>JANUWF010001605.1:1577500-2177500 GCA_026120185.1 Voacanga thouarsii
GAGGTAGATTCATAGCTCTTTTAGTACTAATGTTAAGGAATTAAATAGCGTTGATGATGTTGTGCATTTGTTTCGTCGGATGGTACACAGGCAGCCTCTGCCTTCAATTATTAAGTTTAATAAGCTGTTTGGAGTTTTTGTGAGGATAAAACAATACTCAAATGTTATTTCTTTGTTTAAGAAAATGTATAGAATCCCTCTTCCTTTTAATGACTACACCTTGAATATCATGATCAACTGTTATTCCTATTTGAACTGCATTGAATTTGGGCATTCTGTTCTTAGCATCTTTTTCAAGTATGGTCATGTTCCTAACGCCATTACCTTTACCACACTATTAAAGGGCCTTGTTCTAGAAAATTGAATTCTCGGAGATGATTAGTTGTTCATGAAGGTAGTGAGGGATAAACCATATGAGCCCAATGTAGTTATGTATTGGACTGTTATTTAAATCTGGTTTTACTGAAAGGGCACTTAAACTGCTCAAACTAATGGAATAGGAAAAATTGCAAGCCTAATATTATTGTGTACACCACTGTGATAGACAGTCTTATAAGGATAGAATGGTGGATGAAGCTTTAAAAGTTTTCCCTAAAATAATAGGCAAAGGTATTCTGCCGAGTGTTATGACGTATACTTCTCTAATTCATGGCTTGTGTAATTTTCGCCGATGGGAAGAGGTCAAAGATTTGCTGGATATGATGGTAATACATAAGATACCTCTTGATGTGTCTATTTTTAATATCTTGAATGATACAATTTGCAAGGAAGGTAAGGCCAAAGATGCTGCAGATGTACTTTTTGGAATGATTCTAAGAGGTGAAAAGCCCAATGTAGTCACATATAATGCTTTAATTTATGGATATTGTTTGTTGGGCATGAGTTAAGGTCATGGACATGACCTTGGGTTTGAGGAGCCACTGCACTTTGTTCTTCCTATTATAAGTAGTAGAAAAGAAGATAATCTACCAGTTGTAGAGCAAATTACCCTCTTATTTTTATTGTGAACAAAACATTTCAATGTTGTGACTATTGAGAACTAGCATGAAACTTTATTACTTTGAATTCTAAAACATTTGTTAATGACAGAAATTGTTAAATTTTTATTAAAATATAATATTTTAATTTTAATTTTTTGGGGGTAAAAAATTGAAATTCATGATTGACAATCTTTGTGAGTAGTGATGGTTTCTCAACTAAGTAAATTAGAAAATTGGAGCATATTTATATACAAAAATTATACTTTTTGTATTTACCATGAAGTTTGAATTTGTTCAACAGCTAAACTTTTTGTAACAATCCGGAATTGGTAGAACTTTTTCCTATAGGATTTATCCACCCGCTAAGTGTTTAAGAATTTTAATTCATGGTTCCACTTTGTCGTCAAATATTGAATACATACATACATACATATATATACACACACGCACACACACACACACACACACACACATTTATATCTATGTGCTTTTGGAATTTCTTGTTTCCTTTATGATTTAAGTGAAACACAAAGCGGAGAGTGTTGATTCCCAAACTTTTACTGCAACCTATTCTTTTTATTTATCATGGTTCCATTTGTTGTGGTTATTACCAATACTATGCTTACTATTGTTTTACAGCTTTATTTTCTAGTTGTAGGATGAACTATGGTTGGGAAAATTAGAAATAATTTACATGAAGTTCTTCCAGATCCTAAAAATTAGTCATTGTTCACTCTGATTAAAATTGTTGATTTATTTGTAATGCACGGTTCTCAAGGATCAAAAGATGAGATGGAAAGGCTGCTACAGAATGGCTTTTACTTGAGCAAGAACGAAACCAAGTTCCAATCCACAAAAGTGGATGTTTTGCATCTTCTATAGAATTCTAGTAGAATGTCTTGCTATATGCAGCTACCTAGGCAATAAATATGGGGTTTGAAGTTCTATTGTCAAATCAGGATTACTAGAACTAGTAAGGTACTGATCTATGTAAGTCTATGTTGCATCTTCTGCAGAATGGCTTTTAGTTGACCATTTGCACCTTACTTTATGCAGCTATCTGGGCAACAAATTGGGATTTGAAGTTTTATCATCAAATCAAGATTGCGGGAACGTAAAAGGCTCGTTCATATACCTTTCATGTTTAAAATCACCTTTAGTAGATTTATTTTTAAAAAAAAATATTATAACCATTTCCCTAATATTTAAGAGGAAGTGATTCAAAGCCCTTGCTTGAATGCTAATACTAGTGTCACTTCAACAAAAGAAAGAACACAATTCTCCTTGTTTTAAGACAACCCTCCCTCTGTTCTGAAAAGGACATCTCTTCTGGATCTGAATAACATGATTTTGGAATAAGCTTCTTGGCTAGGGTTTCAAGGATTGAATAGTTTCTAAGGGTAATAAAAATGAAGTAGAACTAGCACGTAAGTTAGCAGCATGTGTCATGGAAAATCGAACTGCTATTTTTTTGGCTGTGTGAATATTTGATTGTTTTATGATGTAAATACAGTACAAAGTATTTACAGTCTTTTGGTTTGGTTGTAAACAAGCTTTGATTTGCTTAATGCAATGCAATTTAACCTGTGTTGTGTCCTTTATTGTGTTGGATTATCTGTTATAAAAATGTTATATAATGCTCTTATGCTCAATAGCCTGCAGCCACCAGCAAAATTTATGCCATTTGAATGTTCGTTGATTTGTTAACTTGGTCCTCATAATTACACTAGCTCCAACCAAGCTTTTAGGGCAAAGCTAGAATTGCTTGATTCAATAGTTGGTGCAAAGCTTCGAGATAATATTAACTTCAGGATTCTACTAGAAGAGATATGGTTCTACATAGTTATTGTTATTGTTATTTATTTATTTAATTAATTTTTTGCTAATTATTATTGTTCATCGGATGAGGTGCAACTCATTGTTAGAATTTTCAAATTTTTGTGCATAATAATGTGATTGCTCTTCCAATATATCTTCAATTTTCATATCTAATGGTTGTCAACTAATTTTGACATTTGTTGTGAGGAGATAATCCTTTCTTAGTTATCTAAAATTTAGAAAATGTTTCTTTTAGAGAGATGGGTTTTGAGTGGCATTTATGTTCAAGCATGTTAGAAATTATGTCACCTTTGGTGAATAGAATTTATATTCAAGTATGATTGTTAAAGCCATGAGTATTTTTATGCTAGTAGAGGTTGGATCATATCTTGGTTATTTTAGATCTATGCCTTTATTTATGATTTGGATGATTTGATTAATTGAAATGGAGTGTATGTTCATGATTGTGATTAGCAAGTAGAAATATGATCATGATCTAGTTGTCCCTAAACTAATTTTATTTCATCAATAAAATGATTAATATTATAATTTTTGCTAGTAGATCTCGAAAACCCTAGAAAATGTGGATTTGGTCCTTTACATAAAGTAATGATATTTTAGTCAAATAAATGATAGCTTTTATTACATAAATAAAATATATAGATATTGTATATAATAATAATAATAATATCAAATAAAGCATTTTATATAAATAATCATAATAAGTAAAATATTAATTTTGTGAGTCTTATATTCATAAATACCATTAAAATTTATTATCTTTCAATTATTATCTTTTAAACAAGACCTATTAAAATTCACTCACAACTAATTTTACTTACCAATTATTTTCTAACAATTAATAACCAATAGATTACAATTTTAAATAATTACATCTAGGTCCTAGGACCTTTCAACAAATAAACTCTAATTTATTTTTAGTAAAATTTAAACCTTCAACTTATTAATACCTATTTCCCAAAACACTAATTATTTTAACTCTCAAATTAGACTTAGCTTATAAACCCGTTATTTATTATCTAGCTTTAAAGCTTGGGACACTAAGATCATGGTTGTAGTAAGTAAAGCTAGTTTTATTTGTGAAAGTGAATTTTAGCTTGAATTTGATTATGGTTTATATTTACCCCAGGCGGGGTTAGGTCAGCTGTTGAAGACCCTTATTTTATCTCAAGCTAAGGATCTGGTAAGCTCCTACATAAAACCTAATTGATGCAAAAATGGTTCTATGGCAAGCCAATTGTGGAGTGCGTGGTCACTCATTTCTGTAAAGGCAATTGAGGATTATTTCCTTTCTCATTTCAAGCAAACAAATTATTTAAAAATCAATAAACAATTTTACCCAAACTCAAAACTCTTTCTAAAACCAACTTTGTCTCAAACTTCAAAAATCCTTAATTGTCATTCTAAAGTGGAGCTATGTTCATTTCATTTTTTTCCCCAAGTGGGATAAGTTACGTTGAGTACTCAATAAGGGTGGACTGCTAAGACTAGTCTTTGAAGGGTTAGGGTAAATCTCTGAGTAGGTGGCCACCTCTAAGGGGTGAGTCCTTCCCGAATGAGATGCCAGTCTAGTAGGCCGTACCCGTCTGAGCTAGCAATTTTTAGTCAAGTGACTGTGTGTTGTCGAAATGGACAACCGGTTTTGTTTGTTTATAGAGAATGAGGAGTATCTTACCATGTAGGCTGATCACCTACTTTTTGTCAATCTGCACAAAGTGTGGCATTCTGACTGGTTATGGGACCCAACGTGCGGTAACCCATGATCACCTTTTTGAGTGGTTGATTTTATTGAATATGTATGATTGGAAAAGTCAAAACACCACTCTTGATTTTGACTATTGTTTATTGCTTGCCAGTATTTCTCCTACGAAGGTTTCACATTTTGCAATCACGAACTATTTTCACTGGACACTCAAAGCACACATGGACTTACTGAGATTTTTGTCTCATCACCCTTTTTACCATGATTTCAAGTCGATCCTGCTATGGGGATGAGTAGCTAGTTGTAGCCTGCCTTGGAAGATTTTTCTGATATTTATTTTGTGTAATTCTTTGGGAATTGAGAGTGGATAATTTTATTTATGAATTTATTTCGAATTCTTGGTTTGTAATAAATTTTAAGTTTAAAGTATTATTTTTATTCTATTATTTTGAATGTGTGACCTAGTTATAAAGATCCCTTATCCTTTGAACGGAGCGACATCCCTGGCCTTGTCGGGCCTAGGTAGTGGGGTGTTACAGAGATGGCATCACTTGCTAGCCAAACACTTGAAAGGGGGCAGCCTCCACTAATAAACAAGGCTGATATTTGGTTGTGAGTTGTAGGCCAACCTAAGAAAGGGAATGCAGTTTATAGCATGGGATCCTTAAACTCCAGTTGTCTACAGAAATCTACTTCACAAAAGTTATCATCTACTTCATCCATTTTATTAGCGCATCCTTCATAATATGTGGAGACAACTGACTTTCAAAATATTATAAATGAGTTGGTGCAAAAGGTTGTTGTCACATAGATTCGAGAAGTGTTGAAAACAAATGAGCAGTTGACAACAAAGGTTTCTTTGCTAACACAGAAGGGTAAGGACCTAAGTTGATCAAATCCACTAGAAAATTAATATTCCTTCACTGTATTCCTTAATTGTATTCCTTGTTGTTAAACCTTGGATCTACACTTCATCTCACTTTCATATTATGATAAACTTTTATGTTTAATTAAAGATGATGTTTGGTTAGGATTTGTGGTATTTTGCAAGGGAATTATATTTGCTTTGAATTTGTAGAAGGATGATATTTATGTTTGTAGAAGGATGATTCTTGTGTTGGATTTGTGAATTTGTGGAAGGATGATGCTTGTGTTGGGTTTGTGAATTTGTGGAAAGATGATATTTTGTGAATTTGTGGAAGGATGATGTTTATGTTGGATTTGTAGATGTGTTTTGGCTTTTTTATTTTATGAATTTGTCAAATGTAGGTGTTTGGTTTTATGTTCAGATGCACCACAATTCTGCCAAATCAAAGAAAAATTACCAACTGAAAAATCAGTTGGTAATTGAATATAATTCGGTTGGTATTTCAGTTGGTAATTGAAAATAATTCGGTTGGTAATATATTAAATAATAGTTAGTAATTTTCAAACCAACTAGCTACCAACAAACAACTTAGTTGGTAATTTACCAACAAAAAATTACCAACAGATTTTAAATAACTAAAATAGTTGGAAAATTACCAACTGAATGTTCAGTTGGTAAATAAATAAAACTACCGACTAGAAAAAAATAATTACCAACCAAAAGTCAGTTGGTAATTACCTACATATATATCAATTGGTAGCAACGTGTCTTAGTTGGTAAATTAGTAAATTGCAATCTTATATTAAATACAAATTTACCAACCAAAAATTATAAATTTACAAATTACATTTTCGGTTGATAATTACCAACCGCAATAATCGGTTGATAACATAAATTTTTGTTGGTAATTACCAACCAAAATAGTCAACTTAAATGCCAAACTTAATGCCAAATTTCCAACCGAAAATTTTACATTACCAACCGAATTTCGGTGGGTAATTACCAACCACAATAGTCAACTTAAATGCCAAACTTAATACTAAATTTCCAATCGAATATTTTACATTACCAACTGACTCCAAAACTTTCAATTGAAAATTTTACAAGCTAAGCTTTTTGCATGTGACGCCATTCGGTTGGTAATCGGTTGGTAAATCATGATTACCAACCGAATTTAGCTAATTACCAACCGATTTTGTTGGTTGGTAAATAACTTTTTTCTAGTAGTCAATGTGTTTGGTTAACTAATTCATTATAAGGACAAGGATTGATTTCTTGAAGTTTTGTTTCTCAATTTGACTAGTGAAGATATCTATTATCCACTAATCAAATGCCATTGTTTCAATAATTAAATATCAATTGTCATGAGTGATAAATTATTTGGTCACATTTACCTTCAACTATTATATATTAGACGTTAAAAATCAAATACTAAATATTTTTTCATGCAAAATTATTAATCGTTATTTATTTATCAAATATTAATCTTTGAATAACTATGAAGATTGATTGATAAGTAGATGATTACTACTTAGACTACAAATTAACTATTACTATTTATCGTTATAAATTAAATACTAAGAGTTGTAGGATACCGACTATCTGATTTGAGCTATTTATTAAACATCCATATTTTTCTATTATTTTCTATATACTTATGTGATTATTTACATACTATTTACTTACCTAGTAAATATTGGTTAGTATTTTAATAAAAGCATTGAGTAATTGAATTTAGTCAATTGTTGACAACTAATCTATAAGGTTAATATTTATTATTTATTCATGAACTTACAACTAATATTTATAAATATCTTCTTAAAGGCCTATTTGTTGATTAGCTCTACATTATATATCTACAGATGAAGATGGTGGATGTGCATTTATATGCCTTAATTCGGGGTATGTGTAGAAGTTATTAGTTAAAGGTTTTAATTTTAGATTAATTTTAATCTAGACAGGGTCAAGATCTCAAATCTAGCTATGTTGTGATTTAGGCTTATTAGAAGACTCCAATTTGGTAAGTTTGCATAACCATTTGTTAAAAGATGCACAACTTTGCAAGTAATTGTGTTAAATTCCTCCAATTACTGTTTTGAAAACCAAACAAGGTAAAAACACATTTTTGGCACTAAATGTATTCTGAACAAACCATCATTCTTCTTTGAAAGAAAAATAAGATCTAGGAGCTTTCATTTCAATACACATTACCATGTTTGAATGATCTAATAGTTTGGGTTTTGATTAAAAACATTTTAAATTGGATAAATGATTCATTTAGTACTCAATTAGGGTAAGCTTCTAGTACTAGTCTCTGAAAGCTAGCGCTAGTCTCCTAATAGGTGGCCACTTCCAAAAGATGAACTCTTTCAAGATGAGATGCCAATACTAGTAAGTAAGGCCAATCCACAATAGCACTATAGTCTGGATGGGACCTTGGACTAGAGATGGATGATCGGTAAGTTTGGGGTGAAAGATGGAGTATTCCCTCCTAGTAGGCCGATTAACCACTTTGTTGTCATGAGAGTTTCATAGTGACTAGCCATGATACAGGGTTTTATAACTTCTTGATTATGAATTTATGTAGTTGTGATGTTATGAGTGGTGTGGTTTACTAAGAAATCTTTGCTTTAATTACCCGAAATCAGATTGTGTATCATGAGATTTATTATAACTAGAAACCACTCCATGTTTACTTGTTTGATGACTTATAAATGTTTTCTGAAAACTATTTATGAAATTGCATCATAAATGCTTTTCAAAGTTGTTCCATATGCACACACTGGACTTACTAAGAATTCCTTTCTCACAATATTTTCTCTTTCATATTTCAAGAAGTACTAGGCCTGAGGTGGGAAACTATTACAGACAAGTGCTATTCAAGATTCCATTGCTTATTTAATTATCTGTGATTGAGGAGATTATCCTTTAGATGCTATTTTATTTAGGTCATGGATTTTGATTTTGAAAGTTTTAAATTGTTTTCAAGACCATGTAATTAGTCTTCATATGATGTATTTTGAGTTAAGTTTAACACTTTCCCTACTTTATCTAGTTATAAAGACCTTTAGTCCTATAGAAGAGGTGACATCCTTGACCATATTTAGTCACATAGTAGTGGGGTGTTACAAATGGTATAAGAGCATAGGTTTTGGCTTTACCTTTTGTCTATAAGGATTTATTACTTTAAGTTTTTCTGATATGGTACTGACTGTTATGTCTTTTGTGTAGAGGATGGTTAGAAGATACATGCTAGCAGTGAGATCATGGCCTCCCATACGTGGACCTCATGCACCACCATTTCTACCCGATTCCTCTCCTTCTCTTTCTGAATTGGAGTTAGAATTTGACTCAGACCTACCTGAGCCGGAGAGCGATCAGGAGGAAGTAGAAGTGATAGAACCTATTTTAGCCCAACCTAAGTAGAAGGTCGACTTGACAGCCAATAGTGACAACCTGGGAAAGCTAGACTTTGAGCAACCCATGAGTGATTGGGAAAAGTACATGGCTAGATGTATTTAGTAGGCTAGATAGGCAGAACTTAAGAGGAAGCGTAAAGTAGGGGAGAGTTCGAATGGGTCTGAAGCGAGTAGGGAGATTTTCGATTAATAGCGTGACGAAAGTAAGTATTTGATATTTTTAAATAGGAAGAGTATAGACTTCTCGAAAAACATTGGAGGTTGGCTATGCGAACCTCGAGATGAGGAATCGGACGATAGGTGACCTAGGAGAGATCACCTTTTGTGCTAGGACAGTGAGGACCCGTAGTGGTTTTCCTTTAATTATATTTCAATAAGTCCGACATGTGAACCATTTTAATTTCTTTATTTGATTACCTTCATGTATTATATTATTTCAATAAGTACAACTTGAACATTTGATTATTTCTTTGTAAAAGCATTCTCCATATGAATTCATGCATAGGTGAATTTTCTTATTGTATCTCTTACTGCATATTGGTTGATATCTCCCAAATTATTTTAACATTTAATTGCTTGAGGCAAAGAACTTACCTATCCTCCATGTGACCTTCTAATAAGTTCAATGTATCCCTATTGTGAAGATGGCACCATGGCATGGGGTAACCACCCGAGGAAGAAAGAGACGTGTTGTTGTGCCCATGACTCCTATATTCAACAAGACCACACCACTTCCCATACCTAAAGAAGAAGTGGAAGCCAACCAAGGATAGGGAGCTAGACCCGAGGGATCGAAGTCAGTATCCATAGGGTAAGCATTTAGCAAGATGACGGAGCTCCTACATACTCTGTTTGAGAAGAGAACTGCCTGAGGAGAAAATGAGGTGCTTGAATGGTTCCTGAAATTCTTGCTACCCACATTTCATGGGGAGGCCGAACAAGACCAAAAGGCTGAGTAGTGGACTGAGCAAATGGAAAATATCTTCTCTATACTATAGTACTCCGAGTAGCATATGGTGAGATTTGCACATGCTACTAGTAGCAGCAAATTAAGGAAAAATAGAGGAGGACTGGCCTGGAGTGGACTTGACGAGGATTTGTTAAAGCATTAGAATAGAGTACATTCCTTAATAGGTGGTTGAGAAAAGAGAAGATAAGTTCCAGAACCTAAAACGAGGGAGCATGTTAGTTGTTCAATACGCTACTCAATTCAACAAGCACTCGAAATATTGTAGGCAATTGGTAGACACGGAGCATAATAGGACTTGACAATTTGTCAATGGCCTTAGATAAGAACTATGAAGTGCTCTAGCACTATTTTCTCTTACTACCTATGCTGCCAAGGTCGACATCGCTACTAGAACTAAAAATGAGGATAAGAGCCGAATGACTCAGCGGCCACCGTTCCCCTTCAAACAAAACAACCATAAACGACCCCTGAACCAATAGTCAAACAATAAAAGGAAATAGGCTCGAACCACACCTTCAAACCCTAGACCAAATCTCCCCATGTGTTAGTTTTGTGGTAAGTAGGGCCATGTAGAAAAGGATTGTTGGTTTAAGAACCTAGCAAGGAAGTGCTACAATTGTGGAGATCCCAACTACATAAAAAGCAACTGTCCCAAGCCTCTGAGAGTTTGTCAAGTGAATTTTGCTCGACCATCAGCTAACAAGGAAAGTAACAGTGGAGCGACAGAAAGCAGGGAGCAGAAACCCCAAGTGAAAACTAAGGATTTCACACTGAACTAAGAAGAGGTCGGTGCGAATGCTATCATAGTAGAAGGTATAATTTCTACCCCCATGAATGTTTTGATTGACCTTAATTCTGTGCACTTTTACAATAATCAAATTCGTGCATCTCATATGAGCTGGGTTGGGATAAGTTGCCTTATGTTTTATCGGTAAACACACCGTGGGAAAGTCGGTAGAAGCCAATAAGTACATACTGAATTTTGATGCATAGGTTGGGAGTGAGAACCGGGAAGCCAACCTCATCCTTATGACCTTTGAGGATTATGATTCGATCTTGAGGATGGACTAGTTGTCTAAGCATGGTTCTCGAGTAGATTTTTAGGGTAAAATAGTTCAATTTATCAAATCGAGATGTGATATACTGGAATTTAAGGTAACTCACATGAAGGAGCTAAAGTTTCTGATGGCGGGAACCAAGGCATGAAAACTATTAGGGTAAAGATGTAAAGAGTACTTGGTCTACATCATAAATAAACCCAAGGGTCAATGTACTCTAGAGGATACCACAATAGTAAAGGAGTATCAGGATATATTCCCAGTAGAATTGGACTCGCTACCTGATGTGTATTTATTTGGGTATAAAAATTATATAAAAATAAGCACATTCCCAATCAAGTTTAAATTAAAACGTTAACCCCAAATTACACATATGAGTAAGTGTACTCATCATTAACATACCATAGGATTCAAACGAGTGTCGATCCTCCAAGAACAAGTAGACATTAAGCCCTTTTCTTTCATTATTCAACCGACTCAATAACGTGAAAAATAAAACAAAAGAAAATACAAAAAAATATATATACATGTCAATGATGGAAAAGTATGTAACTTAAACTATTATTTTGACAAACATGATCGTAAAGTACCTAATTATTATCATAATTAATTATTTCATTGGCACCATAAAGGATTAAGATAGATTCACTTCTTTAGTCAATCCGTGAAATCACTCTCCTCTTGAGAAATTAGCATCACTTGGTCTGTCTCAACTAATTCATCCAAAAGACGCATTAAACACAATCCTTGATTAAATTTTCTTGGTCTGACAAATTTAAAGCATGAAATTAATCAATGAATCCTTAGTCTAGCAGACATCAATTAACCTTTAATTACTCAATCCTCAGTAATTAACCTCTTTGGTCTAGCAAGTTAACAGCCAATAAATATGAAATTAATCAATTGCAACTACCATCAACCTCTTTGGTCTAGCAAGTTAATGAAAAGAAACAATCAACTAATCTCGTAATACGCCCAAGTAATTAAATACCAAGAAAAACAATCAATTAATCAAAAGATCAAATAACTCTAAAAATCTTGAATACCTAAAATAATGTCAAATTACAATAAAATAATTAACATGTCATTGTTCAAGAAAAAGAAAGCAAAGTAAAAGAAAGCGCTTATAGACAAACCTCATTCTTCTTCCTTTGAAAACCTTCTTGCACAACCCTCCTTGAATTGAAAATTTCCACCTTTGATTTGAGTGATGTTCTATGATTATCAATGAATTCTCCCCATTTCTCTTGTCTTTTCCATCTATTTATAGGTTTAAAAAATGCCTAAACTCGTTGGTGTAAGGTTCTTGGCCGAGTAGAAGTAAGAAGACTCTAAAACTCCACAGATTACCAAAAACTGTATGAAAAATCAAGATCCTATCTTTTCCTCAGGGCACAGCCAACGCCGCCTAGGCTGTTGGAGCCGGTGTCGGTTGTGTTCTGTTTCTCCAATTGTTCACAAATTTTTTTCTTGATTTCCACGCAATGTTGTCCAGAGTACAGCTAGCGCCGCCTTGGCTACTGGAGCCAGTGCTGATTCGGTTTTGTTCGGTCCTAGTTCAACAATTTTTGTCACCTCGAAGTTTATGTCATCAGTGCATGGCCGGCGCCGGCTCCTCTGTCTTGGCCGGCGACGCCTCTATTCTGTTTTGTGATGTTTTTGCTTTTTTTACCCTTAAAATCCAAAATAATGCACAAAATGCCTTTTCAAAGGTAAAATCTCAAATATGAAGGAATATGACTAGTAATTAAACAAAATGTATCACAAAAAAAACCTCAAATAACTAGGAAAAATATGACTAATTTAGCCCATATCACTACCTCTATCCTGGGAAGTAGAGTTCACAATCAACCTCGAATGGCCCCAATAGAACTAAAAGAGTTAAAGGAAAGTTAGAAGAGCTATTACAACAAGGGTACATCCGGCTAAGCAAATTTCAGTAGGAAGTCCCAGTACTATTTGTGAAGAAAAAGGATAACGGGACTTTTAGGTTGTGCATTGATTATCAAGGACTGAATAATTTAACGATCAAGAACAAGTATCCTCTGCCAAATGATAGATGAATTGTTTGATCAACTTCAGGGATCTAGCTGTTTCTCAAAGTTGGACCTTAAGTAAGGATACTATCAGCTATGAATCAAGGAGGATGACATTCTTAAAATAGCCTTTAACACAAGATACAATCATTATGAGTTCGTGGTAATGCCCTTCGGAGTGACTAATCCTCTAGTAGTGTTTATAGATCTTATGCACATGATCTTTCAGTCATACATAGACAAGTTTGTAGTAGTATTCATCGACGACATCTTGATCTACTCCAAAAGTTCAGAAGAGAATGTTGAACACCTAAGACTAGTACTGGAGAAATTAAGAGAGCACAAGTTGTGAGAAAGTTTAGCAAGTGCAAGTTTTGGTTGGATGCCGTAGCTTTTCCTAGGCATATGTGACGAAGAACGGTATTAAAGTAGACCCTACCAAAGTGGAATCCATCTTAAACTAGAAGCAACCAAAGAACATTAATGAGATTAGGAGCTTCATGGGAGTAGTTGGATACTACAAAAGCTTTATTAAGGGATTCTCCACCCTAGCTTCACCAATGACCCACTTGGTAAGGAAATATATTCCACTTTTATAGAATGAGAAGTGCGAGAAAAGTTTTCAAGAGCTTAAGAAGAGATTGATGACTACACCAGTGTTGAGCTTACCAGAGGATTGCAAACTCTATGCCCTATATATTTACACTTCTAAAGAAGGGTTGGGAGTAGTCCTGATGTAGGATAATAAAGTGATAGCTTATGCTTGCCACAAGTAGAAGCCTCACGAAGGAAACTACCCCACCTATGACTTGGAGTTGGCCATGATTATGTTTGTGCTCAAGAAATGGCACCATTATTTCTATAGGGCTAAGTATGAGATATTCACAAGCTATAAAAGTATCAAGTATATCTTCACCCAGAAGGACTTGAATCTCAGACAGTGGAGGTGGATGGAGTTCCTAGAAAAATACTGTTGTCCAATAAACCATCACCCAGGAAAAACTAATATGGTAGCGATGCATTGAGCAGAAAAGCAAGACTTGCTAGGTTAAGGGTGCAAGAAGTGAAAACTGTGCAAGAGGCAATTCTGAGAGGAGCTAAGGTACGTGAATGGAGAATTTACATACGCAACCTAAGTCTTGAATCAGATCTGAAATAGGAAATTGTTGAGAAGCAGTGAAGTAGTAAGGAGTTTCAATCATTCAAGGATAAGAAAATTATTAGAAGAGGGGAAGACTTCCAAGAATATGAGTCTAGGATGTTTTCCTTTGAGGACGATTATGTGTGCTAGAAGACAAAGATCTAAGAAGAAAATTTTGGGAGAAGCCTATAAGAATAAGTTCGCCATTCATCCCGAAAAGGTGAAAATGTACCAGGATTTGAAAGAAGCATACTGGTGGCCTGGTACGAAAGAAGAAGTTGTGCAGTACATATTCTCATGTTTAACATGTCAGGAGGTTAAAGCGGAACATTAGAAGTCGACTAGACTGCTGCAACCTCTACCAATCCCTAATTAGAAGTGGCAAGAAGTGACCATAGACTCTGTCACTAGACTTCCTATGTCAAGGAATCAATGAGATGTTATCTGGGTGGTAGTTGATAGACTGACTAAGTCAGCACATTTCATCCCAATAAACGTGCAGTACTCTATGAAGAAGTTGACTTAGATTTATACTCAAAAGATAGTGTGGTTGCATGAGTTCCGACAAGTATCATGTCCAATCGAGACCTGAGATTTATATCTAAATTTTGGGCCAAGTTCCAAGAATCAATGGGGACTACACTAAAGTTTAGCACAATTATACACCTGCAGATGGATGGATAGTTTGAGAGGGTCATTCAAATTTTGGAAGATATGTGTAGGGCATGTGTCCTAGACTTCAAGAACACTTGGATTGGCTTAATACCGTATGTTAAGGTAGTATATAAGAACAGTTATCAGTCTTCAATCGGGATAGTACCCTATGATGCACTATACGGTCAAAAATGTGAAGTACCATTATATTAAAGTTGGTCGGAGGATGGTCAGGTTAGGGGGACTGGAGGTATCTGTATTCAAGAAATGGCAAATAAAGTGAAATTAATCAACGAAAGATTGAAAGTGGCACAGAGTAGGCAAAAGAGTTAAGCGGATAACTTGAGGAGAGATCTTGAGTTTCAAGTGGGGGATCACACATTCTTGAAGTTAACTACAAGTAAAGGGATACGAAAACACTCGAAAGGGAGAAAGTTAAGTCTGAGGTATTTAGGACCTTTCCAAGTGGTTAAGCGAATTGGTTTGGTAGTGTACAGGTTGGACTTACTAGAGGGCCTGACTGGGATACACAATGCATTCCATGTACCTCAACTTAAGAAGTATATACCATACTCGGAGCATGCACTCAATGATGAACCACTACAACTACACCCGGATTTGAGTTATGTAACAAAGCTAGTTAGGATTGTGGATCATAGTATCAGGGAACTGATGAACAAACAAATACAGATGGTTCAGGTATTGTGGAACACTACGGGGCACAAGATGCTACGTGGGAAACTGAGGAATAGGTGAGGAAGGAATACCTAGAACTATTATAAAGGTAATACCTGCAAATTTCGGGATGAAATTTCTTTAAGGAGGGGAGAATGTAAAATCCCACCCAAATATTCCTAAGAGCATGCATTGCATCATTTGCATGTTGATGTGATTAAACTTGGCCTTATAAATCTTACATGTCGTGAGTACAAATTAATTGCATATCAATTTTGCTAAGTTGCTACTCTGAGTTTACATGCATTATTTGAGTACTTGCTAGCTTATCTTTTTATTTAATTTTCTATAAAAGAAATTTAGGAGACGGACTCTAGTGTATAGGAATTTTGTTGTTCAGTTAAGGCACATGAACATGATGGTTCAATGGTAAGAGTGTTGGCATTTGAAGGAAGAGATTGAGGGTTTGAATGTTGATTCTTGCTTTGATATCTTTTATTTTTCCTTTTCTCTTTCTCGTCATTTCTTCTTAGCTAGCCAATCTAGGATTAACATATGTTACCATTTTGGAAATTGTTTCCCAATCTATATCACCTCTTAAAATAATTATATTCCCTAATTCTTCCCAAATTCTAATTTTTAAATACTTTATTTAGGTAACTACAATATAATTATTTCGTATTTTGCTTCAAAAATAATATTCTTGGATTGAAGGACGTTCTTTCTAATTTAAACCCTCCTAGCCACCACTTACCTTGTTTAGGAGAAAAGAATAATTCTTTAATTAAATTGGGATCTTTATTTCATTCTCCATTTAAATACAAATTCAAAACCTTTCCTTATTTGACCTTAGTGTAGCCGGCCAAGACTTAGGGATAATTTCCTAATTTTCTATTCAATTTTAAGGACAAATATATATTGTGAAAACACTACCAAAGATGGAAATATCATTTTCCCTTCCAAAATTTTAGACCAAAATTTCAGCAATGGTAGCTGGGATTTTTGCATAACATAAACAGCTAGACACTCCCTAATTCCCTAAATCAATCAAATGTCATTTATCAATTGTTTTGGTAAGGAAATATACTCTCCAACTGGACGAATCATTCCAAAATTTAGGCTATGGCATTGCATCCTGTGCTGGCCAAAAACCTCATATGGAATAAGGAGAGGAAACCTCCATTCTTTTGGCAATCGAATTATCTACCTTCTCTTTTTTCCAGTTATAGAGAATTTTCCCCTAGTTTTTTTTTCTCAATTTCCACCACTATTCACTCTTCTTCCTTCCTACCTTACAACACGAGGCATACACAGCTTACCCATTAGATTTTTGGTTGCACCTTTTCCCAAGCACAAACCAAGTAGCTTGACTACAACACACACGAAATGACATCAGCCAAGGCAAACACTACCAGTATATCTCAGCCACACCAAACCATCAAAATCAAATAAAATTCAGTACAAACTAAATCTCTTTTACTCCCTTCCTATTCCCTTAAAGCCGAAGCAACTAGCACTCTGGCCATCAAGGCCATGCGGCCACTTGAATTGCAGCAAGACTAAAGTAACTCCATTCTCTTTCTCCTTCTTGGATTATATTCCATAATTCTTTCTCAAGAATAACAACCAACCTCTCTTATTCTATCAATCACCAAATATTCCTCTGTCATTACTCTATCTTGGAACCGAAACATGCAAGGCCTAATCCCTAGTTCTCTTCAATCGAAACAACACTCACCCACAAACACACACTAAGAGAATTCTTCTTGGCCTCTATCTCTCACTCCACCTACACGAACACCTTAATTATTCTCCTTGTCACGTCTTTCGCTTCCTCTCCAAGGACCAAAACTCCTGTACTCACAAAAAGAAGCTTTCGGCCAAACCTTCATCAAGGTAAGATAAAGTGGTCTCTCTCTCTCTCTCTCTCTCTCTCTCTCTCTCTCTCTCTCTCTCTCTCTCTCTCTCTCTCTCTCTCTCTCTCTCTCTCATTGTCATCACTTGATTCTTGCAACCCTAGTTACGAAGAGCATCCCTCCAAGGAAGTATATCCACGGACTACTCAAGTTGAGCCTAAGCATCACTTCTCATGAAGTAACTTTCAAATCCTTTATTTATATATTCTAAGGGAGGCGGATGAATGAGGGGGTTTGAAACAGTACTGTGTCTAGTTAAGGGACATATTTGATGGAAAAACTAGTACCCATCTGTTACTTGTATATTACATGTTACTTTGTGGTCATGATGGAATGGTGGACACATATTGTGTGGCTAATATTATTTCCACTCGATATGGCATAATATATGATTTGTAATGAACATGACATCATTCGAAAACCTATTGACTATGTTTTTCGATTGGGATTAATGTGTTTGGTTAACTAATTAATTATATGGACAATGATTGATTTCTTGAAGTTTTGTTTCTCAATTTATCTATTGAACATATTGATTATCTAATCAAATACCATTCTTTTAATAATCGAATATCAATTGTCAATGAGTGATAAATTATTTCGTCACCCTTTACCTTTTAACTATTGTATATTAGATGTTAAATATCAAATACTAAATATTTTTTCGTGTACAAATTATTAATCGTTATTTATCAAATATTAATCTTTGAATAACAATGAAGATTGATTGATAAGTAGATGATTACTACTTTAACTACGGCTTAACTATTACTATTTATCATTGTAAATTAAATACTAAGGCTTATATGATACCGACTATCTAATTTGAGCTATCTATTAAACATCCATATTTTTCTATTATTTGATATACACTCCTGTGATTATTTGCATACTATTTACTTACCTAGTAAATATTGGTTAGTATTTTAATAGAAGTATTGAGTAATTGAATTTAGTCAACTGTTAACAACTAATCTATAAGAATACTAATTATTATTTATTCACGAACTTACAACTAATATTTATATATATCTTCTTAGTCCTTGTTTAATGTGCAAATGCCTATTTGTTGATTATCTCTACATGATATATCCAAATATGAATATGGTGGATGTGCATTTTTATATCTTGATTCGGGGTGTGTGTCGAAGTTATTAATTAAAGGTTTTAATTTCGGATAAATTTTAATCTACACGGGGTTGAGTTCTCAGATCTAGTTGTGCTATGATTTAGGTTTATTGGAAGACTCCAATTCGGTAAGTCCTTTGCATAACCATTTGTTAAAAAAATCACAACTTTGCAAGTTATTGGGTTAAATTCTTCCAATTACTGTTTTGAAAACTAAACATGGTAAAATCGCATTTTGGGCACTAAATGTCGTTCTAAAAAAACCATCATTCTTCTTTGAACACAAAATAAGATTTAGGAGTTTTCGTTTAAATACATATTACCATGTTTGAATAATCTAACAGTTTGGGTTTTGGTTGTGAACATCCTAAATTGGATAAATGATTCATTGAGTACTCAATTAAGGTAAGCTTATAGTACTTGTCTTTAAAAGCTAAGGCTAGTCTCCTATATACGACTGGTAAGGCTTCATCATGTATATAATTTCTACTATTTTTATGCTCTAATAGAGATAAATTATTGTTTAAATCACCACTCACCACTCTATTCTCACTTTGTTTTGCTAGGAAATGGAAAAAATCAAGTGAAGATGAAAAAAAGAGGAACAAAGAAGAAGAATGGAGGAAAATGGAAGAAAGAAGAATGCATGCAAACCTTGATTCTAGAAGAAGATGGTAAAGGCAACCTTAAGTTCCCTAGGCCACCAGTTTTTGTGAAACTTTTACAACATTTCTAGAATGTTGGCAGCCCACTTTCATAGGCTGTTAGGTTTTGTTCGTTTACACTTTGTTTTCCCAGAATGTTCACAGCCTAGGCAACTTTAGGCCGCCATGTTGTGTATAAATATATAGGTGTAGTTTTGTTGGTGGGCTAGGGAACTTTAACATCCCTAGCCCACCTGGTTTTTGTTCCTTTTATAAAATTTTTCAAGAAACATCACGACCTCCCTAGGCCGCCTAGTCTTGTACATATACATAGTGAGTTTTGCATGGCCGCCCGTTTTTGTTCACCCAGCCTAGTTTTTCCAAAATCAAGGCAGGCTAGGGAAGTTTCCCTGGGCTGCCTACTTGTGAAAAAAGCTTTTTGTCCGTGCATTTTGTAGATTTTTTACTACAAATCCCTTATGTAAGCCTTCTTTACACACAAAATTCAAGAAGAGAGTTGGGAAAAAACTAAAGTTTCTCACAAGAACCCTAGATCTTAAAAGTTTGAGTGCCACGAAGAGGGAAGGACTAAGAGATCCAAGAAGAGAAATAGAGTCTACGTGAATATTTCAAGAAGAGAAAGAAGAAAAGTTTGTCTATGAGTTTGCCCTTCTTCTCTTTTTGTAATATTTCTTGTATTCTTATGCTAAGAATAGATTTTTTTATTGTAATAGAGGGTTGTACCCTGTCTTTTACTTGGGAATAGTGTGTATTCCTTAGATCTATGATTCTTGTTCTTGGGTATTTGATTATTTGATCTTATTTGCCTATCTTTAGTTGAATAGATTTTGATTGATTTATTTTAATTGATTGTTCTTCCTTATTGATTTTGAGAAATGAGGTCGAGGATAGGACATCCATTTGATTGGGTTAGTATTTGTCATTTTCAATTAACCCAAAAGGGAAGTTGGGAATTAGGGCTAATAACCAAAGGGTTTACGAAATTGCCTAGAGATAGAAATTTTGTGACCTCCGAATGGTTTGGGACGGTGAGTAATAGTTAATACACCTTTAGACTTGGTTGTTTAAGTAGAGATATCAATTAATCAAACATAGGGACAGAAATCTCATAACCCAAGAAAGGGTGAGATTGACATTCAACTCATTCCGGTGCCTAGAATTAGGAATTGTGGGTTCAAAGGGTACTCATTTTTTAGGTCTTAAGTGGGGGACTTCCTTTTTGTTGCATGAGCTTTTCTCTTTCTCATTCCTTGGGGGTATTGAGACTCTCTCTTGTGTACAAGAACATAACATCTCTTCTCATGTAGTTACTTTACATGAAGGAAGTAGGAGTGATAACCCCAATTCCCTAAGGTTCTTTGATACTTGCCAACGACACTAGACTACACGATAGGTGCACTTCCCTCTATATGTATATGTTGTATGATTCTATCTGGAATTTTAACTTTTAAAACTTATGTATGTGGAGCACAATGATTGAGATTTTTCTTACACAAGCAAACACGCATATCAGCGGCCACCTCAGCGAGATGAACTCTTTTAGAATGACATGCCAGTACTAGTAAGTTAAGCTAGTCCATGCTAACACTATGGTCCAGATAGGACTATGGATCAGAGATGGACGACTGGAAAGTGTAAGGCACAGGATGGAAGAGTATCCCCCCAGTGAGCCGATCACCCACTTCACTGTGATGTAGGGTTTCATAGTGACTAATCATGATGTAGGATTTCATGACTTCTTGATTACAAATTTATGTTGTTATGATGTTATAAGTGGTTTGGTTTACTGAGAAATCCTTACTTTAATTACTCGAAATCAAATTGTGTATCATGAGATTTATTGCAACTAGGAGCCACTCCATGTTTACTTATTTAATGACTGGTAAATGTTTTCTAACAACTATTTATGAAATTGCATCGTAAACGCTTTTCAAAGTTATTCCATATGCATACACTAGACTTACTGAGAATTCCTTTCTCCCACTATTTTCTCTATTATATTTTAGGAAGTGCTAAACCTGAGGTGGGAAACTATTAGAGATAAGTGTTGTTCAAGATTGCAATGCTTATTTATTTATCTGTGATTGAGGAGATGTCCATCCTTTAAATGCTATTCTATTTAAGTTATGAATTTTGGTTTTGAATGCTTTAAGTTGTTTCCAAGATCTTTTAATATGTCCTGATATGATGTATTTTGAGTTGAGTTTAATAATTTCTCTGATTTGCCCAATTATAAAGACCCCTGGTCCTAAAGACGGGGCGACATCCTCGATTCTCTTCAGGTCACATAGTAGTGGTGATAGGAATTGCCTCAGGCCTAAAGTTCAATCCAAAAAAGAGTGAAGGAAGATCAAGCCTCAACTCATGGCTCTTTGGATAAAGATGATTTTCAAGAGGATTCAAAGAGGTTATCAAGCCAATAAAGTCAATAAACAAAGGACCAAAAGATATGTAAAGGAATGGATAATGAAAGGAAGGCCAAAAGGAGTACAAAGAAGGCAATAATCCTTATGGAAGGTCAAACAAGCAAATGATCACGGATGAAAACGCAAAAGAGTAATTGAAGGAATGCAACCCATAGGAGCTTTAAATGGAAACATCTTGGTTTTAAAACTATTTGGAAGATCAAGAGAACAACCAAAACCATATTAGAGGTTATGAACAATATTTAAGGTGTAAAACATCAAGGAAACTGACGGGGGAATGTTGCTACGCGAGAAAGGACCGAACAACACATAGAATGGCTGCCCAGAAAGTGGTTAGCACTAGCCCAAGTACCTGAACCAACGCCGGCCCAAGTCGGTACAATCACGAGTTTTGTTATTTTTCTTGTTTTCAGCCTTTTACATTTGTATTTTAATTTTCATGACTTTTATTATGCTTTTACTTATTTTAAAGCATGTAAAAGCTTATTAATTAGCTTACTAATTAGCTTACTTATAATGGGATATTTATTAGCTTACTAATTGTTAGGTTATGTTGGGGGATTATAAATATCCTATTATAGCTTTGTAAACATAACTTTTGGAGACATTAGACATTTTGAGAATTCAAGAACTCTATTGAGAGTTTGGTAAGGGTGATCCTCTTGGGTGATTTCTATAAACAACAAGACTAGTTCAAAGAATCTAGTCCCATCTTTGATCTTATCTCTAAACTTTAAGGGATAATCTCAACTTTTTCTTTATTCTTATGTGCTAGTTACCTAGTGTGTTTGATAAGAATGAGTTAGGTGCCTTTAAATTCCTATCCTTAGTATTCTAATCTTTGATGGATTAGGGGTGTTAAGGTGTCCTTGAAGTAGGCTAAATTCACATTATCACAAGAGTGTTAATTTCCTAGCATTTTAGTGTTCTTGTGTGTGAGTTTGTTAGGGTTCTTATTCTTGAGTTTAATCCACAATTTTAGTGCTTTTTAAGATCATATCAAAAGTGGTATCAGAGCTTGCATTTTGTTGATTCTAAACAACCAACTTTTTTTTTGCTAAGGTACAATCTTATTCAAGATTTGTTGAGATTTTTCATCACTTTTTCTCTTCCTATTTTTAAATATAAAAAACTTGAATTTGTGCCATGTGTATGTTGTGAATTTGACCCTATATGATAAATTGATATTTGGGAAGTCATTTGGTGACAAAATTTGTTGATTTGAGGCTAAAACCAAGCTGAAACTTGCTATACCAATTTAAGCTACGGGATTACACTCAATGTGTTTGATATGTTGCTCCAATGATTTATGATTGCTTATACTTGACTTTCAAAGATTCCATTCACAAAATATGATGATTAATTTGATTAGTAGAGTACATTTGTGAAGTTAATTGGTGTTGTAGTTGGGCATGCTAAGAGTTGAAGAATGTTTTGTGTTGAGTTACATTTTGCATATCAAATGCCTGATAAAATGTCTAAATGACTTTACATTCATTGTATGAGTTCTTGACTTGCATCTTTCACTTGCATTAGTTTTACATACCATAACTTCTTGAGGTTGGTGCATTGAAGTCCCATAGATGCAAATTTCTTAAGCTACTTGAGTTGCGATTGATTGTTCATCATTTTCATCTTAGAGCTTTACTCTTGTAGTCTTTTGAATTGTTTCCTTGTGGAGTTGCTTAGTAGATATCATATTCATTCTACTTGGAGAATCTTTGAGTTTGTACGGCCATTTCTTTTGAATCTCTTGTTGATCATCATCTACCTTTATATCCTATCACATACTTGCTTATCTACTTGTTGAAATCTTATCTCTTAGAATTTTTGTTTACTTCAACTCCTTGTGGTGTTTGCTTAATGTCTCTAAATTTTTCTTCTTAAACACCATTAGTTTTGTGGCACCTTACACTTGAAAATCATTGCTAGAATTGAGCCCTCTAGTGTCACCTACCAAGTATTTGATAAATTACCTCTAAGACACCTTTCTTTCTTATCCCTTAGAATTTAGTTCATTGGATTAGTAGAACTAAATCCTTTAATGAGGAAAAGAGTTGGGAAGAACTTAAGTGTGGAATTGAGAAATTGAAAAAGGCAAGAGAGTAAGCTCATTTTAACAAAAGCCAAGAAGAGTGCAAACACTAGTAATGAGTGACCACTAAAATTGAGTGTAAATACATGAGGGAGTGAAGTGAGAGTTCTCTTGTGTTGTTTACTTACTTTTTAGGGTATTTCTTTTGAAAGAACTTTACAATGGCTATTTGGAGTGGAAATAGAGAAAGTGACAATTATAGGGAGTCTTGCTATAATGAGAGGATATAATGAACATGAGCAAGAATATGAGAAGGATGATTATAAGAGCATGGGTTATTTGGATGAACATGATGAAAAGGGTCAAGTACAAGTGGAAAGAAATATGATAGCTATGAAGAAGACCTAGGGGGAAAGATATTAAGAATATGAGAACTTAAGTTATATAGAAGATTGGAGTAGGGGAATGAAAACAATGGAGAACTTTATTCGAGTGGGAAAGGATATGGTAGTTTTGAGGAAGAAAATTGGAAATATAAAGAAGAAGAACATGGGAGTGAGGAATATTGGAATGAGGAAATTTAAGTGAGAGGAGCACAAAAAATATCAAAGCATGGGTGCAAAAGAACTTGAGGGAGTATGAATGCAACATGTGTGGGAGTTTTGAGTACATTTCCTACGAGTATCCAAAAGGAGTTAAACAAAGAGGGAGGAATGTAGTGCATAAGACACCGGAAAAAGAGGTGCATGAGAGGAAAAGTTATAATTGTTACAATAATAGGAGTAATGACTATTATCACTACAAGTGCCCAAGTTTGCTACAACAACTAAGGGTGAAGGAAGAGTTGCAAGAAAAAATGGAAGAATCTCAAGCCTCTACAAGGATGGTGCAACAAAGGAGTAGTAGATAATTGAATTGTGAGATTTGTTGTAGTAGAAAGCACACAAAGATTGATTGTCAACATAAATTGGAATATAAACGACTTTATGGATAGCATGATTGCAAATGAGAGAGACAAATTAGGAAGCAAAAAGTTAGACTTGAGACTAAAGTAGCCATAAAATATGTTGTAGTTGTTGAGGAGTAAGGAGAAACAAGAAAATAAAGAGAATATGGTGATGAGCTTAATGATGATGAGGAGAATGATATGGATTATTTGTGTTCAATTCAATGTGTGACTACAGAATTCACAAATATTCTCTTCTTTTTAAAGGATGAAACACATTCTTTAGAGGTGTTGGAGGAGAATGGGCAAAAAAAAGTAGCGCATGATGATGTTGAATTTGTTGAGGAGCAAATGAAATTAAGAGTTGAAATAGAGAAGGGAGCTCTAAAATAAAGGAAGAAAAATGAGAGTTGGCTAGAAGTGGTACATGAACAAATGAGGAATGAAACTAGTGGGAGTAAGCCATCTAGTCTAACCTTGCATAAAAACCCCAAGACTATAGACGAAAGGAAAATAGAGAAAGGAAAATCCTTATTAGGATCACAAAGGTGTAGGGACATTGAATGATACAAGTGTCTAGGATATGAGCATTCCTTCCAAGAGTATCCAAACAAGAAGATAGTGTTCAAAAATGAGCAAGGTAATATCTCATCCGATGAGGAAGAATGTGGTGAGGCAATAGAGGGAAAACTGGAAGGGGAAGAAAGTAGAAAAAGGGGAATTTTGATTGAACCCATTGTTCATTGATTGGAGTAGCAATAGAAATTGAAAATACTTGTGAGGGTGTGGAGGAAGGAAAGATTTTGCAAAGAAAGAATATATTTCTTTCAATGTGTTGAATCAAACGAACACAATATAGTGTTCTCATTGATGGAAGGAATTGTAAAAATGTGATTAGTGCTACATTAGTGGAGGACATAGGAATAGAATCCTTGAAACACCTTAAATCCTACAAGTTATAATAGTTGAACAATTTCGGAGAGGTAAATGTGAACAAACAAGCTAATGTTGCCATTGATATAGGGAAGTATAACGATAAAGTGGTTTGTGATATATTTCCTATGTATGTAGGGCATATTTTGTTAGGAAGACCATGGTTGTTTGATAGAGATATAGTCTATGAAGAGAAGAGCAACACTTATTCTTTGAGAAAAATATGAAAACAATATCACTCTACTTTCCTTATTCCCTAATGAGGTTTTGAGAGATCAAAATATCTTGAGGGAAAAAGAAAAGGAAAGAAGAGAAGGAAAGGAGAAGAAAAAGAAGATGAGAGAGAAAATAAATGAGGAGAAAAAATAAAAGAAAATGGAAGGACAAAAGAAGGGGAAATAAGAGGTTAATGTGAGAGAAGAAAGAAAGATAAAAATTGAGAAAATGAAGGAAGACAAGGATTAGAGGATAGTGATCACCTTAAGTTTGAGAGAAAAATAAAAGAGAGACAAATAAGGAAACGAGAAAAGAAAAGAGAGTGGATGATATAGTAACGCGGAAGCCTCTTGATTTGAAAACAAGAACCCTAGATTTGGTCACTTAACTCCCTACCAAATTTACATACATAAATGAACTAAATGCAAATGTGCTTAACCCAATGAGATTTAGCGATTCTTACCTACTTCAAAACACCTAAATACCCTAATCTGTCAAGAGATTAGAACAAAAAGATGGAATTTGAAAGCACCAAAAAACTCAACCTATCAAGAACACTAGAGAAATACTAGCACCCAAGAATAGAAAAAGAGATTTAGATTATCCCTTTGAAGTTTAGAGACATTGAATCAAAAGTGAGACTAAGCCATTTAATTTGGTCTTGATGGGAGTCACCATTACGCACTCTCCTTTAGAGAGAATTTGGTTTTTCAACCAAATATATTCTAAGTCTCAAAAGTCTATCAATTACAAGAGTAACAAGATATATATAAATGTAACAAAATAAACCTAGCAAATGGGAGATGTAATCTCAGCCATTCATCCCCTAAATAAGTCCAAAATATACCTATTACAAATCAAAAGTCATTGGAATTAAACTAGGAATAAACTAAAACAAAAATAAGAAAATTAGTAAAATTGAGCCATGCTCGAAGTGACTTGGAGCTAGGTAAGCTTGTTGGGCCTAGCGCCGGGTATGCTCTAGAAACTTTCACCAACAGGACGAGTAGACATGGCACTAGGGATACCTGTTAGGCCTGGCACCAGGTGAGATTGTTCTCCTCATAGCCTACGTTTCTCATCTTTTTAGCCTCCTCTTGCACTCTCTTAGCCCTTCACACTAATTATTGTTCGAGCCTTGATCTTGGCCCTTCTTTAGTCCTCCATTGCTTGACAACCTTCTTCATCCTTGGCTTGGAATCTTGAAATGTACCTTGAAGTCTCTTGAAAAGGAGTTTCACCCACGGAGTCATGTGTTGTATCTTTTTGTCCTCCTTCCTTATTTAGAATGGCCTTTATGATGGGGACAATTCCTATCATTTTCTTGTTCTTTGTGATGATTCATTTTCGAATTGTCACCTACAAAAAAATTCAAACAAGGATTTTTGGGTGAAGGCAAAAATATAGTCTTTCGAACTTTGTCATGCTCTTTGTTTTCTCCTTTCGCTACCCACATTTTTCTTCTCATTTTACCTCCACTCTCTTTTGTTTTCTCACCCCTTGGTTTATCCCTCATCTTTTTTTTTTCTTTTAATGTTGAAGAGGTCACGCTATTCTTTTCTTTTTCTCCTTTTCTCTTCTCAATTTGATTTCCAATCTCTTCTTTTGTTTTTCCCTCAACTTATTTTCTCTCAATCTTTTTCCCTCTTTCTTTTCTCTTCTTTTCTTTTCATTATCTCTCAAAATATTTTGATCTTCCAAAACCTCACTAGGGAATAGGGAACTAACGTGAACTTTTTTTTATCTTTCTTCAAAGTATAAGTGTTTTCCCTTCCCTTGTGGACTACATCCCTATTAAACATCCAAGGTCTCTCCAACAAAATATGCCCAACATGCATGGGATAAACATCACACAACACTTCACCATGGTATCTCCCATGTCAAAATCAGCCTTGGTTTGCTTGTTCACCTTCACTTCTCCACAATTATTCAACCAATGTAGCTTGTATGGACTAGGGTGTTTCATGGTTTCTAACTCTAATTCTTCCACCAATGTAGTACTAATCAAGTTTTTCCAACTTCCCCCATCAATAAAGACACTACACCATTTTTTCTTTATAAGACACCTTGAAAAGAAAAAATTTTCCTTTGCATCTTATCTTCTTCTTTACTCTCACAAGCATCCCTATCTCTTCTTGCTACTCCAATTAATTGACAAATTGACTCAATCACTGTTCCTCCTTTACTACACATTCCAACCCTTCCAAGTTTCTCATTTCCCACATCTCTTGATTGATTAAGTAGAGGATTAGTATGAGTGGTTTACATTGGGCCTATTTGATAGGGCCTAACTCAGTCATATTTTTCCTAGTTATTTGAGGCTATTTTGTAATATATTTTGTTCAATAACTAGTTATATTCTTTTATATTTGAGATTTCACCATTGGAAAGGTATTTTGTGCATTATTTCAAATTTTAGGGGTACAATAAGACAAAAATGTCGCAAAACAAAACAGAGGCGGTGTCGGATAGGGCAGAGGAACCGGTGTCAGCCACATGCTATTGGCACACATTTTGAGGTGACAAAAAAATCAATGAGACGAATTGGAATAGAACCGAACCGGCACCAGCTGGGAAGCTGGAACCGGCGCCGACTACACTCTGGAAAATATTGCGAAGAAATCAAGAAAAAAATTGACGAACAACTGAAGAAACAGAACACAACCGGTGCCAGCTCTAGGCAGCCAAGGCGACGCCAGCTGTGATATGATGTTGAGATAGTGCCTTGATTTTTGTGCACAATTTTTGGTAATCTACAGAATTTTAGTATTTTCCTACTTCTAATCGGCCAAAAACCCTACACCAACGAGTTTAGATACTTCCTATGCCTATAAATGGATGGAAAACACAAGGAAAAGGGGGGAATTCATAGATCTAAACAGAAAATCACTCAAATCAAGGAGGAATTCTACCAAATCAAGGAGGATTGTGCAAGAAGGTCTTCAAATGAAGAAGAAGGAGGCTTGTCTATGAGTGCTTTCTTTTACTTTGTTTTCTTTTTCTTGAACAATGATGTATTAATATTTTTATTATAATTTAATATTATTTTAGGTATTCGTGATTTTTAGAGTTATTTGATCTTTTAAGTAATTAATTGTTATTTTTTGTATTTAATTACTTACACTTATTATGAGATTAATTGATTGGTTATTTCTATTAACTTGCTAAGACCAAAGGGGTTGATGGTAGTTTTAATTTATTGATTTCATATTTGTTGTCTATTAACTCGTCGAGACCAAGAGGGTTAATTGATGAGGACCGGGTAATTAAAGGTTAATTGATGTCTGCCGAGACTAAGGATTCATTGGTTAACTTCATGTTTTAAGTTTGTTGAGACCAAGGAAATTTAATCAAGGATTGTGTTCAATGCATCTTTTGGATGAATTAGTTTAGACGAGACCAAGTAATTCTAATTTATCTAGAAGATAGTGATTTTATGGATTGAAAAGAAGTAAATCTATCTTAATCCTTTATGATGCCAAGAGAATGATTACTTATAATAATGATTAGGTACTTTAAGATCATATTTGTCAAAATAATGATTTGAATTACATAATTCTCCATCATTGACATGTATATATTATTTTATTTTATTTTTCTTTTTATTTCTTTTTCACTTTATTGAGTCGGTTAAATAATGAAAGAAAAGTGATTAATGCATATTTGTTCATTGAGGATCGACACTCGTTTGAACCCTATGCTATGTTAATGATGAGTACGCTTACTCATATGCGTAATTTGGGGTTAAAATTTTAATTTAAAATTGATTAGGAATGTATTTATTTTTACATTATTTTTATTCCCAAATAAATACACATCACTACTCTCATTTGTGGTTGTTTTTCAACATTCACATATCTTCTTTTTCTGCCTTGTGCCCCATAAAATTTCTTATGTGTCAATTTGTTGGGATAAGTAGCTTTGGTGTATTTATAGATGAAATTTCTATTACCTTGCAACTTATCTTTCCTCCATTGTGGCTCATTAGGACAATTGTAAAAGTAATGGTCGTTTCCCCAACAATTAGAACAATTATACGCCTTCTTCTTTTACATATGCTCTCTCTTTTCTTTGCACTCCATTATTTGAATAATTTTGCAATCTACCATTTGCTCTCTTTAGAGGTCCTCCCAAAAGTATTCCTTCACTCTCATTGTCTATACGCCCAATTTTACCCTTTTCATATCCACCATCCGTGCCTCCACTTGTGTTTTGCCCTTCATCACAATCATACAATAATGCACAATCATCTTCATACTTCTCATAATCTCATTCTTCCTCACCATAGCTATCACATTCTCCTCTACTTGAGCATGACATTTCAAAGAAATCACTTACTTCACCTTGAGCACTCATAGAAGATGAATCATATGAACTCTCATACGCCATTTTTTTAAAAAAGAAATTTTGAGTAGAAAAACACACAAGAAAAGTTTCTTACTTCACTATCTCATGTGTTTAGCACTTAATTAATGTCACTCAACCCTCGTGTTCACACTCTTCTTTGGCTTTTACAACAATGAGCTCACCCTCTTGCCTTTTTCAATCCACTCAAGTGCTTCCCAAGAACAAGACTAATTCAAAGAGAAACAAACATTCTAGTGGCTACAAGAAAGATGTACCTCACTAAGAACAATTTACTATGCTAGAAGACAATGTAATTCATGAATAGAAGCTTGAGATAGTCATGTATCAGCAATTAGAAGTCATTGATGCAATATATCAAACACTTGAGGTGCAACCTCGTAATTCAAGGGGTTTCAAAATTTTCACACTTGTAACAACCTAAAAACTGAAGGATCACAAGAAAAATTAAACCTCAATGATTATACTAACACCAAGGAACAATTTCTCAACAAGTAGAAGTAAAAAACATGAGTTTTATGATTCACAAGTTTAGCATAAAAATGATTTACAAAATTCCTTTTGATTAGAATTTTATGTAGCCAATCAACTCAAATAACTTCAAATTTTCAACAATTTTAATCCGCAAATAGCTACCCAATCATAAACCCAACATGTAGGCACAATTTCACAACAAACCCATGGCACAATTTGAAGTTCTAAGCATTCAAAAAAACTCCAAAATAAGTGACGAAAATCTAGATATTTTAACAAGTTTTTGAAGAAAATTGTACCTTACCCGAAAAAAGTTGTTTTGATTAAAATCAATACAATCTTGCTCTGATACCACTCTAATGCGGTAATGTGGAAGCCTCTTAATTTGAAAACAAGAATCCTAGAGTTGGTCACTCAACTCCTTACCAAATTCACACACACAAATAAACTAAATGTAATTGCACTTAACCCAATAAGATTTGGTGAATCTAGCATACTTCAAAACACCTAAATTCTCTAATCTATCAAGAGATTAGAACAAAAAAATAGGATTTGAAGGCATCCAAAAACTCAAAATATCAAGAACACTAGCGAAATACTAGCACTCAAGAATAGAGAAAGAGATTTAGATTATCCATTTAAAATTTAGAGACATTGAATCAAATGTGGGACTAAGCCCTTTAATTTGGTCTAAAAATGGGAGTCACCCCTTACACATTCTCGCTCTAGAGAGAATTTCATTTTTCTACCAAAAATATTCCAAGTCTCAAAAATCTATCTATTACGAGAGTAATGAGGTATATATAAAGGTAACAAACTAAATCTAGCAAATGGGAAATGTAATCTCAATCATTTATCCCCTAAGTAAGTTCAAAATATACTTATTACAAATAAAAAATTGCGAGAACTAAATTAGGAAAAAACTAAAACAAAAATAAGAAAAACCAGCAAAACTGGGTCGTGCCCGAAGTGACCTAGCGCCAGGTAAGCTTGTTGGGCCTGGCACCGAGTGAGAACTGTTCCACTCATAGCCTGTGTATCTCATTTTTTTTCAGTCCTCTTGTACTCCCTTGGTTCTCTACACTAATTGTTGTTGAAGTCTTGATCTTCTTAGCCCTTCTTTGATCCTCTATTGCTTAACAACCCTTTTCATTCTTAGCTCGGAATCTTGCAATACACCTTGAACTCTCTTGAAAAGGAGTTTCACCCATGGAGCCATGTGCTGTGTCTTTGTCCTCCTTCCCCCTTCTTTAGAATGGTCTTTATGCCTGGGATGATTCTTATCATTAAAGGTAAAATAAGTGGAAAAATATGGGTAGTGAAAAGAAGAATCAAAAAGGTTAATGAGGGACCAAGCTAGGACATTTTATCTACATAACATTACTCTTGCTTGAAATCTTATACAGGGTTTGATTGGGGGATGAATCCTTTTCAAGATCGAAAAAATGATAGGAATCGCCCCAGACCTAAAGTTCAATCCAAAAAAAGGGGAAAGACGATCAAGCCTCAACTCGTGGCTCTTTAGATAAAGACGATCTTCAAGAGGATTCAAGGAGGTTATCAAGCCAACAAAGTCAACAAACCAAGAGATATGTGAAGGAATGGATATTGAAAGGAAGGCCAAAAGGAGTACAAAAAAGGCAACAATCCTTGTGAAAGGTCAAGTAAAGAAATGATCAAGGATGGAAAGGCAAAGGGCAATTGAAGGAATGTAACCTAAGGAAGCTTCAAATGGAAAAAATCTTGGCTTCAAAACTATTTGAAAGATCAAGGGAACAACTAAGGTCACATTAGTGGTCAAGAACAATATTTGGCGCATAAAACATCGAGGAAACCGACAGGGGAACGGTGTTGTGCAAGAAAGGACCAAACAGCGCATGGAATGGCTGCCTAGAAGGCAGCCGGCACCGGCCCTAAGCCCCAACCCGGTACCGGCCCCATTCTACCGGATCACTGCTAAAAGACAGTCTTGAGCAGGTGCCGGCCCTAGTGCTTGAACTAGCCGCGGCCCAAGTCGGCACAACCCCGAGTTTTTGCAATTTTTCTTGTTTTCATCCTTTTACATTTGTAATTTAATTGCCATGACTTTTATTATGTTTTTACCTATTTTAAAGCATGTAATAGGGCCTTAATACTTGTATTAAGGTCCCAAAATTCTATGATTAGCTTACTAATTTGTTAGGTTATGTTAAGGGACTATAAATACCCTATTATAGCTTTGTGAACATAACTTTTGGAGGCATTAGACATTTTGAGAATTCAAGAACTCTTTTGAGAGTTTGGTGAGGGTGATCCTCTTGGGTGATTCTCGTAAACATCAAGACTAATTCAAAAGATATAGTCCATGTAATACCCCGCCCAAAATCACCTTTGACTATGGGGAAAAGTCATGCGTTGCATAGCATTTTGCATTTTATGTGGTAGCTTAGAATTATTTTAATTGCATGGATGAATGTGAATTTTCCGTTACTCTTGCATTTGAATTAATTGATGTGAAATAGCTGTGTTGTTAAAAATTTGGATAAGGGAGGTTTGGTCAAAGATTTGGAAGAATGAGTATTGGGGGGTGGTGAGAACTGATTGTAGAAAAAAAAATAGTATTGGAGTTGTTTTGGAATAGCGGGGAGATTGGTAATTTCCTTTGGTGACCCGAGTTCAAATCCTAACTTTTGTGAAGTTAGTTTCTCTTCTTGAAAATTCCTTTCCTTAGAATTTCCATGTCTTGGCCGAAAAAGATCTAGCAAACCTAGAGAAATTTTAGTGTCATTATTCCAAGGAAATAAGTCTCTATATTTATTCCCTAAATTTAAGGACCTTGATGTGAATAAAGTTCACTTTTAATTTTCAGCTTTTATTCCTTAGGATTTTCGGAAAAGAAAAAAAAGGAAAAAAAACCCTAGCTAATAAATAAAATTCCAGCTTGATTTTAGCTTAATGGATGTTACCATGGATAGTTGGAATTAAAGAGTCATTTTTCTAGTAGGAAACCTTGTTGATTTTAATCCTAGAATATTAGCTAAAAATCTAGAAAAATTTCCAGCAAGTGCCGCCACTTCTTGGAGGAACTTTAGCTCAACTCAAACTCTTCCAAAGCTAGGAAATCTTATCCTAAATCCCTTAGCAAATCAGACTTTTATTTCACTCCTAATTTAACTAGGATCTTATTCCTTTTCCTAGCAGAATTTCAGCAGCTTTGTGTCAACACAAGCTGTCCGAAATTCCAGCACCTTTAAATACAATCCAACCCTTCAAACCCTAGCTCAAAACACCTAAATACTCCTCATCAATTCAGATTACCTTAGCTGCACAAAACCAGAATTTTATTCTCACAAAACTACAGAAATTCGTCTAGTTTATGCCCAGAATTTTCGACAGCTTGTGCAGGAAATTTCGGCCAGCTGTTGTACTCCTATTCCAACCGAAATTCTGCAGACACAACCCACCGAAAAAAACCCCAGCTGATCAAGCCAATTTCTATGCCTAAAACCCTCATTGTTTCTTTGGAAATTTCAACAGAACTACAGCAGCCAAAACAGTCCAAAACTCGTCACTCTTGCACAGAATTTTCGCACATCACTTGCACAGAATTTTCAGTCACCAAAACTCACACAAACTCTCTCTTATTTTGGCCAAAAAAACCTGAACACACTTAACCCTTCTCTTGAGCATTATTTCGGCCAGCCTAGGGAGCAATTTCAGAACATTTTTCTCCTCTTAATCCCTCTTGAAATCGGCTAGCATCAAAGGTACCGCAAGCTGCAAATTTTCGCCCTTGCTGTCCAAGAAACCTAAATCCATTAGGAGTCCTTCTTAGCACCACCATCTAACCCTAAATCAAACTTCTCTAAACCTAGATCACAGTAGCCGACACTCCCTCCTTACCACACGAAAATTCCTGCAAATTCTCTCTGCAAATTCTCGAAAAACCTCAAGAACAACACCTAGCAAAAACCGATCACCCTCCAAGGTAAGCAAAAACCATCTCAACTTCTTGATTCCTTTCTTCCATCAATTCTCTTCCTTTTCTTCTTTGGAATCACGCCATCTCAAGGCTGATTTCATCTCTTTATGCATTCTCGGTCAGAAGGAAGGAAAAATGAGACAACTTTTCTCTTCTAATCCAACGAACTCGAGACAATCACCATAGGAGCATCGGGATCTTGCTACCCGGTTGTTGTAAGGTATGGAAATACTTACCCTTAATGCCGGAATTAAGGTTTAAGGTAATAGATGATGTCTATTACCTTGTTGAATATATGGTCATAGTATATGATCTTAGGGGATTATGAGTTGTTATGAAAATAAATGAGTTTGGCACATGTTCGAATTAGTTGAAGTCCTAATCATGATATTATATGGTTTAGATCAGGAGGATAATTGAAGAAAGCAAGTTGTGAATTCATCTCGTTTATCTGAGACATAACAGGTAAGTCCTTGCATAAACTCTTTTGTTAAATGTTGTGATGCAAGTCCTTGTATAAACTCTTTTGTTGAATGTTGTGATGGCAAGTCTATGTTGTGAAGCTTTCTAAAGCTATTGTTGAACTATGTGTGCTTGGGTTGTAAACGTGGATATTTACTCTTTAAACGGTTTTGTCAAACTAATGATTTTATCAAGAAAACTATTCTTTCCTAAATTTTTAGAAAACTCTTTTAGAGAAAAACCACGTTGTACAAAGCCAAGGTTTGGAAATATTGTGAATCAAGAATTGACGGATATGTTCATTGAGTAGTCAATAAGGGTAGGCTAACAATACTAGTCTTGGAGGGCTAGCATAAGTCTTCTGACAGAAGGCCACCTCCAGAAGATGAACTCTGCTTGAAAAGGCGACAGTGTTGGTTGGTCAGGCCAGTCCGAGCTAGCATTTGTACCTGGTATGGTATTATTTATATTCCCGGCATGGACATCCGAATGGTTTTGTTGGGTGTAAAGATGGAGGAGTATCTCACCCGGTGAGCTGTACACTCACCTTGATCAGAATGCCCAACGTGTGGTAATCTGGTCCGGACAAGGTGCACAAAGTGTGGTGCCTTGGCCATTTTGTTCTCATGGAGCCCAACGTGTGGTGACATAACTGTTTATTTGAGTGGAGGATTTATTTTGTACAAAGTGTGACAATGAGGAAAACCCACTCCTTGCGAAAAGAGATTGTGTATGACTTGCCAAATTATTTCTACAAATATTTTACACTTTGCATACACGTACTATTCAAAACACCATGTGCACACACAGGACTTATTGAGATTTATTCTCACACTGTTTTATATCATGTTTTCAGGAGATAAACTGTGCTGAGTCAGTGGGGCATTGATAGTTGAAGTTTTTCTAATTATTGTCATCTTTGCTTAGGAGACATTTGTTGTTCAAGCGGTTGAACGCTTACTTGTTTTTATTTCGTTTTGCTCCAAATTGAGCCTGATGTAATAAGAGTATTTCTTCATTTATCTAGGTTAAATCTCTTGGAGGTTGCCTTTGTATTTTTATACCTCGTTTAAAGACCCCTTGTCCTATAGGACGGGGCGACATCCCCGCCCTTTTAGGGTACGTAGTCGTGGGGTGTTACAGTCCAACCTTTGATCTTGTCTTTAAACCTTAAGGGATAATCTCAACTTCTTCTCTATTCTTATGTGCTAGGTTACCTAGTATGTTTGGTAGAATTGAGTTAAGTGCCTTCAAATTCATATCCTTAGTGTTCTAATCTTTGATAGATTAGGGTGTTAGAGTGTCTTTGAAGTAGGAAAGATTCACATTATCACAAGAGTGTTAATTTCTTAGCATTTTAGTGTTCTTAGGTATGAGTTTGTTAGGGTTCTTGTTTTTTAGTTTAATCCACAATTTTGGTGCTTCTCAAGATCATATCAAGTGGGGAGTTACAAAGTATGGGGAAATGTTTGGAATAAGTTATACGGACTTTTGATGGCTAACGTATTAATGGTAACAAGAATACCTAAAGCTCCCTATGAACTTCTATTTTGACAATCTTGGATAAAAGCTTTGTTTTGGGGTGTTCACTACATAAATATTGGTTTTTAGCGACAAAACATTTTTGTCGCTCAAAGTGCCAATTTTCTTGCTAAAGGGTCGCTGGAGACCTTTAGCGAGGAAAAAGTTTCCTCACCTTTTTGTCACTAAAGCCCTGTTGCTAAATAGTCTTGTTGACAAAAAGTTTTGTCGCCAAAAAGGGCCCTTCAGCAAGGAAATTTTTTTCCTCGCTAAAGCCATAACTTTTAGCAAGGAATTATTATCGCTAAAGCTAATCACTTTTGTCGCCAAAAATCTTTATTTTGTCGCTAATGATGATATTTCGCGACAAAAAAGTTTCATCACAAAAAAATAACTTAATTTAACAAATTACATTATGGTAGAAAATAATATTACCTTTCGCAACAAAGCAATTCCTTGCTAATACAAAAAATTTCATCACTAAAAAAGGTCATTGGAGGGTCAATAGCGAGAAAAATTTCCTCACCAACACAAATATTTTGTCGCTAAAAATGATCAATGATGACAAAAGAATTTTCTCGCCAAAACTTTTTAAATTTTGTTAAAATAATAAGTTTTTGAAATGGTCCACGTGAAGCCGCTACACCAAATCCCAGCTCCTTTGTGATATGATTCATGTGAACCAACCATACCTGATCGTAGCCTCGAATTAAATCACTGAATTGCCGCAAGAGAGATTCATTCACACAACCTCACGCATTGAGGCCTTGTGCCTCAACCGCTGGGCTAAGGCATCAGATTGGTCTAATCCTTTTTTTATTATTTAAACTATTCCTAATATTTAGTTTTTTAATTTTCAAAACATTAATATTATTAAAATATAATAACTATATTAAATTATCTATGAAACAACAATATTCATTGTAATAAATTATTTTGTACATGAATACAATTTTAAAACATTATATATTGTTAATTATATCATTATTTTTATTAAATGATTATATACATAAAGATCGATTAGAAAAAAAAATTATACTTATATATATTTCTAATACACAACACACACATACTCACACATGTATGTGTGTGTGTGTGTGTGTGTGTGTGTGTGTGTGTGTGTGACACACAAATAAAAATACACACTCGCACATAAATTTATATATACACACATATCTATTAATAAATATATATACATACATGTGTGTGTGTGTGTGTGTGTATATATATTTATTTATTTATATGTATGACCTAAATTTATATATATATATATATATATATATATATATATCTAGTTATTTAAGGATAGTTTGTGATATATTTGATATAACAACTAGTCATATTCCTTCCTATTTAATATTTTACTTATAAAAATATTTTTCTGTTATTTTATGCAAAAATAAGTGAATTTGGAGTAAAATTAGAGAAGTTCCTGTAAAGACCTGGCACCAGGCCAAGAAGACTAACCCAGTGCTGGGCCAAGTCTGGAAAAAGAACAAAAGAAACAAAGGAGAATTGGTACGCAATAGAGAAGCTGAAATTGGAAATTGGAAAAAGAAAAGAGAAGAACAAGTAAAATCCTAGGACAAATGCATTACATCCTGGGGAGTTTTCAGGAATTGAAGCCGTGGCTCAACAATGAGACAAAAGGAAAAAGAAGAAACGGACATAGTCACTGAGCAAAACAACAAACAAACAAAAGAAAAAAAAAAGACACAGCCTTAGGAGGATGTGTTGCATCCTTGGAAGGATGCAGCAAGATAAGCTGCGGCTCGTCAAGAAAAAGAAAAGGGAATCGGCTTCTACAGCTCAGGAGTTGCAGTGGCTTCAGCTTTAGTGCGCTCGACTTTGTGGCTCATCAAAAGGTTTGCAGCTCGACAAAAAAGAAAGTGATTGGCTCGAGTGACGATTCTAGTAAAAGAAGAGAGGAAATTGCAGCTTGGCTCGGCGACTCGATAGGAAGAAAAAGAAATGGCTAGATAGCTTGGACTCGGCTCTATTTGGCTCGATAAAAGAATAAAGGACAATGGCTTGTCTTCTTCTGTCAGCTTGCAAATGGCAAAAGTCAGTGGATTTTGTGAATAATTTCAGAAGCCTGATTGGAAATTACTTCTTCTCTATTTTGGATTTTTAGGAAGTCTTCTATGCCTATAAATAAGGCCATTCATGCAGGAAATTGTGCGTGCACAATATGAAGGCTTAGACAAACATTTTAGAGTGCCCCACCATTAATATTTTCTCGAGAGAAATCACTCAATGAGCATTGATTTGAGAGGAATTTTTATAGGAAATTGAAAGACTTGTCTATGAGTATTTATCTATTTTATCTATTTTCTTTTTCTTGAACAATGATGAGTTTAATTCTTTAATTGTATTTAGATATTATTCTTGCATTTATGATTTTGAATTAATTTTATCCTTTGATCAATTGATTATTTTTCTTAGTATTTGATTACTTGATTTTATTTGATAGATTGATGGAATTAAATTTATATCTATTGGACATGGGAAACGAAGTTAGATTAAGTTTAATTTATTCAATTCTATATATTTATTATCTTAACTGGATTGGGAAATAATGTTGAGAATTGAATCTAGATAATCAAAGATTAGTTAATTTAGCATAGAATATATGGTTATTGGTTAATTTCATATTCATTATCGCCTAGAGTATAGGGATAATTGTTGAAGGATGAGTTTAATGTATTTCTTTGGTTATGTTAGTTTGATTGGGAAATCTACTAATTTAATTAAGAAATAATGATTCCATTGATTGAAAAAGAAATGGTTTCTATTTTTATTCCTTCATAATGCTAGGACAGTGATTGGTTGTGATAAATGTTAAATGATTCATGTCATGTTTTTGAAAATAACTATTTAATTACATGTTTTTCTCTTCATGAGTTGTATATATGTATTTTTTGTTTTTACTTTTATGTTTATTTTTATTTGGATTTCTTTATCAATTTTGTTGAGTCGGTTAAATAATAAATAAAGAGTGATTAGTGTGTACTTGTTCCCTTGAGGATCTATACTCATTAATTCCCTATACTATGCTTGTGATGAATATACTTGCTCGTATGTGTAATTTGATATTAATGTTTTAATTTAAACTTAGTTAGTGATGGATTTAAATTTGAATGATTTTTATATACCCAAAATTTACACATCAAGTTTTTTGTGCCGCTACCAGGGTATAATATCATGAAAGCTTGGAATTCATTGATTTATCTATATAAATATTTACATTTTTTTTTAAGAAATAATAGATCCAAATCAATATCATCATTTTTTTTTTCATCCCAATCATCTGCACATTTTGATTTTAATATAGATCCAACCTTGAATTTAATAAATAATGAAATAGGTAATGAAGATGAAGGTACTAGTAGGCCTAGCATTAGTGTTTCACAATCACAACCAACTCCAACAATTAATCCTGACAAATCTACTATAGGTAAGGATGATGTTGAAACAACGGATCTTATAACTAAAGCAAAAACATCTATGATTTGGAATCTTTTTGAAAAAAATAATGAAAATGATAGAGCAACATATAAAATTTGTAGGGTAGTATATGTACATAAGAAGGGAGGAGGGACGGGAACATTAGTTAGATATATGAAAGGTCACATAATGATTGGTTAGAAAAGTTGCTTAAACAACAATAAATACATGTTACATGAGGTCAAATTGTTGGTAATTTTCAATATGATCATAGAAAAAATAGAAGTAGATTTGCTAAAATGATTGTTTAAACTAAATTACCTTTTAATTTTGCAGAAAATCCATATTATGAATAATATATGCAAAATAATTGTCAACCAATATGGAAAAGAATTCCTAGAACAACGTTAAAAAAATGATATAATAAAGATATATAAAGAAATGAAAGAGCGTTTAATTGCTATATTTGATTCTTATAATTGAAAATTTGCTCTTACTTGTGATGGTTAGACTGCAATTACTAATGAATCTTATTTATGCATTACATGTCATTAGATAGATCATGATTGGTTAGTACAAAAAAGAACTATTTATTTTAAATTATTTGAATATCCTCATGTAAGTAGTAGTATAGCTAGAATGATTACTCAAACATGTCATGAATATAGGATTTTAAATAAAATTATTTCGATTTCTTTAGATAATACTTCAAATAATGATTCCGCCATAGCAATTTTGAAAAATACTATGAATCCTATGTTAGATGGTATTTTATTTCATACTAGGTATGATTGTCATATACTTAATTTGTATGTTAAAGAAGGATATAAATATGTTGATAATATTGTTAATATAATTAGAAATATTATTTTATTTATTAAAACCTCCCCAACTAGGCAACAACATTTTAAGGTATTATGTCGAGAACAAGGTGTATCTTTTAAAAAATTTAGATTAGATTGTAAAACTAGATGGAACTCAACTTTAGATATGTTTGAAAGTGTTATACCTTTTTAAAACCAACTTATTGAATTTTGTAATAGTAATAATTTTCAACCTCCACTAACTGAAACTCATTTTGAAAATTGTACTGCACTTTCAACATTTTTATTTACTTTGAAAGAAGCTACTAAACTTTTATCGGGATCTTATTATCCCTCTACTCATCATATTCTTTCAACACTAACTAAGGTAGCACATATTTTTTTGTGAGTATATGGATCATCACCAATATGGTTATTTTATGAGAAGTATATTTGAAAATATAAAAAATATTATGAAGATATTCCTATTTTATATTGTATGGCATTGTGTATGGATCCTAGAGTAAAGACGGTTGGTTTTCTTAGTATTATTGAATATTTATATGAAACATTAGATTTTGATGAATCACAAACACTTGGGCAATGTATGATAAAAGATATAAAATATAAAATGACTAAAGCTTTATCTGACATGTATAATTTGTATGAGTTTGAGTCTTCTTGTTCAATCTCCACGAAAATATACCTCTTCAATTTCATTAGTATTTAATCCATGGGGTATTACGAAACGTAAAAAAAGATCGTCTACCATCTACAACGAGATGGTAATTTATGAGATGCAACCCTTGGTAAAAAATAAAGATCAACATTTTGATATTTGTGGTTGGTGAAAGGCTCATGTAAGTCAATACCCCATTTTATCTAAAATGGCACATGATTTTTTGACACCACCAGTCTCCACAGTACCATCAGAAAGCATCTTAGTGAGAGCGCTCGAACAATAGATGAAAAGAAGATCTCAATTAGCTCCTCAAACTTTGGAGATGTTAATGTGTTGTAGTAGTTGGTTTGCAGCCGAAGATAGGACGGCTAATTCGTGGATTATTGACGATGACTCGGATGATGAATAGGGTGAACTAAGAGTTAGTTTAGTATTCTTGTAATTAGGAATTTAGGATAAGTAATATAATGTATTTAATTTTATTTTTAGGATATTTATTCTGTTTTTAAATTTTAATCATTGTAATATTTTTAAGATGTTTAGGCATCAAGTCCCCCTCTTATGTAATCTTTATTTTATTAATTAATAAAACAGGTAGGGGTCTAAGCCAAACCCCCCACTACTTCAAGGTGGCTTTTTATAATTTTAAAAAATTATGTTATTTAAGTAACAATAAAAAAATTACAAAACAATTGAATATCAAAATTTTTAATCTAATTAAGTAGGAGAAAAAAAAAGAATAAGCCCATGGGCCGGCCCGCCTAGTCTGTGGGCCTCATGGGCCAAGGGCCTGGGCCGTGCCAGTCCCAGGGCTTCTGGCCTAGGGACTGCCCCCCTCTAGGACCAGCCCACATACCATGCAGGCAGGGCCTTGGACCCGGCCCGGCACGGCACGGTCCGAAACCGTGCAGGCCGGCCCAGGTGTCAATGCCAGCCTGATCAAATCAAGAAATCTAACACTTGCTAGTCTTAACACATTAATGATATCCGTGTCTTATTAATACTATGATTAGGGATTAATTAAGTACTAACACTATACAGTGTAATATGAATTTTACATCATGATCTCTATCATGATTTCCTTAACACAGGGTTGTACTAGGAACGTTATCTAACAATTATTTTACATAAAATAAATTGAAAAATAAATAAAGTCTTTTATTAGAAAACAAATGTGTCATATACAATTTACAAGTGATTGCCTCTAAAGTAAAACACTAACAAACTCCCACTTGTACTAGAGCCAATCACTTATATATCTAATACCGAATGACTCAACATGCCTATCATGTTTCTTCTGGAAAAGTGCTTTTGTAAGCAGATCAGCTATGTTCTCATCTGTGGGAACTCTTTCTATCTTTACATCATTCCTATCTATGATCTCCCGGATCAGATGATAGCGTCGTAGCACGTGCTTGGATCGTTGGTGAGACCGTGATTCCTTTGCTTGTGCAATGGCTCCGTTTTTGTCACAATACAATGATATTGGACCAACAATGATAGGGACCACACCCAGTTCTGTCACGAACTTCTTGATCCAATCGGCTTCCTTAGCTGCTTCAAAAGTGGCTATGTACTCAATTTCTGTCGTAGAGTCTGCAATAGTTTCTTCTTTAGAACTCTTCCAACTTATTGCCCCTCCACACAATGTAGACACGTAGCCAGATTATGACTTGAAATAATCTTTGTCAGATTGAAAACTAGCATCAATATACCCGTTTATTTTCACATCAATTTCTCCATAAACCAAGAACACATCCTTAGTCCTTCGCAAGTACTTTAGGATGTTTTTTACAGCCGCCCAATGACTCTTACCAGGGTCAGATTGGTATCTGCTCGCAAACTGAGAGTACAGGATACATCAGACCTTATACATATCATAGCGTATATGATAGATCCACTTGTCGAAGCATATGGAATCTTACTCATGTGATCCCTTTCAAGTTATGTCTTGGGAAACATCGACTTTGAAAGGTATATCCCATGGGACATAGGTAAGAATCCCTTTTTGGATTGATCTATGCTAAATCTCTTTAGCACTTTGTCTATGTATGTAGATTGTAAAAGACCTAGTAACCTTTTGGACCTATCCTTATAGATCCTTATTCCAAGAATATAGGTTGCTTCTCTAAGATCTTTCATGGAGAATTTCTTGGACAACTAAACTTTAACTAATTGTAGGACAGGTACATCATTTCCTATTAGTAATATGTCATCTATATAAAGTAATAAGAAAACGATTGCACTCCCACTAACCTTCTTGTACAAACAAGGCTCATCCATGTTTTGGATGAAACCAAACTCTTTGATTATTTCATTACAACCCTTTGCAACTTCCACACTTTTGTGCTATCATTAGCTGTGAAACCCTCATGTTGTATCATATACACTTCCTCAATTAGATTTCTATTTAGGAAAGCTATTTTCACATTCATTTGCTAGATCTCATAATCATAATGAGCGGCAATGGCTAGGAGTATCCTGATAGATTTTTGCATGGCTACTGGCGAGAAGGTTTCATCATAGTCAATACCATATTGTTGACGATAACCCTTAGCTACTAGTCGTGCTTTATAGGTAACTATGTTACCATCCATGTCAGTTTTCTTCTTGAAAACCCATTTTCACCCAATAGGTTTGATTCCTTTGGGTGGATCAACCAAAGTCTATACTTGGTTGTCATACATGGAATCCATCTCTGACTTCATGGCCTCAAGCCACTTATTAAATTCTGAACTATTTAGAACTTTCTTATAAGTAGTAGGCTCATCTTCATTTATGAGTAATACGTTATTGTGGTCACTAATGAGAAATTCATATCTCTTAGGTGACACACGTATCCTACTAGACCTACGAGGACCTTGTGTAGTAGAAGGTACATCTATTCTCTCAATAGATGTGGGATCAGATGATTGATCTTTGTTTGTTTGCTTTTCTTGAACTTCACTAAGTTCAATTTTACTCCCACTGTCCCCTCTAAGTATGTGTTCATTCTCTAAGAAGATAGCATGCTTCAAAATAAACACATTATTTTCAGAAGGGAGATAGAAGTAATACCCAAAAGTTTCTTTTGGATAACCAACAAACAAGCACTTATCAGACTTACTTTCAAGTTTGTCCGACTGTAGCCTTTTCACAAAAGCAGGACAACCCTATACTTTCAAATGAGATAATTTTGGTTTCTTGCCAAAGAACATTTCAAATAGGGTAGTATCAACCATTTTTTATAAAACTCTGTTTAGAATATAAACAGAAGTTTCTAGTGCGTACCCCTAAAACGATTTTGGTAAGTCTGCAGAAGCCATCATGGTCCATACCATGTCTAAAAGGGTTCGATTTCTTCTCTTAGATACACCATTATGTTGAGGTGTATGTGGTGGAGTCCATTGAGATAATATCTCATTATCCCTAAAATAGTCCTGAAACTCTTGGTTTAAGTATTCACCTCCTCGATCCGATCTTAGAGTCTTAATACTTTTACTAAGTTGTTTCTCTACTTCATTCTTGAAGTCTTTAAACTTTTCAAATGCTTTAGATTTGTATTTTATTAAAAACAAATACCCATGTCGTGAATAATCATCGATAAAGATTATGAAATAGTTATAACCTCCTCTTGCTTGTATAGACATTGGGCCACATACATCAGAATGTATGAGTTCTAATAACTCTTTGGCCCTTTCTCCTTTTCTAGAAAAATGAGTTTTAGTCATTTTACCTAGTAAACAAGACTCGCAAGTGCCATATGATTCATAGTCAAATGACCCTAAGTCACCAAGCCTGTATAACTTAGAAACACGATTCTCATTTACAAGACCTAAACTACAATGCCATAGATAAGAGGTGTTTAGGATATCAACCTTTGGTTTTTTATTATTTATATTGAGAACTAGATTATCCATGTCTAGAACATATAATCCATTAACTAAAGTTGCAAATCATAGTAGATATTATTCAATGAAAAAGAATAATATTTATTCTTAAAAATTAAATGAAATCCATGTAGATCTGAACATACAACCGAGATAATGTTTTTTAATAAAACTGGTACAAAATAACAGTTTTGTAGTTCTAAAACTAATCTTGAAGGCAGGTTTAGCTCGTATGTCCTCACAGCAAGTGCAGCAACCTTTGCTTCATTTGTAGTTCGCAAGTCCACGTCGCATTTCTCTAACCTTCTACTATCCTTTAATCCCTGCAAGTTATTACACAAATGAGATCTGCATCCGATATCTAATACACATATCTCATTTCTAAAGGCAGTATTTATATCAATCATAAACATACCAGGAGTAGTAGTAGAAGTGCCCGCAAGCTTCTCCTTCTACTTCTTTTCCTTCACGATCTCTAAGTAGGCCTTGCAGTTACACCTCCAATGGCCCATCTTACCACAGTGATGGCATGGGCCCTTGGTGACCGCGTCATTTTCTTCACACCACCTTTGAGCTTAGTGGGAGCATTCTTCTTCTTCCTTTGAACTTTTTTCTTAGAAGAAGAAGATTCTACCATCAAGACCGCATTGGAATCCTTCTTCATAGAGGACTCCGCAGTCTTGAGAAGATTGATTAACTCAGGAATGGTGGACTCAATCTTGTTCATCTGATAGTTAGTTACAAACTGTGAAAAACTATTAGGTAAAGATTGTAGAATTAAGTCAACACTTAATTCATGCTCCATCACAAACCCAAGAGATCCAAGCTTCTCGATCAAGCCAAGCATCTTCAGCCCATGAGTAGCCACAGAAACACCCTCAACCATTTTACAACGAAATAGTTGTTTTGAGATCTTATATCTCTCTGTTCTGGCTTGGGCGTCAAATAGCTCTTAAAAATGAAGAATCATCGAATGAGCATCTATATGCTCCTGCTGTTTTTGTAGCGCAGGAGTCATCGACGCTAGCATGATACAATATGCTGTGTCAGCATCCTTCTTGTGCTTCTTGTGGATAGCATGCTCTTCAGCATGAGTATCTTGAGCTGGTGATGGCGGAATAAGAGCATTTAGCACGTAGAGCAACTTTTTCGATTTGAGAACAATTCTCAAATTTCAATACCAGTCGAGATAATTTGATTCATTGAGCTTGTTGGTCTCCAAGATGCTATGAAGGTTTAGGTTGGTTGACTTGATGCATGTGACCTAGATGTAAAAATAAAAAAGATTAGCTAAGTGTATATGCACATGTGATACAAATAATTAGATATTTAATTAAACGCATTCTCATTCCACTATTTTACTCAAACCAATAGCCCCCACTATTAATTTGGAAAAACCTATTGGAAGCTTTCCTAGTGGACCAATACCCAAATTCTTCAAGAATAACATTGGGTTTGCCCAACAAGCCACCCTTGAGTTCAATGGTAGGTATCCAATACCAATTACATCGTATATAATTACTGGATCATTGGGTGATTAACATCCATTAATTTTAAAGCCTTTTGGGCTACCCTAATATTTCCTCTAAATTTCTTTATGCTTAAGTTAGCCCAACTGGGATAAAGAATTTAGTTAAACCAAACCCATTAATCAAGAATTTAATTCCATAGCTTGAACATGTCCGATGTCGAGTAGGCTTAGGTTAGCCCAACAACCTGGTCTCAAAAAAGGACTCTCGTTCTTACTATATTAACAGAAGGAATTAGATTTAATATTAATTGAGGGATTTATTCCTTCTAATGATTTCATCAAATGACATGCATAAATTACATCAATAAATCTCATAAATTGATAATCATGATAATAAAGCGATTACATGATATGGTTATAGACTTTTCCTAAATTAATTTTTTCAATCCAAAAGGAAATTAACTTGGTTAACCCTATGTGTTCATGCATGTTTTAAGTAGAGGATCTTACCTTCTTGCCTTGTTTTGGTCGCCATCTCCAAAATTAAAATAATTCTATCCCTATCTAACCTATATAATCTAATTACATAAATTTCCTAAATAGAGAAACCTTGAGTCACATTCGAGGGGAGTTACATGAGAAGAGAATTACACAAGAATTTTAGAGAAAACAGGACTCCCAAGTCCTATTTAATAAAAAACAAAACTGTAAAAAAAAAAAATGCATGAATAGATATAGTTCAATTTTAGTCCATAACCATTCACCATGCCATTGATTATGCTTAAACAAAAATTAAACATATAATTTTATCATTCCAAAATTTCTATCTTGGAAGAATAAAATAAAATAAGATTTAATTTTTAAAATCAAATTCTAGAAATTAAATTAAGATAAAATCTAAAATTAATATTTTAGATTTTATTTCTAAAATCAAATTCTAGAAATTTAATTAGTATAAAATCTAAAATCAACATCTTAGAAAACTTATTAATTACTAAAATCATATTTTAGGATTTAAATAATAATATATAATCTAAAATCAATATTTTAGAAAATATATTAACTTCTAAAATACAATTTTATCCCAAATTATGAGTTTAAAAAAAATTTACATATCCAAAATCACTATTTTAGATAATTAACTTCCAAAGCCAATTTTGAAATTTATTCCCTTACCAAAACAAAATACTGGAATGCTTTGGCAAAAGAGGAAAAAAGGGAAAAGAAAAGAAAGAAAGAAATAAAAAAAAACACTTCCTTTGGTCCACTGAAAACGATTTTATTTTTTTTTTAATTTAACCCACAAAAGGACAAAATCCAATCCTCACATGATTGAACTTTGGCTTCAAGCTCTAGGCAACATGGCCCGAGCTTGCAACGGCTCCAAGCTGTGGCTTGGGCCAATTGTGCCTCAAGTAGTGGCTTAGCTCCAGCGAGCCGCAGCTTGGGCAGCAAAAAAAACCTTTTTCTTTTTTCTTTTTTTTTTTTAAAAAAACTGTTCATCATCTTCCACAGACGCTGGACGAAACCTTCAGTTTTTCACAGTGGACAGAAACAAATTCAAAAACCTTTTTAATTTTTTTTTCTTTCTCACAAGACAACATTTTGTAACCTTTACAGAACCCAAAACAATTTAGTAAATCCACGATCTTCAAAAATCAATGGAGTTAAAGGAAAAAACAGTGCAGTCTGCAATTCTTCAATAACCCACAAGAGAGACTCAAAATTCTTAATTAAACAAACCACATAAATGTTTTCTATGATCCAAACATATGCGTGAAACAATTTTAGACATAGGCAAACAAAAACAACATAAAATATTTTCCAAAAGCATGATCGTATCAAGAAGTGGAAAAACAGAGACGAAAATTGAAACAACTTTCATGGTAATTAAATGTCCGTCCATCACATACAAGAGGCTCTGATACCACTAATAGAATCCATATGTGCCTCATATATGCATAATGCAGCGGAAACTAAGGATTCTAAGCAAGAGGACTACATGCATATAGAATAAACGGATCAAAAGCAAGAAGATATACCTTTAGTGATGTCTCTGTCGTTTAAAATTTTCTTCCTTCTATTGAGGCGCGATCCAGCAATACCAGAGATCCTTGTCGTCGCCATTGGACTCCAAGCGTTGAACTCCCTCCTACAGTGTCCACACAAAGGAAACTCAAGAAGCCAAATCTCTGTGCTAGTAGAGAAGAGTGGTGGCTAGGACAAAACCAGAGAAGAAAGGAAGAAGATCTTTCCGTGAGGGTTTTATTTTTCCCGAGAGCTTACAAAAAAAAAAAAAAAAACTCCTTCTGTGCCTCACAGAGATAAAACCGATCACAGCCTTCTAAGGAAAAAAACGCTAAACCTCACATAAAAAGCTTCCAATTTGAATTCTAATCAAATTAGAATTCACCAAATTGTAATTGGAACCTTTTAGTTCTTATAATTATAATTTGGTCCAAATATTATAACTAATTATAATTTAGCCCAAATAACTTCTACTTCTCATGATTAATCCCACAATGTTATCATATAACATTTCGAGTACATAATCCTCTATTTTGTGTGACATATTAGGTTCCTCAGTCTATTGGTAGCGAATATGAATTAATCCAAACATTTTTTAGATTAATAATCCTTAAAAGAATCTATAATTGATCTATTAATTCTAAACAGAATTAGTTTATTAATTCATCAATTAATAAACCCATATTCAGCAGATCATGAGCGGTATCTAACAACACATTATGACCACCCAAGAATTCAGGAAGACAAGTGGCTTGACATGAACCCTTCAATATAGTGCAATAAACTCCTTTCACTATACAATACCTCATTCGGTTTGGAGTACGGAATGAGTGCCAACTTCCTCCAAAATATATATTAATTCTGGCCTGAATATATTAGTATTTGTACCAATAATCCACTACTCAACATGTGTATCAATTGGAACTGTTTCCAATATACAATAACCTTGGCTAAGGATTTCACGAGTAGTAATTCTTACAAGTGGCTGTGAGATATTCACCCCTACTATTAGGAGGGGTCAATCCTTTATTGACTCTCTCAACTACTTTCGTTTACTTTACATTGTATCCAATATCTATCTCATAGGCAACCCTCAATCTGGCTCTAGAGATTGGAATCAAAGTACAATACATAACAAACAAAGTACCTTGGAGATCTCAAGTCTAAAGATACTTACACATTTGTTATAGCGAGATTCTACCACAAGCACTACATAGTTATCTAAGTGATTATCTCATAGTCAGGTCATCCAATGTACTTATTCAATTAACATGCATCTACGTGTTAACTTTGAGTATCTCAATACTCACGGATATGAGAACCATCGCCTAATCAGATCAAGAAGTCCAACATGTACTAGTCTTAAAGCATTAATGATAGCATTGTCTCATTAATACTATGGCTATGGATTATTTAAGTACCAACACTATACAGTGTAGTAGGAATCTCACATCATGATCTCTATCATGATTTTCTTAACACAGTGTTGTACTAGGAACATTATCTAATAGTTATTTTACATAAAATAAATTGAAAAATAAATAAAGCCTTTTTTTGGAAAACAAAAGTATCATATATAATTTACAAGCGATTACCTCTAGAGCAAAACTCTAACAAATGACACACTTTATTTTTATTTCATTCCGCTATAAGCTTTAGTTAGTTATAAAGACCCCTTATCTAGACCCCAGATGAGGCGACATCCCTAAGTATATAGGGTCTGCTGCGATTTATATGTATAGGGTGTTACACCTTACCTCTTTATATATTAATTTTTATTATATTTAAATAAATTTATTTCTAATAAAATTCTTATCCAAGTACACTGGTGTTTAGTTTTATTTTTTTTAAAAAAAAATCATTCAATAATTTCAATAATACCCTCCAAATAAAGCACACGTGCCGTTAGCACCACTTAGTCAAAACGGATGGAAGGAAAAGTACTGGATGGCTTTAAGAGTTGGAAGATAAAAATCAAACTTCCCAAATAAGGAGGACAGAATCCAAATTTTACAAAAGTTTAGGAAGTATCTGCACATTTTACCCTTAAAAGAATCATCAAAGTCAAAGGACTTCAAATGACCAAATTTTATAGTTCTAGGATTGAAGTGATAAATGGGTCATAATTCGGGTATGTAGTAGAAAATAACATTAGAAAGTAATCATAATTTGCATCTGTTCAAAGAAACCTCAACAATCCAAGCAATCATACTTTTAAAAAAGGCATGGAATCTCACCCATTTCTTTCTCCTAAATATCATAGTAACAATATTTACGGTATATAAAACACGTGCGCATAGACTTATATTGATTTGCATTAAAGGGTTCTGTTTAATTTTTGCTTATTTTGAGCTGCAGGTATGAATTGGTGGAATATTTCTCCGATTAGAAACATGTGAAATTTTGAAACTTTATTAGGATGAGAAAGAGAAAGTGATTGTGTACAAAAGTAATGTTGAGAAAATTAAAAGATATTACTGACAAAACATATAGTGGTGTCCCACTTGTTTCATATGTAAAATTAAAGATAAAATACATTCTTTTTCATATTAGTATGTGTATCAATAGATAAATAGTGGTTCGAAAACTTCTAACGCTACAAAATAGGTATGTGATTGTATGAAACTATTTTCTTCCTAACTGCAATTTGAATGTCTAAGAAAACAACTAGTGACTATCCGTTTTTCTCTCATTTGAATAGTTAGATATTTTAAAGAATTACCCTTTTTACAAAATGTTCGATAGAACCATTTTCTCCTTTCTACATTTTTGCCTCACACCATCTTCAACAATGGCTCATGCCAGGTTTCTGGTGTGGCCCTTGTTTGTGTTCATATTCATTGGCAATTCTATTGATGCCGTTGACCATATTGGTGTCAATTGGGGAACACAAGCAGCCCAAATTTTGGATCCTGGTGTGGTGATTCAAATGCTCAAGGACAATGGTATAGAGAAGATCAAGGTTTTTGATTCTGATCATTGGACCGTCAAACATTTTGCTGGAACAGGCATTGAAGTAATGCTTGGCATTCCCAATAACCAATTGTCAGAGCTTCAAGATTATGACCATGCTAAGGATTGGGTCAAAAATAATGTTTCTAAGCATTTGTATAATGGAGGTGTTGACATAAAGTGAGAACCCTTTTTCTATCTTCACTTCTTTGTTTTCGTGTTTTTACTAGCTTAAAGGTTTTTTTTAGACATTTGTAAATGTTGTTTTTTTTTTCTTTTTTTCTTTTTTACTTCATAACGGAGAGAACATGAAGCAATTGGTAGTACATGTGTAACCTATGAATATCCATTATTAGGTTTTTTTTTTTTTGTAAAAGACAAATTAAAAAGTTGTGTATGTGATATTGGTGTATGCAATTTGTAAAACCATTGAGCGTGTATAATTTTTTCTCTATATAATTTTTCTGTGTTGTATTTATTTGCATGCATATTGGCAGGTATGTTGCCGTTGGGAATGAGCCCTTCCTCAAGTCCTACAATGGTTCATTCGAGCGAACAATTTTTCCAGCATTGAAGAACGTTCAAAAGGCTCTTAATGAAGCTGGCCTTGGAAGCCAAATCAAAGCAACTATTCCCCAAAATGCAGATGTCTATGAATCTGATTCAGATGCTCCATCTCAAGGACATTTTCGTGATGATATTAAGAATCTTATGACTGACATTGTTCATTTTCTTAGAGATAACAATGCCCCTTTCATAGTGAACATATACCCCTTTCTTAGCTTATATCAAAACCCCAATTTCCCCATTAACTTTGCCTTTTTTGATGGTGGTACTAAACCAATTCAAGACAAAAACATTCAATACACCAATATGTACGATGCAAATTTAGATACGCTGGTATGGTCTTTGAGGAAGGCAGGAGCTCCAAATATGAGTATAATTGTAGGGGAAATTGGATGGCCGACAGACGGAAATATAAATGCCAATACCAACTTGGCTAGCAGATTTTACAATGGGTTTTTCAAGAAAATGGCTTCCAAGAAAGGAACTCCACTTTGTCCTGGTGCAATTGAAGTGTACCTCTTCAGTTTACAAGATGAGAATATGAAGAGTATTGCTCCAGGCTATTTTGAAAGACATTGGGGGATTTTTCAATATGACGGACGGCCTAAGTTTCCTGTGGACTTCTCCGGCCAAGGGAATGAAAAGATGCCTATAGGGGCAAAGAATGTTCCATATCTTCAACAACAGTGGTGTGTGTTTGATAGTAGTAAAAATGTATCAGACAGCAATATTCAACCTAATGTGGATTTTGCTTGTGCACAAGGAGATTGTACAAGCTTGGGCCATGGATCAACCTGCAACAATTTGGATAAGAAAGGGAACATTTCCTATGCATTCAATATGTACTTTCAAATGCAAAATCAAGATGTAGAAGCATGTGTTTTTCAAGGATTTGCCAAGATTGTCAATAGAAACGCTTCAACTTCAGAATGCCTTTTTCCAATAGCTTTGCAGAGTATTGGGAGAAGACTCAGCTTTGGGACTGTTGTAAACGTTCTTAGTGGACTACTAATTTCACTTACATTATTTTAGGCATTAATTAATTTCTAAATTGAGGTTCTCTGTAAAGTTTGTATGATTTTACTTTACACACTTGTAGTTTCTTTACCATTTGTGCCCTTTTATTGCGCAATCCAAGCTTGGAAGTATGACATTAGTTAATATATTGGAACAGAGCGAATCTTGTTCAATTTTCTTCTTTTTGTTTCGTTAAAAGAATTATGCTTAGCGATTAACATTTTTATCAGTTATGGTAAAACGAGAAATAGAAGAATTAGAGAAGCAATGCGAAAAATGAAGAGAAGAAATTATTTAGAAATGAATTTAAGAGAGATTAGGAATATAATTGTAATCTATCTCTAAATAGAGACTAAATATAAAGGTGAATTGCTATCGACATATCATTTAAAGATGAAAAAAATTCATTTCAAATAGAGATAAACTAGAGATAGATTATAAACAAATACGTAAAAGTTATTTTTGTACATAGATTAGAGATGAGTATTTCTAATCCATCTCTAAAGTGGATTTTTTTTTTTTTTGGGGTTAAATAGTCACTAATTCCTTTTCTAATTTAATTTTTAAAATTTATGCTTTAAAATTTTATACAAATCACATTTTAGTCCCAAACTTTTACACATTTCTCAATTAGTCCCTAAATTAATTGCAAAACAGCCCTTTAATTTTGGGGAAATTATATAATGAACCCTAGTTTTTAACAAATTTTCACTTTAGTTGTCAAAGTTAATTATGATTAAATTCCTTAAATTTGAAAATTATCATGGTCCTTATTCCTGTGCCTCTCTCTTACACGCACCCAGAGAGTATTTTTGTAGCCTTTGCAGCCTGCTTCCAAATGTTTCTCCTTTGTTATGCTTAGCAATTTGGCTGGAAATAACTACAGCTAGGGGGCCCCCGGCAACGAAGATAGGGGTGGAGGTGGCACCTGGCTCCCCAAAATTTTTAAAAATTTTGTTTTAACCATAATAAAATTTAAAATTTTTAAAAAATTAAAATTTTACCTTTTGTCTCTAAAAAAATTTCAAAAATTATAGAATTATCTTATAATAAATCTTTTCATATAAATTCCTCGAGTCTAAACTTTTGGTTCCGTCCCTTGTAGTCATCATCGTGTTATCTTTTATTCTTTTGAGAATGTTCAATGACTCGTGTCATGCTGATTTATTCAATAGGGAAACCCCTATTTCTCAACCTTTTTCAAACAACTCTTTCTTTGGTTCATGTGTTTCTTGTGAATTAATACTGTTTAATAGTATTTTGGGGTGCAAATTAACTGCTGAGTCGTTTTCTTTCAGCCAAACTTCTTCTAATTCTGATGAAGTAGCCAAGTCTTTATCATGGATATTATCTATGCTGCGTGAACAATGGTTGTTTTCTTCATTGTTAAGGGCTTTGGAAACCTTCCTACCATTCTGTTCTGTCTTACCTTTTGTCCTTGCAGTGCTGGTATATTAAGTTTGTGACTGTTTGTGATGGTATATTAAGTTTGTGATGGTATATTGCATCCACGAATTATGGCTCATCAAGAAAACTGGAGTCCAATTCCTATGCATCTTGAAGCCATGCACAGATCCGGCGTGAAATTTTCAATTTTTTTCTTCTGGATAATGCACGGCACGACTTTCAATTCCCTCCGTCTCATTTTTGTTCCATTCCCTTTTGGTGATATTTTTGACATTGTAATGGTCTTTTTACTTCTATTTCAAATAGTTGTGGAATTGTTAAATGTTATAATTGTCAGACATGCAAGTACTGCAATAAAATTCACTTCAGGAGTAACATAATAGGAACACTGGTAGTGAGTGACCAACCCCTTATGAAAAGAGATGCTCATTACAAAGTTGAAGAAATCCCAACGGTTATGGATTTCTAACATTGTAGAGTTCTTTTTAACTCACCTTTGATTTATATAAAAATTTGTCTATTTCTCACATTTTTTTTAACTTTTGTGCATAATTTTGTAATTATTGTGCATAACTTTGTGAATATTTGTACAACTTGTGTAGCGATTGGGGGTTAACAAATTATGCAATCCCTTATCCACTGAAATGCTGGTACTATTTCCACTATTCAAATGGCCTACCTAGCTGTGCTTCCTCTAAATATCTTCTGCCCAATCAAATATTTCAGCTTTTATGCAGTGTCTTTCATTGCATTTCTCTCTAACTTTTGCGGTGTTAACATAAAACTTTGGGCATATGCTTTCAGCTGTTGCTTCTCTGTTTTGGCATCGTCATTTTAACTTTAGTTTTGATCCTTTATTTTGATTTTTACGCATTAGGGGAAGATAAAATAACTAGCCTTAGTCTTTTGCTTGCTAAAGGGATGCTTTTGATCACTGAGTACCTCCTAGCAGCATCTGGCATTCAATAGTTTAGAAATGTTTTTCGATCAATGTTTTGAAATACTATATCTGCAGTCCATTTTGATGCCCTTAAAGAATCTCACACCTTGTCAAGAGGACTATTTTTTATATCAAACATTCGGTTTTCAATTTAAATTTTTAGTTTTCATTTGATTTTTCTCAAAATTTTTCATAATCAAACTGAATTGAATTATGCATGTATATAACCGAATTCAGATTGATTTGGTTTCGGTTTGGTTCAAAACTAATTTTATTTTTATTTTTATTTTTTTTTTGTTTTTTTTTAACTTGTGGCCTATTTTGCCCACTTTAAGCTTAATCCTAAAAATAAAAAAGTATTTTATGTATTGTTTGACTATATAAAATAAAATCTAATTCAAGCTATTTAAGTGTATTTTATTAAAATCACATTTCAAAATTATAATAAAGAAAGCAAATATCCATGACAAGAAAACATGGCATTAGTGAGGGCTAAAGTCGTCGCTAAATCATCGCTATTTGTAAATAGCGACGACATAGTTACGTAAAAAAGTCATAGCTGAAGACTTAGTCGCTAAATGAAAATTTTACGATGGAACAATTCAACCGTTGCTAATCGCAATGGTTTAGCGAGGGCTAATAATCAAGTCAACGAACTTGTAGTGGTTAAATTTTCTTTAGTGTAGTGACAAAATAGCAACAGCTATATTATTTTCTACATATATGAAATTTTAAGAAATTAATTCTACCTGTAGCTAAACTATAGAGTGAGGGATTAGCCACGACGTCTAAACCCTAGCCATATCTGCAACAGATTAGCGACGACCATGTAAATTTATTTTAAGCATATAATATAATTGCCATTGAAAGACTGTAGTTATATTAGCGAAGTATTAGCAACAACTATCTAATTTTTGTGTTTTAATTTTGGAAATAATTTCCTGCATCTCAAATCCGTAACTAAATTAGTAAGGGATTAGTGACGGCATATTTTAATTTATGAAAATAATTTTCTACCGTCGCAAAATCCGTAGCTAAATTAGCAGTAGATTAGCGACAGAATAGCCTACGCCCTCACTATACCCTAGGGAGTTGCTACGGATTAGCGACCGTCCATAGCTAATCCATAGCTATTTTAATTTTTTAAACTAGCGAGACCTATTTTGTAATTATTTCAAACCCCATGTACCATATTATACATTGAAATAATATATAACACATAAAACATTATTTCAGAAAAGCGCGTAATCCAATTTCATTAAATTGAAAATGAAAATAATCATCTTAATAATATAAAATAAATATATAGGATAAATGTAATGTGAATATAAAATAATGATGTCAAACGAAAATATTTATTATAAATGGGATACAAATGAAAAAATGTATAATAAAATCCCTAAGATATGGGAGCAGTGGTGCTAGCTAAAGGAGGTGGGGGAGGAGTTTGAGGACATGAATAGGTCGAAGGATGACAATCCGGTGGCGTAAAAAAGCTGCCACCATATCGTCCTCCCCATCGGCTGTCCTAGTCGACGGTAACGGTAGTATGGGAAATCCAAACCATTCCGACAACAGTGTCAACCAACTCTGAAGATGATCCACTCTCTAATCAAAATCCTTCCTGAGCTCCTCTCTCACCATATGCATGATAGGGGCTAAAATCATTACTATTTTCTTAGTTATTTATGGTTATATTGAGATACGTTTGTTGTAATAACTAGACATATTCCATCTCATTTGACATTTTACTTGTACAAAGTGTTTTTGATAAATTTGTATAGATTTAAGTTGATTTCGAACAAAAACAAGAACTTTTCAACATACATCTGGTGCCAAGTCTGGCAAGTGGACCAGGCGCCAGGTCCATTCTGGTGCGACCAGTGAAAAGAAAGCAAAAACTCAGGGGGGGAACATAACACAACTCCGGAGTGACGAAAATCCTGTGCACAAATTACTAATTTTTCAAACATTTTGGTATTTCCTAATTCTTACTCTGCCAAGACCCCTAAAGCAACAAATTTGGCATAAAAAAAGCCTATAAAACCAAGAGAAAACACAAGAGATTGAGAGTGAATCCAGGATAAAAAATTTCAATCACTCAAAGAATGAGAGATTCACCATTCAAGGAGGGTTGTTTAAGAGAGTCTTTAAAGGAGAAGGAGGAGGCTTGTCTATGAGTGTTTTCTTTTATTTTTGTTTTCTTGTTCTTAAATAATTGTGTATGTAATATTTTATTTGTAATTTGACATTATTTTGGGATTCGTAGTTTTGTATTAATTTAGCTGTTTGATCAATTTTCTATTATCTTCAGTATTTGATTACTTGTTATCATTAGTTATTGATGCAGGTTCTTCTAATTGACTTGGGAAACAATATAAGGAGTTCGTTGTATTGATTTCATATTTGTTAAATCTTAATGGAGTTGAGAAACAAAGTTAAGATTAAAGGACTAAAGTGATCGAAGATTAGTTGATTTCACCTCGAGCAAATGATCATTAACTAATTTCATGTTTATGAGGAATTTAGTTTAATGCATGTTTTGGTTACGTTTATTTGATTGAAAAATCTGCTAATTTAATCAAAATATAGTGATTTCATGGATTGGGAAAGAAATAAAGTCTACATAAGTAGATTCATAACTTGGGAAACGATTGAATTTTACTTTTTATTCTTTCATGATGTCAAGATAATGATTACTTGATATGATTGCTAAATGATTCATTATCATGTGTTCTAGGATAATTGTCTAAATTGCATATTCCTACATTCTTGAGTTGTATATATTTCTTTATTTTCTTTTTTACTATTTTCTCACTTTATTGGATCAGTTAAATAATGAATGAAAAGTGACTAGTGTATACTTGTTCCTTTGAGGATCGATACTCGTTATTTCCCTCTACTATGCTTGCGATAAGTATACTTGCTCGTTTGTGTATTTTGAGATTATGTTTTAATTAAAACTTAACTAAGCGATGGATTTAAATTTAATAATTTTTATACACTCAAAATTTACACATCAAGTTTTTGGTATCGTTGTTGGGAAACAATATCATGAAAGCTTGGATTTTGTTAATTTTACCATGTTTATATATTTATATATTTATATGTGAATATGTATATATGTTCCTTGTATGAATAGGTGCTATATTTTGTTTTCTTGTACACTTGTACTTTAATGTCCCTACATGTTGTAATTGTCTAACTTAATTTGTGAATTTGTATTAACGATCTAACTTGTAAATTCTATAATCTCACTATCTTCTATTTTCTATAGACCTTACCCTTAGTGTATGACCTGATGATCTAAAGTCGACAGAGTAGATCTTGATCCTGAGATCGAGAGAACCCTCACAAAGGTCTGAAAGGTTGTAAGCGAAAGGGTAAGAAAAGACATGGTGGTGAATCAACCCTACAATGGTGGTAATGGTGGAATTAACAGGCAGACTATGGATGACTTTGTGAAACCCGAAATCTTGAGTATGGGCTCGAGTATTACGAGACCTAGGATGGAGGCTAACAACTTTGAAATAAAGTGCAACATAATCCAAATGATCCAAAATATGGTACAATTTGATGGGTTACCTGAGGAAAATCCTAATGTCCATCTTGCGAGCTTTTTAGAAATTTGTGACACTTTTAAAATGAATGATGTTTCTAAAGATGCCATCAAACTAAGGCTTTTTCCCTTTTCTTTGAGAGATAGGGCAAAATCTTGGTTAAAATCTTTGCTAGTCGGATCTATTATTACTTGGAATGATTAAGCCAAAAAAAATTTGGCAAAATACTTTCCCCCAGCTAGAACATCCAATCTTATGGCCGATATTTTTACCTTCCAATAGTTAGAATCTGAAAATCTTTATGAGTATTGGAAGAGGTTTAAGAAGATGCTTAGAAAGTGTTCTCATCATGGATTCAAGCTAGGCATGTAAATGCAAATCTTTCATAGTGGTTTAAGCTTTGCTACTAGGCAATTGGTTGATGCATCTGCAGGAAGCTACATTAATTCTAAAACCTCGGATGAGATATTTGATTTGATTAAAAATTTGGCAACAAATAACTATGCTTGGGGGAATTTATGGTCAAGAGCTCGTGTTCATAGTGTACACAAGGTAGATGCAATGGCGGCTTTGGAGGCCAAAGTAGAGATACTGACACAAAAAATGGAGCAAATGGTAATGTCTTCTTCCCATGGACAAGTAATCAGTGTAAGTTGTGCTTTTTGTAGGGAAGGGCATCCAAATCATGAGTGTTCACAGGAATTGTTAGAACAAGTTGTGTTTGTGGGCAATGGACAATAAGGTAATAATTCCTATAGTACCACTTACAATCTGGGTTAGAGGAATCATCCTAACTTTTCATAGAATAACCAAAACCAACTTAGGCAAGCCTCTTCTAATTCTGGGGCTTAAAGAACTTAACCGCCCTTGCCTTATAATGCCCTACCAACTAAGCCATCATTGGAGAAGTTGGTTAACCAATTGGTAAGTGGTACGGAGACACAGTTCCAAGGAGTAGATGCAACCACTAGAAATTTGGAGGCGTCCATGTGTAACCTTGAGAATTAAATTAGACAACTAGCCAAACTCCTTGAAGATCATCAAACAGGATCACTCGAAAATATTGAGACTAATCCACGTAATCAAAACCGTGGAAAAAAAAGATGATTTTCACTACTTTGAGCTTGGGGACATCTCTTTAATTTTTTGTGTTTTTATTCATTTTTTTTGTATTTTAATTTTTTTTAGAATGCATTCTTTTCGTGATTTCTTGTTTTAATTATTGTTTGTGTTCATTTAATTAAAATTAAAAAAAACGCATTTTGGTTGGCCAGAGTTGACCTGGCGTCGGGCCAGCATGGCCCAAGAGCAAACCGAAAGCAGAACAGGCCCGACACCAGGCCCGAGCGGTCATAAGCTAAAAAACAACCATTCTTGGCCATTTTTTTCAAAACATTCTCATCTCCCTCATTTTTTCTCTCAACCCATCGCCGGGTTCAACTCCGAAATACTACCGGGTCACTTTTTAAACCTCCAAAACACCTTCCAACACAAAATCTTCACTTTGTTCTGAAGTTTTGGATTAAAACTAGAAAAAATCCAATCTTTTCTTCCAAAACCTGTTTTTCAATCCTTCCATTTGGTGCACGATTTCTTCAATCTTTTTGCATAGGTTCATTGCCCACACATTGGAGATCATTGTAGTATGATTTTTTTACACTTTCTACGATTCAATTTTTCCTATTGATTTTTGGGTATTTTTCTATGGATTTTTGTCCAAAAAGTCTTGTATATTTTCGGTTGAACGGATTGAATGTCAATGTTACTTTCTTTGGTGCTTAGTTAGCATGGGAATATAATTGACAATGATATTTGATTGATGCCATTCATGCTTTACACATTTTTGGAAGCTATTAAGCATGCCTTCTTTAGGTGTAATTTTGAGCTTACCTAGATATATGATAATTGTTCATGTCTAACTTAGAATTGGGGTAATGAGCTTTACATTGTTAATTGGTGGCTATTGAGTATTGTAATTGGATTATGACTATTGATATTGTGTTGGGAATTGGACAATGGTTATATTTCTTGCAGGTTTGTTGGAGGAGATTGTGTTATATTTTGTTGGCTATCTTGTGGTATTCTGCGTTGAGATGGTGGTTGTGTTGAATGCTATGGTGATAGGGAGATGATTGAGGGTTGTGTTTGCTTGTGGTTCAAGCGTGATTTTGAGGATGTTCTATATTCTTTTCTCCTACATTTGTTCATCATCCTATCATGTCTATGAGACCTAGGGGATTGCCACTTGGGGCTAAGAGAGCTCGAGATTCATCTTCGTCTACACCTTCTTTCGAGCCTCTACCTACCTAGCCTACCCAATTCTATGACCCCACTTAGCAAAGTTGGTATCAAAATCACCAACACAACAAAACCATAGTAGAAAAATAGTATAAGCCCACCTTAGATAATTCCTTGGAGCTTTCTACTATGTTTAGGTGACTGGATGTGCTTATTATCCTGTGAGAGAGAGAGTTTTATGTCAATATAAGGGACAAGAAGAAAAAACAACCTCCGGGTTATTTCTACTATGGTAAAAGGGGTACCCATTGAATTTAAAAGGGCTAGATTAGCCAGGATTTTAGGAGTACCTGATGAGGGTCCATGGATAGCTATAGACCATAATAACCAAAAGATTATTTCTGAGCCTACTTGGGATGTGAGTGCTGTGAGGGCAAGTTTGAACATGTGGAGAATAGGGCAAATTGGTCAAAATCGTTACTACTCCAATAATAACCTTGAGGCTCGATTGCGTGCCATAGTCTACATCTTTGCTTTTAATTTTTACCCTAAGGCTAGTGGCTTCAATGAGTCTAGGGGTCGTTGATCTTTACATTCTGGATAAGATGAGAAAGAGTAAGCTTATTCCCCTTGCTCGTATTATTACTCAACCCATGCGAGAGGTTGTTTACTTTGGCATATCAACCAAAGCCCTCAAATTTCCCTTAGTTATTATGTGCATCCTACGAGACTTTAGAGTGCGATTAGATTGAGAGCTCAGTGAGCCCACTACTGACGACCGAGACCTAGTGACTAAGTATATTTTGATTCAGTGTAGTTATTGCTATGATGAGAGGGAGAGGAGATGGAAGAAGCTTTTTGAGGTACAGTACCTTGGGATGGTAGAGCTTTCCCCTGATAAGGAGGAGGAGGAGGAGGAGCCTACTAGATCTCCCACCTGTGCCACTGGTTCTCATTCTCGTATTGATTTTGAGGCATGGGTGGAGGCTCAACTGAAGAGCCAAATGACTATCCTTCTTTAGCTCCAAGACTCCATTGCTGACCTCCATCAACGGCATGATGTCCATGAGCAAAAGTTGGCGACTTTGCTCCAATAATCCATTGGAGTATCTTTGAGTTGTGCAACCGACGATCTTCATGAAGAGGATGATGATGAGGACTCTTGACTTACTCTTTGCACTTGTATTTTATTTTTTATTCTATCCTTTTTCTATTATTTCTTTTCTTTTGAATTTTAATAGCCTTTCCTAGCTTTTAGTTTTTTTTTTTTTTGCACTTCTTTTTCTTTTTCTAGATATATGTTTGTTTTTTTTTTTATCTTTTAAGTTAGGTACTCTTGTGACTTCTCTAATGACTACTCCTTGTGATGGATTCACACATGTTGGACCTAATATGTAATGGAAGTATTTCATTTTCGTTATTTATTTTAATTTTCGTGGCTTTGATTTCATTGTTATCGCTTTAGCCATTGAGGACAATGTCCCATTTAAGTTTGTGTGGGGGAGAAATTTTCAAAAATTTTTGAAATTTTTTGTGGTTTTCATTGTTTAGCAATGATGTAATTCTTTTTCTTAATTGGAGATGAATTTTTGTCATTCATTTGGTAGATTTTTATGAAATTAGTCTATTGGATAGGATATAGTCATGATTTGAGAATTTGGATCAATCTTGTTTATGTATTGGTGTTTAAGCATTATTTGACTCATCTAGTTTGAATATAGAGAATATAATGAATATGGGGAAAGCTTATTGGTTAACTTTTATATTATGGGTTTAAATTTTACTTAGCTTTGAGTTGTGATAAGGAATGCGAGTTGAAAAATTATCTTTGAGTGGAAAATTTGTGGAAAATTCTTGTAAGTTGAAAATTTGAGAAAATGAGTTGTTTAGTATTTCCTCTTTAAAGATGAAAGAGTATTGTTTTTGCTTGACTTGTTGGGAAATATGCCCTCTTAGACTAGGTTTCTGATGTTAATATTGAATGTTTTAATAAAAGAATTTATTTTCAGAAATTATTTGTGAATTAAAATTTTTATTTGTGCACAATTTCATTTGGAAAAGACCCATTATGTTTAAGTAAGTGGTCCATGTAAATTGTGGTCTTTCACAGTAAGGTATGGATCACGGGTTACTTAACACATAAACGTTTGTTTTTAACCGATTGATGAGAATGGGAATCTCATCATGTCTAGGTTATTATGTTGTGAATTCTGAATAGGAAATGGCTTACCTTTAGCCAGTGAGTAATCCACTCACGTCATGACATAAGTGTATTTTGAATACGTAGAATAGGACTTGTTGTAGTAGTTTTTCAAAGTACTATATGGTAGAAACCTAGACTACTACTGCTATAGCGTGGATAGTACTCTATGACTTGAGTATGAGTTGGTGGTCTGACGAATCTGGAATCATGTACTTTAATATGCTATAGTTGAGGTTCTATCATAGGACCAATATACTCGTATATTGGGTATGTGTGACTAGTCAGTTAAGACATACTTCAACACGATAATTTCTATACCATATCACCACTTGTGGTTGTCTGAATGATCTAAATATCCAGGGCCCTAGGAATCATGACTTGGATGTTTGCTTTAGGGTAGCTCTCTTGAAAAACAGAAACAATACAAGAAGTCGTGGATCATTGGATTAGAAGCCTAAGGATGGTAGATGTCATTTAGAGAGGTATTAGTACATTTCTTCCTCTCTAAATGCACGGCGATGTATAGAGGAGTATTTTAGTTATTACACCTGTAGGTTAGAGACTTTGCTAACGCAGCATTGTCCTTCGGGTCAATATTTCTTTATGGTGATATTAGAAAATATTTAAAATGCAAAATATAGCTATTTATATGGTAAGGATATTTTGATAATTTTAGTAGCCAAGGCGTTGTGTCTTTTGGTCCTCAGTATAGACCGTGAATCCTAATTAAATACAGGCTAAGGAATTGGTCTTAAATTAAATTAAATGAAATTTATTTTATTTAAGTAGTTTGATTTAATTATTGGGTTAGAATAAAATAAAAGTCCATGAAGAGAGAGAATTTATTAAATTAGTTTGGTAGGTTAATTAATTGTTCAGGGCTTTGGCTCAATTTGAATAATTAAAGATTGACCTAGGACTAAACTAATATGGGTTTGTTAATTGGACTAGTTTATTTGGGCTGAAAAATTAATTCTTTATTGGGCCATTTATTTGGTTCTAATTAGAATAATTAATTTAGTCCAAAAGGCTAAACTAAGAGTCTAATGGGCCAGTCCAGTTTAACCTAGGGTTTTTATTTCGGTTAAACAGGAGAATAGAGGAGTACGTTGGTTTAGGATGGACTCTTCTCTGTGTCTAGAAAGAACATTGTTTTTCACTGCTTCTTCTCTAAGCAAGAAAAACGTACCGCCCCTTTCTCTCTCTCGAAAATATTCGTTAGCCCTATAAGTTGTTCACCAAACGAGATTAGGTGGGCCATATATTGGAAGATCGAGAGGTTGGAGTTCATATACATGCAAAGATGGAGTAGGAGACTCGTAGGAATCGCACCAGAGGTTTCCACCAGTGCACCTACCCCAATCCCACACATTCTAGTCCAATCATCTTTGAGAACAAGAAGAAAAGATTAGGTTTTTTTTATCTCGGAATCCGTCCAGAGTGGGACCGGTGCCGGCTGAAGTTGCTGGAACCACCGCCGGCTCTGTTCGGGATTCTTCTGTTCTTCACTTTTTCCAATTTTTTTTACTTCCGTTGCGTGCTTTGTTTCCCACTTGAAGCCTTCAATTGGTATCAGAGAATAAAGGTTCTGTGAAAATATAGGAAGCATGTATCTAATTGAATAAAACTAGATACATATGTGTGATTAAACTATGATCCTTCGCTATTTTTTGTATGGATAGATTCTCTGTTAAACCTCTCTGATGGAGGTATAGGAGATTTGTAATTTATTATTTTCCTTAGTAAATTGTGTAAGGCCGATGTTAATGGGTATAGGTGATTGTTGGTTTTGGATTGAAATCGGAGAGCAATAGTACCAAAAATTGCACAGGAAAAACTGAAAGAAAGCTGTAGGAAAAACAGAGGAAAATCTACAGAAGAAGTCGCAAGGGAAAAAAAATAGAGAAGCCCGTCAGACCAGAACCGGTGACGGCTTGAGTCTGGGCTCCAGTCTACACATAGGCTGCGGTTCCGAATCTTGGGTCGCCCATGAGTGCTGTTCTAATGTTGCGGGTGTTGTGGACCACAGTGCAGATGGGTGCTCGATCCAGTGCGGCGAATGCAATGGACCAAGAAAAAAAAATTTAATTTTCCTTGTAATTTTCTTGCATTTTCTTTTTTGCTTTGAGGTCCATACCAGGTGAAGTTAATATTTTTGCAATAGTTAATATTTATGGAATATCTTTGTATGAAAAATATTAGTAAGGGATTTTAGGATTAAACAAGACCATTAATTAATTAATTAATTTTATTTTATTATCTGGGCACTTAGGTTTAAAAAATAGAAAAGTATGAAAATGTCTACTATTTTCTAGCATGCTATTTATTTTTAAGTGTCTCTGTGTACGTTTTCTCAAAGACCAAAGTCTTTGGGAATATTTTTGACAAGAAAACATTTTTCTACAAATTAAATGGTTATTTTAACTTGAACAAAAATTAATCCTTAGATATATTCTCAAAGGATTTAATCCTTGACATAGAAAGTATATTAGATTTAGATATTTTTATAAGTTAAAAATAGAAAGTCATTTTGTTTTATTTTAACACAAGAAAAATTGCTTTGTCAAATAAACTTGAGACCAAAGACTCTAAAAACTTTGAATTGAAAAATTTTTGAAATCATTAAGTTTTTAACTTAAATAAAATTAGTCCATAGAAAAATCTCTCAAATGATATATAGACGTAGAAATTTTAATCGATTTAGATATTTTATTTATGAGTTAAGAAAAAACATAATAGAAATTTTTAAAAGGATATTTTTAAGAAAACTCTTGTTTTAAAAGACTAAGTGAGAAAGGGGTTCCAACGGCCCCACGGCTTCCATCATGATCCTCATTAGAGATCGTGTATCCCCTCACGTCACCCTGGGAATGAACCCGAGACACGTACTATAATCGGCCAACCCCTCGTTGGAGGTTATAGTGCGAGGTATGTCCATAGGAAATGAGAGGAAATGGCCATCCCCTCGATGGAGTTATCTTCTAGATCATTACCTAGAAGGAAAATTAATTTGTGGTGGTTAGCACACTTAGCTTAGGGAACTGTTAATCTTCCCAAGAAGCTATGTCAGTTCTCCTAAGAGCCAAACTAATTATATTATATTTGATATAAGGATAAAGTGCACAAATTTGTTTTGTTTTCACAAACTAAATCCTTTTTCTTTTATTTTTCAATTTTTAAGAAATTGTGGGAGGTTCTTTTAGTCCATTGGCCGTTATTCTCAGAGAGAATAAGCTAATGGGACCAAACTATGCGGACTTGAAGAGGAACCTGGATATAATGCTCACAGCGAAGAGTATAAGTATGTCCTTTACGAAACCTGCCTTGTTATAGGGGAAAATTCCACCGCTGAAGAACTCTAGATGGTAGAGAAGGTCATGAAGCCATAATCTAAGGCTATGATTGCTAAGGCTTCTTCCTCTAGAACTGGGTCCAAGCCCAAAAAGTTCAAAAAGAAAAAGGGAAACGCAGCGGCCCAACCCAAGACCCAGTCCGAAGACAAATCCAAGGGCAAGTGCTTCAAATGTAGACTGAAGGGACACTGGAAAAAGGAGTGTCCAGATCTTCAACCCAAGAAAAATCCCACAGATAATGTTTACTATCTAGAGTCTATATCAATGGTTGGATTAACTTCCACTTGGATTGTTGATTCAAGAGCTACTGATCACATCTATAACTCTTTGCAGGGGTTTAGAAAGATTAGAAGACTCAAGAAAGGCGAACATGGGCTACGTGTGGGAAATGGAGCACAAGTCTGGGCCCTTACAATGGGAGAGTTGGATCTTATTTTTTATTGTAATAGAATAGTGGTTTTAAAGGATATTTTATATATACTTAGATTTCGATAGAATTTGATTTCAGTTGCAAAACTAATAAATCAAGGATATTCTGTATTTTTCCATTCTGGTATTACTATCAGTACAGATAGAGAAATTTTATGTATTGGGCACATGTATAGGAATCTATTCTTCTTGAACCCTATTAACAATCAATTAAATAATGATCAATCTGAACCTTTAACAAGGAAGAGAAAGACTAATGTTAATGACTCATATCTTTGGCATCTAAGGTTGGGTCATACAACTCAACCAGGATTCAGAGGTTATTCTATGATGGGCCTTTGGGCTCATTAAGATTGAAAAATTGGCCTCAGTGTGAATCCTGCCTAATGGAAAAGATGACCAAAAGGTCATTTACTCCTAAGGCGGATAGAGCCAAGGAGGTATTGAGTCTTCTTTACACTAATGTGTGTGGTCTATTGTCTACACCAGCTAGAGGGGATTTTGAGTATTTCATCACTTTCACGGATGATTGTACAAGATTTAGTTTTATTTACCTGATGAGATGCAAGTCTGATTCTTTTGATAAGTTCAAAGAGTTTAAGGCTGAAGTGGAGTGTCAGACAAGTAAATTAATCAAGACCTTATGATCGGATTATGGTGGAGAGTACCTCATTGGTGAATTCAAGGACTACATGGTACATCATGAGATAGTATCCCAGCTCTCTGTGCCGGGGACACCTCCAGTAGAACGGAGTAGTTGAGAGAAGGAATAGAACATTGATGGAAATAGTCCAAAGCATAATGTTTCATGCTACTCTTCCAGTGTCTTTTTGGGGATATGTCTTGGATACAGCGGTATACATTCTGAACTTGGTGTCTTCCAAGTCATTACCTAAGACTCCTTATGAGATGTGGACTAGGCGTAAGCCAAGTTTGAATTATCTCAGGATATGGGGTTGTCCAGCTTATGTACTGGTCAAGTGAGACAAGTTGGACCCAGGATCAGAATTATGCTATTTTGTTGGGTCTCCAAAAGGGACAAATGGTGGTTACTTTTATCATTCTAAGGAGCAGAATGTACTGGTTAGTACCAATGCTAGATACTTAGAGGATGATCAGAGTACCTTCACTAAAGGTTCAATTAGGTTGGAACTTGAAGAGAAGTTATCTTCGGAATCAACTTCTTCTGACCCGATTGTGGAATAAGAAAAGGCACAACCTCAAGAATCTGTACAAATAAAGCCTCGTCATAGTAGGAGAGTGTCTAGGGTTCCTGAGAGATGGATTGGAAAAGCTTTTGAACTAGTCTCCGACCATCAAGAAGAAGACCGCACTAGATACGAGGAGGTTATTGCTGATGCCAATGCAAATCTATGGCATGAAGCAATGAATGCCGAGATTGAGTCTATGTACCTCAATCAGGTTTGGGATCTTGTAGCCTCACCTGAAGGGATAAAATCCAATAGGTGCAAGTGGGTATACAAGAGAAAGAGGGGAGTAGATGGGAAAGTGGAAACCTTTAAAGCTAGGCTTGTGGTGAAAGGGTATACTCAGAAAGAGGAAATCAATTATGAGGAGACCTTTTCCCCGGTAGTCATGCTTAAGTCCATCCGTATCCTCCTTACTATCGCATATCATTATGACTACGAGATATGGTAAATGGATGTCAAGACGGCATTTTTAAATGGCCATCTTAGCGAAAACATCTATATATCTCAACCAGAAGGTTTTATTGCTGAAGGCCAAGAACATATGGTTTACAGGCTTAAGAATTCCATTTATGGACTTAAACAGGCATCGAGAGTGTGGAACATTCGTTTTAACAAGACTGTAAAGTCTTATGGTTTTACTCAAAACGAGAATGAACCATGCGTGTACAGGAAACTTGAAGGCATTAATGTAGCTTTTCTTGTCTTGTATGTAGATGACATTCTACTCAATGGAAATGATGTAGGGTTATTGTCATCTACAAATGTTTGACTGTCTAGTCAATTCAGTATGAAGGACTTGGGAGAAGCTAGTTATATTCTCGGGATTAGGCTTCTTAGAAATAGGAAGTAGAGAATGTTAGGATTATCCCAAGCGGCATACATTGACAAGATGCTGGCCAAGTACAGCATGGACTCATGCAATGGAGCACTAATTCCATGAGACATGGGTTATTTTTTTCTTCAATGAACTGTCCTAAGTCTCAAGAAGAAAAAGACAGAATGAGTAAGATTCCCTACGCTTCGGCTATGGGAAGTCTCATGTATGCCATGTTGTGTACTAGGCCAGATATCTACTTCGTCGTAGGCTTGGTTAACAGATATCAGTCAAACCCTAGGGAGGTTTATTGGCAAGCTGTAAAGCATATTCCCAAGTATCTCAAGGAAATAAGAGATTATATACTGGTTTACAAGGCTGATAACCTGGTTCCTACAGGATACACAGACTCAGACTTCCAGGCAGATAAGGATGAAAGAAAATCCACTAATGGATATGTCTTCACGTTGTCTGAAGGTGCCATTTCATGGAAGAGTATCAAGCAATCTTGCATTGCTAATTTAACTATGGAAGCTGAGTATGTGGCAGCTTCAAAGGCATCCAAGGAAGTAGTTTGGCTCCAGAAGTTTTTTTTAGAAATTAGAATGGTGCCACACATGGACAGGCCGATTGTGATATATTGCGACAACACTGAAGCAGTATAACAATCCAAAGAACATAGGAACCATAAGAAGGGAAAGCATATCGAGAGGAAATACCACCTGATCCAAGATTTCATCCAGAGACGGGAAATTGTGGTGGAACAGATTGCCTCAAAGAATAATCTACCAGATCCATTCACCAAACCTTTGGCTGAGAGAGTCTTTAAGAAACACTTAGAAGCCATTGGGGTGGGCACCTACGGACTTACTTAGTCTTAGAGTGCAAGTAGGAGATTGTTTGGAAATATGCCCTCTTAGACTAGTTTTCTGATATAAATATCGAATGTTTTAATAAAAGAATTTATTTTCAAAATTTTTTTTGTGAATTTACATTTTTATTTATGCACAATTTTGTTTGAAAAAAACCCATTGTGTTTAAATAAGTGGTTCATGTGAATGGTGGTCTTTCACAGTAAGGTATAGATCATGAGTTACTTAACACATAAACATTTGTTCTTAACCGGTTGATGAGAATGGGAATCTCATCATGTCTAGGTTATTATGTTGTGAATTTCAAATGAGGAATGGCTTACCTTTAGCCAGTGAGTAGTCCACTCACTTAATGACATAAGCGTATTTTGAATACGTAGAACATGACTTGTTGTAGTGATTTTTCAAAGTACTATATGGTAGAAACCTAGACTACTACTGCTATAGCGTGGACTAGTACTCTATGACTTGAGTATGAGTTGGTGGTATGACGAATCTAGAAGCATGTACTTTGATATGCTATAGATGAGGTTCTATCATAGGACCAGTATACTCGCATGTTGGGTATGTGTGACTAGTCAGTAAAGACAAAATTGTACAAGATAGTTTCTATACTATATGACCCCTTGTAGTTGTCTGAATGATCTAAATATCCAGGGCTCTGAGAATCATGTCTTGGATGTTTGCTTTGGGGTAGCTCCCTTGGAAAGAGGAAACAATCTAGGAAGTCGTGGATCATTAGACTAGAAGCCTAAGGTTGGTAGATGTCATTTAGAGAGGTGTTAGTACATTTCTTCCTCTCTAAATGTACGGCGATGTATAGAAGGGTATTTTAATCATTACACTTGTAGGTCGGAGACTTTGCTAACGCAGCATTGTCCTTGGGGTCAATATTTCTTTATGGTGATATTAGAAAATATTTAAAATGCAAAATGCAACTATTTATATGACAAGGGTATTTTGGTCATTTTAGTAGCTAATGCGGTGTGTCTTTTGGTCCCTAATATAGACCGTGAGTCCTAATGAAATACAGGCTAAGGAATTGGTCTTAAATTAAATTAAATAAAATTTATTTTATTTAAGTAGTCTAATTTAATTATTGGGCTAGAATAAAATAAAGGTCCATGGAGAGAGAATTAATTAAATTAGTTTGGTGGGTTAATTAATTGTTCAGAGCTTTGGCCCGGTTTGAATAATTAAAGATTGATGTGGGACTAAACTAATATGGGTTTGTTAATTAGACTAGTTTATTTGGGCTGGAAAATTAAGTATTTATTGGGCCATTTATTTGGTTCTAATTAGAATAATTAATTTAGTCCAAAAGGCTAAACTAAGAGTCCAATGGGCCAGTCCAGTTTAACATATGGTTTTTATTTAGGTTAAACAGGAAAATAGAGGAGTACATTGGTTCAGGATGGTCTCTTCTCTGTGTCTAGAAAGAACGTTGTTTTTCACTGCTTCTTCTCTGAGCAAGAAAAATGTACAGTCCCTTTCTCTCTCTCGAAAATATTCCTTAGCCCTGTGAGTTGTTCACCAAACGGGATTAGGCAGGCCATATACTGGAAGATCGAGAGGTTGACATTCATATACATGCAAAAACGGAGTAGGAGGCTTACAGGAATTGCACCAGAGGTTTCCACCAGTACACCGACTCTAGTCCCACACATTTTAGTCCAGCCATCTTTGAGAACAAGAAAAAAAGGTTACGTTTTTTTTACCTTGGAATCCGTCCAAAGAGGGACCGGCGCCGGCTGAGGCTGCCGAAACTAGCGCCGGCTCTATTCGGGATTCTTCTGTTCTTTTTTTTTTTTTTTTTTTTTGCTTCCTCTGCGTGCTTTGTTTCCCGCTTTAAGCCTTCATGACTATGGGGGCTGATACGGATAGTGAAGAAAAATCTACTTTCTTGAGGTTATGAATTCCCAAAAGCAAAATAAAGAAAGAATGTTTAAAAAAAAATGATGAGTGATGACTAAAAGGGGGCCAATACGGTGTATGAAGAGAAATCCATGTAGTTGAGACTTTCAATTCCCTAAGTTATCGAAAAAATAGAGAGAAAAAAATTGAAGTGTTTTCCTTATATCATGACTTAAGTTGTGCAATTTTTTGATTTATAATGCTCGAGGTGGTAGATAGCTTGATTTGTGTGATTCATGTTATCTATATTTTTATTTCAATGGTGAAATAATTTTCTTAGACTAAAGTATGAACTTGATTAATTTGACTTCAAGAGTTTTGTGAGGTCTTGTAAAATGTTTCAATGTTTGAATTATTTTCAAAGGGTTTGATGAATGAAAAGAGTTTTATCTAAAGTTTGAAAGAAAGTTATAATCCTTGTTATGTTTCAAATTTTTGGAATGAAGAAAAGCTTATGTTTTCTTGATGATTTTCTTGGCATTAAGTGTTTTGCTTGAGGACAAGCAAAAGTTCAAATATGGGGTTATGTGATAGAGGCTAAAATCATCACTCTTCTCCTAATTATTTGAGGTTAAATTGATATACTTTTTTTGTAATAACTAGGCATATTCTTTCCTATTTGACATTTTGCTTATAGAAACTGTTTGTGACAAATTTAAGCACATTTAAGTTAATTTCGAGCAAAAAAGAGAATTTTCCAGCATACACCTGACGACAGGTCTGGCAAGTGGATTAGGCGCCAGGTCTATTCTAGTTCAGCTAGTGAAAACAGAGCAAAAACACAAGGAAAAATACAACACATCTAGTGATAGGTGGGTCGACTAGACTCGGCACCAGGTCCGCTCTGGAGTGGCGAAAATCCTATGCACGAATTTAGTAATTTTCTAAAGATTTCGGTATTTTTCAATTCCTACTCGACCAAGACCCCTCAAGCAACGAATTTACCATCAAAGAAGCCTATAAAATCAAGAGAAAACACAAGAGATTGAGTGTAAATCTAAGAGAAAAAATTCCAATCATTCAAAGAATGAGAGATTCACCATTCAAGGAGGATTGTTCAAGAGGATCTTTAAAAGAGAAGAAGGTGACTTATCTACAAGTTCTTTATTTTATTTTTTCTTTCTTGTTCTTAAATAATTGTGTATTCGATATTTTATTTGTAATTTGACATTATTTTGGGATTCGTAGTTTTGTATTAATTTAGTTATTTGATCAATTTTCTATCATCTTCAGTATTTGATTACTTGTTATCATTAGTTATTGATGCAGGTTCTTCAAATTGACTTGGGAAACAATATTAGGAGTTCATTGCATTGATTTCATATTTGTTATATCTTAATGGACTTGGGAAATAAAGTTAAGATTAAAGGACTAAAGTGATCAAAGATTAGTTGATTTCACCTCAAGCAAATGCTCATTTGCTAATTTCTTGTCTATGAGGAATTTAGTTTAATGCATGTTTTAGTTATGTTTATTTGATTAGAAAATCTGCTAATTTAATCAAAAGATAGTGATTCCATGGATTGGGAAAGAAGTAGGGTCTATATAAGTAGATTCATAACTTGGGAAACGATTGAATTTTACTGTTTATTCTTTCACAATGCCAAGATAATGATTACTTGATATGATTTCTAAATGATTCATTATCATGTGTTCTAGGATAATTGTCTAAATTGCATATTCCTACATTCTTGAGTTGTATATATTTCTTTATTTTTTTTTACTATTTTCTCACTTTATTGGATTAGTTAAATAATGAATGAAAAGTGACTAATGTGTACTTGTTCCTTTGAGGATCGATACTCGTTATTTCTCTATACTATGCTTGGGATGTGTATACTTGCTTGTATGTGTATTGTGGGAATAATGTTTTAATTAAAACTTAACTAAGGGATGGATTTAAACTTGATGTTTTTTATGCACCCAAAATTTACGCATCAATACACCCTCTCCTCTACTCTTCTCTCGAATATCTGTTCTATATCTGTAGGTGCAAAGGTCTCTGTGGATCGCAAAGAATTCTCCTGGAGCTATGATGTGTCCGAACTTGAGTATAAAAATCATACAAAAACTAAGCACATTCTCAATCAAGTTTAAATTAAAACGTTCAACCCAAATCACACATATGAGCAAGCGTACTCATCATTAACCGAGCATAGGGTTCAAACGAGTGTCGATCCTCAAGGAATAAGGAGACATTAATTACCTTTATTTCATTGTTTAACCGACTAGATAAAGTGAAAAAGAAACAAAATAAAACAAAGGAAAATAAAAACAAAAATATATACATGTCAAGGATGGAGAAGTATGTAACTAAAATCATTGTTTAGACAAACATGATCTCAAAGGACCTAGCCATTATCATAACTAATTCTTCACTTGGCACCATGAAGGATTAAGATAAATTAGCATCACTTGGTCTGTCTCAACTAATTCATCCAAAAGATGCATTAAACACAATCACTGAGTAAATTTTCTTGGTCTGGCAAATTTAAAACACAAAATTAATCAATGAACCCTTAGTCTAGCAAACATCAATTAACCTTTAATTACTCAATCCTCAACAATTAACCTATTTGGTCTAGCAAGTTAACAGCCAATAAATATGAAACCAATCAATTGCAACTACCATCAACCTCTTTAGTCTAGCAAGTTAATGAAAAAAAACAACCAATTAATCTCGTAATAAGCCCAAGTAATTAAATACCAAGAAGAACAATCAATTAATCAAAAGATTAAATAACTCTAAGAATCATGACTATCTAAAACAATGTCAAATTACAATGAAACAATTAACATATCATTGTTCAAGAAAAAGAAAACAAAGTAAAAGAAAGCACTCATAGACAAGTCTCCTTTTTCTTCCTTTGAAGACCTTCTTGTACAACTCTCCTTGAATTGAAGAATCTCTCCTTAGATTGAGTTATTTTCTATGTTGATCAGTGAATTCTCCTTCCTTTCCCTTATGTTTTTCATCTATTTATAGGCTTAGGAAGTACCTAAACTCGTACGTACAATGTTCTTAGAGAAGTAGAAGTTGAAAAGTACTAAAACTCTACAGATTACCAAAAACCACGTAGAAAAAATCAAGCACCGCCTTAACTTCAGGGCACAGCCGGCACCGCCTTGGATCTCGGAGTCGGCTCCAGTTGTGTTCGCTTCTCTACTTGTTCATTGATTTTTCTCCGAATTTCACATGATGAAGACTAGAATGCAGCCGGTGCCACCTTGACTCTTGGAGTTGGTTCCGGTTCCACTCTGTTTCCCTCTATTTTGCCAAATTTTTTGTCACTTTGAAGTTTGTGTAAACACTGCATGGCCGGTGCCGGTTCTAGGGCCCTAGCCGGTGCCGCTTCTCATTTGTTTTGCGACGTTTTTGTTTCGTTTTACTCTAAAAATCTGTAATAATAAACAAAATACCTTTCCAAGGGTAAAATCTCAAATATGAAGGAATATAACTAGTTATTGAACAAAATGTATCACAAAAGAACCTCAAATAACTAGGAAAAATATGACTAATTTAGCCCCTATCATATTCCCCCACACTTAACTCTTTGCTTGTCCTCAAGTAAAGTATGAAGAACAAGTAGGAAAACACAAGGTTTAACTCACTCAATGAATTTCAAAACAATATCTTTAATGCTTCCTTCATTCAAGAACATAGAACACATGGTACTACATCTTTCACAACCAATGTAAGACTTGTGTTAGTGATAAATGACTTAGTAGAACCATCTCAATACTTCACAATATCCTCAAACCATTGGAAAGAATTTAGTTTTAAAAAAAAAGAATATGCATTCCATAGGCTTACTTTTCATACACTCTCTCCACTAATCCTAGACATATCATGATTCTACTTAGATCAAGTAGGATTTTTAAGCTTGTAATGTAAGGCTAAAGGCTTGTAATGTAACTTATCAAATGAAGGATATAGGAGATTTAAAAATCAGAGAAAAATTGAGAGTTAGCATGAAAAGGATAAACAAAATGAATCAATAATATCCAACTCTTCTTGATCTCTTATTCCAAAAATCAATCAAACCATAACCTTATTCAGCAATTACAACTCCACTCAAGCAAATCCTGTATTTTTTTCTTCTCTTGTTTTTTTTCTCATCAACTTTTCTCTATTTCTTTCACAAGATCACTCGAATTTTCTAGCAATGATGTCGAGTACTTTAATATGAACTTAACTTTTACAGCTCAATTACCATTCCTTTTGTGATCTTTTCTTTCTTCTGCTTTCTTTCAATAATTTTTTTTTCTCTTCTTCTTTCAACAAAATTTGTTTTTCTTCTTCTTGCACTGTTGCTATTTTTTTTCGCAGTTTCTTTCTTTCAATTTGTCTTTTCTTTCTAGTAACTTTTTGTTTTCTTTTTCTTTTTCTCCTCTTTTTTTCTATTCTCTTTCTTCTCTCTCTTTTCCAACTTCTTTCTTTCATTCTTACTACTACTTTTCTTTTCCCAGCTCAACTCATTATTAATCCATGACTGAAAGTAACAAGTCATGATCTTTATCCCAACAGTCTTTCTCAACATTCTCATACATATTCTTTCATCCATCAAGAGCATAAAGATTTGGAAAATTATTCAAACTCTCAGCAAAAGCAATGGAAAAACTATTGTGATGGGTTTTAATGAAAGAAATCAACAATTTAGGCTCAAAATAGGCACTAAGGATGTTATGAAAATAGGTAGGCTTGAAAAACTCAAACTATCCAAAGAAGGCCTATTACCATCATCGCTAAGTTAAATCATGACTATCTTTCTTATTTTGTCTCGAGAGATATTCAAGTAAGTTCTAGAATGCTCCATGAATTTTAGTAGAAAAACAGGTTTAAGAACAATGCAAAGTATTAGATCAAAAGCTACTTCGTCCAAGTGAGTGCAAAAAGTCATGCATAAGTCATAAATGATCTAGAATATATGCTCTATAACCCATCATAAAGACATGCATTAAAAATATAGCTTGAAATATCAAGAATTTCAGATAATTTTGAAAATTTTCGCTCAAAATTTGCTCCCAAGAAGGCAAAAGTATGTGTATAAAAGACTTGTCAACCAAATCACTCCCCCACACTTAAACTAGACATTGTCCTCAATAGCCAAATAAATATAACAAGGAATAAACCATACCATGGGACCAAAAATATAAAGGAGAAGAGAAAAGAAAAACAAACTTCCATTCCAAATTAGCTCCAAAAGTTTCACTCTCCTAAATCTTTAAATTTTCAGAATTTTTAAACCAAATTTTTCTAAAGTAGCTCACCACTAAGAAAATACCATGTGTGAAACCCCAGTTAAAACCAACCTTAGAGTGAGGGGGGTTGGGATGCATATCATACTTTATTGCATGTTTAAATATATTTTTATATGATTTTGTGTGCATTGAGTTTGTGTTTTATGGTCTACAGGGCTTGATTATGATTATTAAATGAGAATGGCAAAATGGTAATTTTTGCTTGAGGTGGAAAAGAGAGATAGCTTAAGGATTGAATAGGAAAATATTTTTAGAGGGAAAATAAGAACAAGAGTTGTTCTAGTTTAGTGGTTAGAGCCTTAGAATCAATTCTTAAGGTCTTAGGTTCAAATTCCATCATAAGAGCTTTAGCTTGGTTAAATTTTATTTTTTCTTGGGAAGTATTACTTTCGGCCTTAGGTGCTTGGAGTAGGGTAGAGATGTTGTCCTAAGAAAAACATGATAGGAGTATCCTAATCCTACTCTTTTGCCTACACAAAATTCCTAAAGGGAATTCATTTCCTCTTGATCCTTAATTTTTCCTATTTCTCAATCCATTAGGATGTTCAATTTGTTCAAGCCAATTTTATTCTAGAAAAATTCCAACAATGTGCTGTGGCTTTGAAGGTTCAAAATGTCTTAGTAAAAGACATCCTATGGACCAAAACCATGGAAGAGGGGGAAAGATTTCAAGTGAATTAATTTCCTTAGTGAACTTTCTAAAACTTCACTCTAGCTAGGTTTATTTTCTTTCATGTATTGAACTGAAATTTTTCCAGCTTCTTGTGCCTTCAAGGTGTCGAAATTCTTAGCCATTATTCCCTCCCCAAATGCTGCCAAAAAAATGGCCCTTTTGATCAGTTTGGAACTTGAATTTTTCTGGCCATTTTCGGACTGCACAAAGGTGGTGCAAAACCAGGAAAATTCTTAGGCAAATTCACAGCTTTGGAGGTCCGAAACCAAGCTGTTTTCTTCCAAGTTTTGCTCAAATCCTTAGCCATGTTTTTCCTCCATGAAGAAGGATGGAAACCAGCCTTGAAAGACCCCTGAAATCTCCTTCAAACTCCCTGCAAGCCGACTGGAAAAGGACAGCCGAAAACTGCCCAGAAAATTCCAGTCTTGCGAAATCCTGTGCAGTGATTTTTTTCCATCCTTGTTTCCTTATTCAGCCCTAGCCGAAACTCCTCCAATTTTCTGTATAGTCTTCCCTTAAACAGCCATGAACTGAACTCCATTGTCTTCCCCAACCTTCTGCACGAAAATCCAATCATGGCTGTCCCAAAAGATTTCCAAAAAAATTACTGCAATCATGCTTGATTAGTTACCAAAATTCCAGCCACCATAATTTAACAACCTTCCATAAAATATCCCTCAAACAGCCAGACCTTCCCTTCACCATTATACTCCTTATTTTCGGCCACCCTTAGCCTCCCTCAACTAGCTTTCATCTAGCCAAAATACTGCACAAGCAGTCGGCCATGGCAGCATTCCAAAAGCTCTCCAATAATCAAAGATATTCTTATATATTTAGTTTCCAAATTTGCTTCCCAAAAATATTCTTCAAGGATTTCAACAACAAGCCTTTCCTTTTCCCTTCCAAGCCAGAAAATCATCTTCCAAAACCCTACAAGAAATTCGGCAGCCCTAAACCCTACAGAAATTCGGCAGCCTCCAATCCCAAAAGCTCTCTATTCTCTTCAACCTTCAAGAACACATAGCACACCGAGAACACCTACTCCTTCCTTTCACCTAATACCTCTCCAAATCACTTCAAACTTCTTCTAAAAATTCCAGATTTCATCTATACACTACCGTGAATCCATCCACACCATTTTTAACATCAAACTCCAAAATCTAACTCGCACTTTTGGGTAAAAAATCAGAAATTTTGTGAAGGCTCAAGAACACCTTCAAGGTAGGTTTATTCAATCGACTTCATCTTCGCTAATCTTCAATCTCTAATGAACATATATGTGTTTAAGCATGCTAATGGACTTTCTTCTTCTCTTCTCTCTCTCTCTCTCTCTCTCTCTCTCTCTCTCTCTCTCTCTCTCTCTCTCTCTTGACTGAACATTCCTTCTCTCTTGGCCGAATGGCTTCTTCTCCATGGCCATGCTTCCTTCATCTTCTTTGGACGGATTTAGACATCTAGGGATTGAGATTCATTCAAAACTCCTTCAAGGTATTCATCAATCAAGTAAGCCTTTTTAACCCTTCTTTTAAATTCTAGATTCATGTCTCTAGGATGATGTTGATAGAAGATGAATCATGAATAGGGTTGAGTATATATTGTTGTGATGAGTTGAGATTGAAGCATGAATATATGTATGAATATGTTGGAGATGGGATTATGCATGGATGGGTTATCTTGGTTGATTGTATGATGTTTTGAGGTTTAATGCATGTCTCCATGATCAAGTATGCTAGAGATTATGTCATCTATGATGAACAGGATTTATATTCTTCTGTGATTATTAAAACCATAATTATATTTATGCTAGTAAAGGTTAGATCATGCCTTAGCAAGTCTAGATCTATGCTTATATGCATGATTTGGATGAGTTGATGAATTGAAGGATTGTATATGTTCATTATTGTGGTTAGCCGTAGAAATATGATCATGACCTAGTTGTCCCTAAGCTAATTTTTATTTCATGAATAAAATATTTCATAATATGATTTTGCTAGTAATTTCGAAAAAACCCTAGAAGGGGTAGATTTGGATTATTATATATAATAAGGATATTTTAGTCAAATAAATAATAACTTTTGCTAGAAAAATAATATGTGTGTGTGTGTGTGTGTGTGTGTAGATATTATATAAAATAATGAAATCAACTAAAGCCTTTTATGGAAATAATCATAATTAGTAAAATATTTATTACTAAAAAATTTAATTATTATATTTTAATCAAAACCCATTAAAAATTTATTCATTATTTTTCAAGCAAGACTTATTAAATTTATTTTTAACTAATTTTAGTTATCAATTATTTTCTAACAACTAAATTATTAATAAATCATTATTTTACCTAATACCACCTAGAACTCTTCATCAAATAAACTCTAAATTTTTCTTAGCAAGATTTAAACCTTCAACTTATTAGTACTTATTTCTCAAAACCTTAATTATTTTAAATATCAAATTAGATTGAGCTTATAAACCCATTTTATTTATTATTTGGCCTTAAAGCTTGGGACACTAGGATCATGGTAATAGTGAGTTGAGTTGTTTTAAATTGAGAAAGTAGATTTTGGCTTGAGTTTGATTGTGGTTTGTATTTGCCCATGCGGGGTTAGGTCAGCTGTTGGAGACCTTTTATTGTGAGCAAGGATCAGGTTGCTCTTGCATAAAACCTGATTGATGTAAAATGTTTAATTATAGCAAGCCAAATGTAGAATGCATGGACACTCAGTTTTGCAAAGGCAATTGAGGATTAACTTCTTTCTTATTTCAGACAAACAAATTATTTGGAAATCAATAAGCAGATTTACTCAATCTCAAAACTCTTTCCAAAACTGATTTTGACAAAGACTTTGGAAACCCTTAATTGCTTTTCCTTGTGGAACGGTGTTTTATTCATTTTCTCCCAAGTGGGAAACGTCGTTGAGTACTCAATAAGGGTGGACTGCTAGGACTAGTCTTTGAAGGGTTAGGGTGAGTCTCTCAGTAGGTGGCCATCTCTAAGGGGTGAGTCCTTCCCGGATAAGATGTCAGTCCAGTAGGTCGTGCCGGTCTGAGCTAGCAGTTGTTTATTTTTCAGTTAAGTGACTATGTTTTGCCGAAATAGACACCCAGTTGTTGTTTGGGTATAGAGAATGAGGGGTATCTTGCCCGGTAGGCCGATCACCTACCTTTTTGTCAGTCTGCACAAAGTGTCGGCATTCTGACCGGTTATGGGGCCCAACGTGTAGTAACCCATGATCATTTCTTTTGAGTGGTTGATTTTATAGATGATGTATGGTTGAAAAAGCCAAAACACCACTTTTGCTTTTGACTAATGTTTATTACTTGCCAGTATTTCTCTTATAAAGGTTTTATACTCTGCATTCACGAACTATTTCCACTGGACACTCAAAGCACACACGGACTTATTGAGATTTCTGTCTCATCACCTTTTTACCATGATTTCAAGTCGATCTTGCTGTGGGGATGAGTAGCTAGTGTTATCTGCCTTGGAAGAGAATGTTGTCACTTATTTTTATGTGTTGCTTTGGGGAGTTGAGAGTGGATAATTTTACTTATGGATTTGTTTTGGGAATTCATGGATTTATTTTTGGATTTATTCTTGGGATATAATAAATTTTAAGTTAAAGTATTATTTTTATTCCGCTATTTTATTTGTGTGACCTAGTTATAAAGACCCCTTATCCTTTAGACGGAGCGACATCCCCGGCCCTGGCGGGCTTAGGTAGCAGGGTGTTACACCAGGATAATTGATAAAAACTTGGACAAAATATATCACCAAACCACTCCCCCACACTTAAATTGGACAATGTCCTCCTTGGCAAAAGATAAACACAAGAAAGCATCTCCAAATAGACCAAAAATAATAAAGGGGTAGAATGTTTAAGTAATACTTTCCAAGTGCAATAATGCTCCAATAGATAGCCAAGCTTAAGGTAAAGAGAATGGCTTGTCCAAGAGAAGGACTGTATGCCTATAAAATAAAACACAAATAAAAGCATACGAAAAATAATAATAAAATAAAAAAATACCTAAATAAAAGAAAACAAACTAAAGAAAAAGACTAAAATAATAAAATAAAACAAAAACGCTCTACACCCATCATGCTTCCTCATCAAATCTTTTGAAAAGAAATTAAAACTCAAAATAGAAGATAGGCATAATGAATGTAGAATGAAGAATGGAGGATTTTGAAAACAAGAAAGTTCATGAAATTTATTTTTTTTTCGCACTAAAGCAAAACACATAAACCTCTTTCTCTAACATTTCTTTACACACATAAATATTATTGTCAACATATAAGTGCACATGGTTTCCAAAGAATGCATCAAGTTTGAAATCACCGATTAACCCTTCAAAAGATTTGTGATAATTGAAATTTCCCTTAGAACTTACCAATTGAGTTCTTAAATATGGGATCAAGAAAATCCTTACTTTTCACGACATCGACATGGTCTACAAAAACTAAGTTACCTCCCTGAAATTGCGGTGAATGGTAGAATTCGTCAACATCCTCAAAGGTTTTCTTATGATGTAGCGTTGAAATATCCAACTCCTTGAGGTATGAGAAATTTAACACAACATCATTTGGACCCTTATTCTCCAAGAATTGAGAGGAACCTAAAAAAAATCATGTGATAAAGAGATATTAGAATTATTAGCACGTAGAGTAGAATTGAATACCTCCCATTCCACATTGGACAATTGGTCCCCATATCCTCTCTCATTTCCTTGGAGATTGTCTTGTTCAAGCATATAGGCCTTTAAGGCATCTTCAACCAACTTGGCTAGTTGTGTTCTTTGGTAGCTCAATCATTGAGACGCTTCTTCATGCTACTAAACAGATGAATTTGTATTGACAACAAAAGAATTCACCAATGTTATTAATGACTTCTCACTAAGAACATCAATGCAAGCTTGTAATTTTGCCAATCAATAAACTAATGTTTTTTTTTTAATGCAAGAAAAATGATGAACATGTAATAATGATTAAAAATGCAATTTAATTCATGAAGACATGATAAAAAGAACAAAACAAAATGACCAAAATAAAAATTGTTTCAAACAGCAAAAATGACTTCACTGCTTTCCACGGCCTACACCTATAAAAGACAAGAAGAAAGTTAGATAACCAAAATTCATATTTAAAATAAAATTAAAAGAAGAAAAAGTAAGTAAAATTAAATAACTAAATATACAATATATACAAACATACAAAGATAAGTTAGTGATTATGAACATGTATATACCTATTTACATATTTACAACATATAGCAAAATTACAATACAATTATACAAATAACAACATAGGCACTTCTTCATACAAGGAACGTATATACATATTTACTTATTTACATATTTACATGGTTAAATCAACAAAATCCAAGCTTTCATGCTATTATTCCCCGGCAACGGCTCCAAAACTTGATGTGTCTGGACTTGGGTATAAAAATCATACAAAAACTAAGCATATTCTCAATCAAGTTTAAATTAAAACGTTCGACCCAAATCACACATATGAGCAAGCGTACTCATCATTAACCGAGTATAGAGTTCAAATGAGTGTCGATCCTTAAGAAACAAGTAGATATTAATTACCTTTTTTCATTGTTTAACCGACTCGATAAAGTGAAAAGGAAACAAAATAAAACAAAGGAAAATAAAAACAAAAATATATACATGTCAAGGATGGAGAAGTATGTAACTCAAACTATTGTTTAGACAAACATGATCTCAAAGGACCTAACCATTATCATAACTAATTCTTCTCTTGGCACCATGAAGGATTAAGATAAATTAGCATCACTTGGTCTGTTTCAACTAATTCATCCAAAATATGCATTAAACACAATCCTTGATCAAAATTTCCTTGGTCTAGCAAATTTAAAACACGAAATTAATCAATGAATCCATGGTTTGGAAAACATCAATTAACCTTTAATTACTCAATCCTCAGCAATTAATCTCTTTGGTCTAGCAAGTTAACAGCTAATAAATATGAAACCAATCAATTGCAACTACCATCAACCTCTTTGGTCTAGCAAGTTAATGAAAAGAAACAACCAATAAATCTCGTAATACGCTCAAGTAATTAAATACCAAGAAGAAAAATCAATTAATCAAAAGATCAAATAACTCTAAGAATCATGACTATCTAAAACAATGTCAAATTACAATGAAACAATTAACATATCATTGTTCAAGAAAAAGAAAACAAAGTAAAAGAAAGCACTCATAGACAAGCCTCATTTTTCTTCCTTTGAAAACCTTCTTGTACAACCCTCCTTGAATTGAAAAATTCCTCCTTAGATTGAGTGATTTTCTATGATGATCAATGAATTATCCATCTTTTCCCTTATGTTTTTCATCTATTTATAGGCTTAGGAAGTGCTTAAATTCATAAGTACAATGTTCTTGGCCTAGTAGAAGTTGGAAGTACTAAAACTCCACAGATTATCAAAAACTGCGTGAAAAAAATCAAGCACCACCTTAACTTCAATGCACAGCTGGCACCGCCTTGGCTCTCGAAGCTGGCGCCGGTTGTGTTCTATTTCTCTACTTGTTTGCTGATTTTTCTCTAAATTTCACATGATGAAGACCAGAATGCTACCGGCACTGCCTTGACTCTTGGAGCCGACGCCGGTTCCACTATGTTTCCCTCTATTTTGCCAATTTTTTCATCGCTTCGAAGTTCGTGTAAACAATGCATGGCCGGTGCCAGTTTTAGGGCCCTAGCCAGCGCCGCCTCTCCTCTGTTTTGTGACGTTTTTGTTTCATTTTACCCTAAAAATCTGTAATAAGAAAAAAAAAATACCTTTCTAAGGGTAAAATCTCAAATATGAAGGAATATAACTAGTTATTGAACAAAATGTATCACAAAAGAACCTCAAATAACTAGGAAAAATATGACTAATTTAGCCCCTATCAAGCTACTACCAAGCTTGGGTTGCCTCCAAGCCAAGTCCAAACACATGACCTAGCTGCCTGAATTAATAGAGCCCGCTCATCTGGGATGGCAGAATAGGTGATGCTTAAAGAACCAGTGGAAGAAGCCTAAGAAAGGCACTCCCTGGTAGACATCACGTCATCTTAAAATTGATTGCAAAGTTAATATTTTTTTTTAAGTGAAATGTAACCACAATGTAAAGTATTTTATAATTTACAATTTTTCACACTTTACCAATGTCTTGCAAGAATGCTTGTTGATGTACTACCCCTGTCTATCACCACTCTTAAAAGTATGCAGCCCCTTATGTCACTCAGTATGACTAAAGTCAATGCCCATCTTTTCCTGCTACAATTATAATAATAACTTATCAGAATATTGACTAAAAATAATTTACATTAAGTAAAATTACAAAACATGTGAATACTTGAAAAAAATTATCATACGATTCTCATGGACAGTGAACAAGATCGAGCCTCCAGTATTAGTGCAGGTGGCCTGATCCCTATCCTTTCAAGCAGTGGAAGAGATCTGCTAAAAGTCCTGTGTACTCCAGTGCTGCCTCATCTGCTCCCAGATCTAAAGGTTAATCTAGGAATGGGACTAACCAACTGAGGTCACTTTCTGGACCTTCGATAAGGCGTCTGATGCGTATAGATTTGGGTATAAAAATCATATAAAAATAAGCGCATTCCAATCAAGTTTAAATTAAAATGTTAACCCCAAATTACACATATGAGCAAGCGTACTCATCATTAACATAGCATAGGGGTCAAACGAGTGTCGATCCTCAAGGAACAAGTATGCATTAATCACTTTTCTTTCATTGTTTAACCGACTCAATAAAGCGAAAAAGAAATAAAAATAAAAATAAAATAAAATAAATATACATACATGTCAATGATGGAGAATTATATAACTCACACTATTATTTAGACAAACATGATCTTAAAGAACCCAACCATTATCATAACTAATTATTCCCTTGGCATCATGAAGGATTAAGATAGACTCACTTTTTTTTTAAATCCATGAAATGACTACCTTCTAGATAAATTAGAATCACTTGGTCTCATCTCAACTAACTCATCCAAAAGATGCAATAAACACAATCCTTGATTAAATTCCTTTGGGCTCGGCGAATTTAAAACATGAAATTAACCAATGAATCCTTAGTCCTGGCAAACATCAATTAACCTTTAATTACCTAGTCCTCATCAATTAACCCCCTTGGTCTCGGCGAGTTAACAGACAACAAATATGAAATTAATAAATTGAAACTACCATCAACCCCTTTGGTCTCAGCAAATTAATGGAAAAAACCAACCAATTAATCCCGTAATAAGTACAAGTAATTAAATACCAAGAAAAACAATCAATTAATCAAAAGATCAAATAACTCTAAATATCATGAATATCTAAAATAATGTCAAATTACAATAAAAAATTAACATATTATTATTCACGAAAAAGAAAACAAATGAAAGAAATAGATACTCATAGACAAACCTTTCTTCTTCTTCCTTTGTAGACCTTCTTGTATAACCCTCCTTAATTTGAATGAATTCCTCTCGAGAAGATATTGGTGATGCACTCTAAAATATATCTAAGTCTCTACATTGTGCACCACCCTTTTTTCTTAGGGTAAATTGGCCTTTATTTATAGGCTCACAAAGTTCCTAAAGAATCCTAAATAAAGAAGAAGTAATTACCTAAAAATAATCCAAAATAAAAAAGGATTAATAATAGCTAAAATAAAATCCTAAATAAAAGCTAATGGAATCCACCGCCGTTGACTTTGTAAGTTGAATTGAAAATGAAGTTAGATTGGACTTTACTTTCGGCTTCTTTTGTCTTGTCATTTTTTTGCTGAAGGTCACTCCTTGTTGAATTGAATTTCGCTAGAATTGGCTTCCCATTTAAGCCGTGAATCACCACCGAGACTAATTTCTTTCTTTTTCCTTGCTGTCGGCTCAATTGAGCCGCACAACCACTACTTCTTTTCTTTGTTTCTTCTTGTGCAGCCGATGGCCAAGCTGGTTCTCCCTATCGGCTTCTCTGAGCCTCGGCTCAATTAAGCCACAAACCATCAAATTCCACCGAAAATTGCTGCAATCCTTTTTCGTGTTGCAGCCGCATTTATTTCCTTCCACTTCTGCCTTGGCCCCTACCGAAATCCACTTCTTTCTTTGTCGAAATTGTTTTCTTTTGCTGTCGAAATTGTTTTTCTTTTCTTTGTTCAATTGCAATTGCATTCCCCTGTTCCTTTTTTTTTTTATCTATTCTACCAGTAGCTAACCACGTGCCGGCTCCCCTTTCTCGGGCTAGCACCGCCTCTATTCTGAAAAATCACACAATTAGCTCTAATTTTCTCTTATTATTGCATAAAATTACAGAAAAGTATTTTTATAAAGGGAATATCAAATAGGAAGGAATGTGACTGGTTATTTCACAAAATGTATCACAAAATGGCCTTAAATAACTAGGAAAAATATGACTAATTTAGGCCCTATCAGCGTCCAAAAGGTAAGTCCTACACTTGTACTCCTAATTTGACTGAATATGAGCATTATGATCATCGGTTCAACAAAATAGCTTCAGTAAAAAATTACATTATATTCCAAGTTATACTAACAAATGATAATATATATATATATATATATATATATATGAAATACAAAATGTATTAATATTATACATTTATACAATAATTAATAACTTACTCCAAACTCTTTGGACTAGATATTCTTCACGTGCATTGAGACATCCACAAATGTGGTGTAAGGTCCATTAAAGTAAATCTGAAATATCGAGGTAATCTCCAGTACACAACAATATGAACGAGCAACTCTTATTTGTAAAGTTAAACATATTATAAAAATTAACGTGAGTGAAATATACTTAACTAATTATAGTTTCCTTATAAAATATAGTATAATGTACATAATAATACTCGTCTACTCATGGTGTAATCAAAGGTCGTGGATCCTTGTCCTAAGATCCAGGCTGATGCAATACTGTAGAGGATGGAACAGCATGAGACTCAATATCCTACCTAAGTAATGTATCCTCTTTCTTTATTATTTTCTTAATTCTATTCCGATCGAGATGTATAGAGCCCAAACCTCCATTTCTCCTTCCCACTCTCCCTCTTGCTTTGCCCTTCTTTTAAGGGGTTGCTATGTAACAAGCTCATAATATCCACTGGAATGCCCGTGGATTTTAGGCGCTGGGGTCCAGCGAGCACACCCAGGTGATGGCATATAGTCTCGTGTATGGGTACTCTTTGCGTCAGTAGAAGGCTACTATTATCTAGTAGACATATCTAAGAGGGAAAAATATAATTAAAAAAATTTAAGTGAAAAGGAAAATGTCACATATTCTCACTAATATATATATACATAAAAGTAAATTGTAACTCGTACTTCGTGGATTGATATCAAAACAGACTTATGAAGGACTAATCAACTAATTAAAATACACTATTTGATTAAGTTATCCTCTAAAATGTATTCCTTAGAATTAACTTCTGTCTGAGAATCTATTTCCTAATCACTCTCATCATTAGATACATTATAGTTTATATCTTGGTCCTGATCTAATGCATTCTCCACGTGTTAAGGGACCAAGATCGAATACCAAAGATATACTCATTGTATTATTGTCATCAACTTCTTCTTGGTAAGCCCTATCAACAATGGGTGTATCAACCACAAACCACGCTTTTATTTTGCATACTACTATCCAATCATATTTTGGCCTTTAAGTTTCTGGCTATATCATAAAGTACACTTGATGTGCTTGTTGGGCTAATACAAAATGATCGTATTTAGGATAACCCTTCTTACTGTTGATGTCTACCAAATTATGTTGAGGGTGTACTCTCATTCCTGGATTCTGTATAGGGTCAAACCAATCACACTTAAAGAGCACAATTGTTTGTATCGGATGACCAGGAAATTGAACTTTAATAACTTCCTTTGACACCCCATAATAATTAACATTACCATGCTTATTCTAGCCACATTTAACACAAATTCTGTAGTTAACACTTTTCCTATCCTTTGGGTGCTCACTTGTGTGAAATCGATAACCATTAATTAAATACCATTGAGATGATTTCATCTGTCTTGGCAGTCCCCACGAGAGGTTTTGCAAATATTTGTTTATCACCCTATTAATAGGGTCATGCACCTACAAGAAATTTGCAAACACCTAAATTTGTATTCAAGATATTTAACATATACTTATTCAAATATTATTTAGATAACTTATGTAATTTTTGAACCATCTAGAAAATTCATCCAATATCCTTCCCTCGACTTCCAACTCTGTAATACATTGGTGTTGGGATCGTAAAATAGCTAAGAAATACTTTATATAAGGTTGTACCTCTTCACAGTTTAGTAAGATGTAGTTTGTGGCAGCTTTGAATTCCTCAAATATTAGGAATTGAGCTTGGATCTTCCCTTATATCCTCCCTGGAACTTTACAAATTAACAGCAAAGGTTGTTTTGGATTGTGCTCAGTTGCAACCTCTGCATTACGAGTTACTTATGTATGCCTTATTTGAGCATGTTCTTCAAAGTAATAGGAAAAGAATATCGAGGCTTCTTCAACTAGGTAAGCATTACAAATTGATCCTTCAATCCTTATTGTTAGCCATATGGGCTTTCTCCTATGTTTTGACTTATGACAAACATTGATGTGAACTAACTTATGTAATCTATATGTGATAGGACATGTTGGACCTCTATTCTTCTAAGGCAATCAAGTATGATTGATAAGCAACTATTGAGCAATGAAATCCAAGTATGGAAGATCAAAAAGAAGATCAAAGTATATGGGGTTGTGATGCGTATGGATTTGGGTATAAAAATTATATAAAATTAAGCACATTCCCAATCAAGTTTAAATTAAAATGTTAACCCCAAATTACACATATGAGCAAGTGTACTCATCATTAAACATAGCATAGGGTTCAAACGAGTGTCGATCCTCTAGGAACAAGTATGCATTAATCACTTTTCTTTCATTGTTTAACCAACTCAATAAAGTGAAAAAGAAATAAAAAGGAAAATAAAATAAAATAAAATAAAATAATATATACATGTTAAGGATGGAGAATTATGTAACTCAAACAATTATTTTGACAAACATAATCTTAAAGTACCTAATCATTATCATAATTAATCATTCTCTTGGCATCATGAATGATTAAGATAGATTCACTTCTTTGGTCAATCCATAAAATCACTATCTTCTAGATAAATTAGCATCACTTGGTCTCGTCTCAACTAATTCACCCAAAAGATGCATTAAACACAATCCTTGATTAAATTTCCTTGGTCTCGCCAAACTTAAAACATAAAATTAATCAATGAATCATTGGTCTCAGTAGACATCAATGAACCTTTAATTACCAGTTCTCATCAATTAACCCCCTTGGTCCAAAAAGTTAATCGATAACGAATATGAAATTAATGAATTGAAACCACCATCAATCCCCTTGGTCCAGTAAGTTAATGGAAAGAAACAGCCAACTAATCACATAATAAGCACTAGTAATTAAATATCAAGAAGAACAACTAATTAATCAAAAGCTTAAATAACTCTAAAAATCATGAATACCAAAAAACAATGTTGAATTACAATAAAACAATTAACACATAATTGTTCAAGAAAAAGAAAAGAAAGCAAAAGAAAGTACTCATAGACAAGCCTCCTTCTTTTTCCTCTAAAGACCTTCATGCACAATCCTCCGTGATTTAGCGGAATTCCTCCTTTGATTTGAGTGATTTTCTGTTATGATTTACGAATTTCCCCTTTTCTCTTGTGTTTTCCCTCTATCTATAGGCTTAGGAAGTGCTTAAATTCGTTGGTGTAGGGTTTTTGGCCGATTAAAAGTAGGAGAATACTAAAACTCTGCAGATTACAAAAAATTGCGCACAAAATCGAGGCACTACCTTATCATCAGGACATAGTCGGTGCCGCCTACAGCCTCACAGCCGGCACCAGTTATGTTCTGTTTCTCCAATTATTCGCCGATTTTTCCTTAATTTTCGCGCAACCCTTCCAGAATGCAGCTGATGCCATTTCCAGCTCCCTAGCCGACGCCGGTTCGGTTCTGTTCTGTTCCGCTCTGTTTCACTTGCTTTTTCATTACCTCGAAGTGCATGCCAATAGCGTGTGACCGGCGCCAATTCCTTTGTCATAGTCAGCGCAGCTTTTGTTCTGTTTTGCAATATTTTTGTCTTATTTTACCCCTAAAATTTGAAATAATGTACAAAATACCTTTCCAAGGGTAAAATCTCAAATATGAAGGAATATGACTAGTTATTGTACAAAATGTATCACAAAATAGTCTCAAATAACTAGGAAAAATATGACTAATTTAAGCTCTATCAATTCCTCCACACTTAGCTATTTGCTTGTCCTCAAGCAAAGTATCAAAGATAAGGAGGACAAACAGAAGTGTTGATAAAATCATTCAATCAATTTCAAAATAGTATTTCAATGCTTTCTTTGTTCAAGACAATAAAACACATGCTATGACATCTTTCATAACAAATGCAAGACTTATGTAAGTGAAGATTGACTAGTAGAACCATCTCAACACTTTAACATCATTCTCAAACCATTAGAAAGAATTTAGTTTAAAAAGAATATGCATTCCATAAGCTTACTTTTCATACACTCTCTCCATTAATCCAAGACATATCATGATTCTACTTAGGTTAAATAGGACTTTCAAGCTTGTAATGTAAAGCTAAAGGGTTTGTAATGTAGCTTGTCAAATGAAGGATATAGGAGAATCAAATATCAAAGAAAATGAGAGTTCGCAAGAAAAGGATAAACAAAATGTATCAAGAAATTCCAAACTTCTCTTGCACCTATTTTAAAACCAATCAAAACCCATAACCTTGTATAGCAATTACAGTATAGTTCAGGCAAATCTTGCATTTTCATCGATCATTCTCAACTCATCAATAATTTTTTTTCACAAGATCATTCAAATATTCAGCAATAGTGCCAAGAACTTGATGTGAACTCAATTTTTTCAAAAATACCTATAGCTCAACCACCATTCTTCTTGTGATCTTTCTTTTCTTTCTCGTTCAATTTTTCTTTCTTTTTCCTCTTCTTTTTTCAAATGCTAATATTGTTTCTTTCTTAGTTTTTCTCTTTCCATCTTTTCTAGCAGCTTTTTATTTTCTTTTTCTTTCTTTTCTTTTTCTTTTCTTTCTTTTCTCATTTCCCAACTTAACACAACTATTGATGCATGACTGAAAGTAACAAGTCATGATCGTTCCATAAGTATTCTCCCTCAACATTCTCCTACATGTACTTTTATCCATCAAGAGCAATCAAAGATTTGGAAGAATTATTCAAACTCTCAGGACGAAGTAATGGATAAAGTATGCTAACAGGTTTTAAGAAAGAAATTTACCATTTAGGCTCAAAATAGGCACTAGGGATAATGTAAAATAGGTAGGCTTGAAATACTCAAACTATCCAAAGAAGACCTATTACCATCATCCCTAAGTTAAACCATGAATGTCTTTCTTATTTCACCTCGAGAAGTATTCAAGTAAATTCTAGAATGCTCAATGAATTTTAGTGGAAAAATATGTTTAAGAATGATGTAAAGCATTAGATCAAAAACTACTTTGTCCAAGTGCGTGCAAAAAGTTATGCATAAGCCATAATTGATATATAATATATGCTCTATGATCTATCACAAAGATATGCACTAAAAATACATCTTGAAAGCTCAAAGAAAATCAGAAAAAGTTCGAAAAAAAATTGCTCTCAAAAGGTTCAAAGAAGAATGAAAATAAGAATGAAACCTAGAAGCATAGAAGAATTCTCTATCTAACCACTCCTCCACACTTAAACTAGACATTGTCCTTAATGGTCAAACAAATAGAGCAAGGAAATATTACCATGGGACAACAATAAATAGGGAAAAGATAAGAAAGAAATTACTTCAATTCATGGTGCATTCCTCTATACAAGAGTTGAGTTCATGGAGAAAGAGACAGTGTTGAAGTACCTAAAAAAAAAAAGAAACACACCAAAGCAAAAAACTTGAAAAAGAAAAGAAAAGTACAGGACTAACTAGAAAAGACATGAAAATAGAAAAGAAAAATAAGAGTGAAAAATTAATAGGAAAAAGTGTAGAACAATCAGCTTAATCCTCCTCATCATCATCTGCATGTGTGGAAGTGCCAACACCGCCATGTAGACTTGAAAAGCGTTGTATCCACTCAGCCTATTGCTGCTTCATAGTCGTTTGCCTGTGGGTAATGTCATCAATGGAATCACGCATATGTAGCAGCATCTCTGTCTGCTGAGCGATCTACCCCATCACTGCGGCCTCAAAGTCAGTCCTCGATTAGGACTGGGAACTACTAGCTCATTCTTGTGATGGTGGCAGTGGGTGCTCCTCCTCCACAGGTAGTGGTCTAACCTGACTGGGATACTTGACCTCATAGGGCGTTAGCCACTTCTTTAGCTCCTGGTTATACTTGTACCCACAACTCGTGAGTGTTTGTTCCATAACCATATCATGCTCAGTGGTAATCTCCATCAATTCTCTCTCAGTACTAATACCAAAATCTTTCAAAATTTTCATGATGACTAGAGGGAAAATGAAGGCTTTGGTAGAGAGACGGTGATGCACCACATCCCTAATAGATTGTATAATCAAGGGTGTAAGAGGGATCGGCAAGGTATTCGTCATCCTATGCAAAATGTATGTATCAATAAGGCGTGTCTCATTAAATCCACTGGCACGGGGTACAACATTGAACCCAAACATGTATACTAGAGCCCTATAGTTTGCAGTAAGATCATTGTTCGAATAAAAGCTGTTGGCTTGGAAAGCATTGTGCTTGTGCAACCCTAGAGTAGCTCTAGTTCCACTGGCATTCCAATTAGGGTCAGAAAGAAATTTTTTATCGTTAATATCTGTCCCTTGCTAAGAATCATCATCATATACCTGGAGAAGATTAGCTAAGTGGTCTCGGGTGATGATGATGGGGGTTCCTTTCACTCTTATCTCAATGTGGGAGAGGTATTTATTGCCCTTTTCAACCATGTTGGCATAAAATTCTTTGATTAATACTGGACAATAATTCCCTTTTAGCTGTACTATCGATCCCTACCCGAGCCTCCTAAACATCATTCCTAACTTAAGGGCATAGTCTGGGGTAGGTATGAATGTATGCTCCACAATGATCTTCTTTGAAGCCCTCCTATTATACTAATCCTCACATGTTGGATCAATGAACTTAGCTGGCCTAAAGAATAGGGGTCTATAGAGGAAAGGGCAGAGGAAGAAGAAGTTCGAGCCCTTTTTGAGGCGTGACCCCTTGCTCTAGATATATTGGCAAGTAAGTAGTAGTGAAGATACGAAGAAGGACTAAGAAGCGCAAAGATTGTAGACGGGTTGTGGTTCCCTGTTTCAAACACAATACACAATACCCTCTCAACTCTCAACCACAATGCCCAAACTCCTTTACCGTATATCACACACCCAACAACAGCCAATTCAATCTTCTTTGATCAATCAATTCAACTCAACCTACAAGAATACATATAAAGCTCAATGTAAAGCATAAATGTGTTGAACAACCCTAATGCATTTGAATGTATATACATGATCATGTGAATGAAGGCATCATCATGGCATTAGAGTGATCAAGTGTAAAACAATTCAGGGCCAATGTGCATCAACTACTCAATCGTAATAATAACCACAATCCTACCTTGAAGCATACGCAGAAACTCCCTAATGATCATGTGAATGTATCAAGTACTCAAGAATCATTAACTCATACCATATCCAAAGGCATGAAGCTCAAGAGTTAATTCACAAAATAAGAGAACATTATATATCCCAATTTTCGGCCAACAATATACCCAAAATTAGAGAACTTCATCTACAACATTTTAACCATGGGAATTGAATAAAAATTATACATTTATGCTCTCTTATGCATGGGCAAGCAAAAGATGTAATCTTTTTTCAAAAATCCAAGCTTTTTGCATGCGGATAGAAGTTTGGTTTATTGTGAAAAATGGAAGATTTAAAGACTTTTGATCCATAGGATCAACAAAAGAATGATAGATTGATGTTGTAAAAGGGTTGAGAAGGTGAAAAATCAAATCTTGAGGAGTTTGGAAGGTGAAGCCGGTGTGGGTTAGAGAGAATTTGAGAGGAAGTTGGAGAGTTTGAAAGAAAAAAGTGGCCAAAATGGCCTATTTCATGTGATTTGCCCGACAGGAACGACGCTGGTCCTAGTCCTAGCCGGTGCCGGTGCCGGTTGCATTATGTCCGGCCTTCATCAATTTTTTTTTTTTTTAGTAAGAAAAATGATGAACACGTAGTAATGATGAATAATGCAATTTAATTCACGAAAAAAATGATAAAAAGAACAAAAAAATGAAAATAAAAATTGTTCCAAATCACAAAAACTAAAAGTAAAAAAAATGACTTCAATGTTTTTCACGGCTTTAATCCTGTGGATTTTCTTCAGTGTTTCCTGGCAATGTCCCTGCTTGACGATCCCCAAGTAGTTTAGTTAATTGGCCAATTTGGCTCTCCAAGTTGTGCATAGAAGTCTCTAAGTTCCTTATTGTAGCATTGACCCCTTGGAATTTAGTCTCTGTTGTACTTACCAATTGGCCAATCAATTCCTCCAATGGTGGCTTGGAAGGTGCTGCATTGTTGTTCAAAGCAGGTGGATTCCTTTGATTTTCCCCAAAGTTAAAATAACCCTACCTAGGTTGATTTCCGTTGCTGCAAGAAAAGTTTGGGTGATTCTCCAACCAAGATTGCAAATAGAGCTATAAGGATTGTTACCTGGACGAACATTACCTGCAAACAAAGCTTGTTCCATGGTTTCTTGGAGTGAACCCATATTTTGGCACTCATGGTTTAGGTGCCCTTCTCCACAGAAATCACAATTCCCATTTACCACTTGGCCTTGAGGCATCACCATTTGTTCCATCTTTTGAGTCAACGCTTCCACCTTAGCCTCCAAAGCTGTCACAACATCCACTTTGTGCACTCCTTGCATACGAGCTTTAGACCTTACACTTTTCCAAGAATAGTTATTAGAAGCCAATTTTTCAATAAGATGGAATACCTGTTCCAAGGTCTTATGATTGATGGAACCCCCTGCAGAAGAGTCCACCACTTGGCATGTTTGAAACCTCAGGCCATTAAGAAAGGTGAGCATCTGCATTCCTAACTCAAATCCATGGTGTGGGCATTTTCTCAGCATCTCCTTGAATCTCTCCCAACTTTTGTACAAGGGTTCAAACTCTAATTATTGGAAGGCAAAAATCTCGTTTCTAAGTTTGGTTGTCCTAGCTGAAGAGAAATATTTGGCAAGAAACTTTTCAACTAGGGCATTCTAAGTCGTGATGGAACCTGTAGGTAAAGACTTTAACCAATATTTGACTTTATCCCTCAAGGAAAAAGGAAAAAGTCTTAGTTTGATGGCATCTTCTAAAACGCCATTCATCTTGAAGGTATCACAGATTTCAAGAAAACTGGCTAAGTGGGCATTAGAATCTTCTTCAGGTAGCCCATCGAATTAGACCATATTTTGGACCATCTGGATGATATTGGGCTTTATTTCAATATTATTTGCATCCACCCTAGGTCTAGTAATACTCAAGCCTGTGCTCGAGATTGCAAGTTTCACAAAGTCATCCATAACCCTCCTATTGTTTCAAGCATTGGTGTTTTGTGCACCGTCCATGTCTGTGATTATGTTCTATTGGATTGTCTAATGGATTTTTGATAGTGTCCTTTCGATTTCGGGGTTAAAATCGACTATCTCGCCTTCAGATTTTCGGGTCATGTATCAAGGTTAACACCTACAGAAGACAAGAAGAAAGTTAGATAACGAAATTCATACTTAAAACAAAATTAAAAGAAGAAAAAGTAAGTCAAGTAAACATAGTCACAGTTAGTTAGATTTTAAAGGTATACATAAGATACACAAGATACAAAAGATTGCACCTTTTTGCGAAAAAAACATATTCACATATTTACCTATTTACATATTTACATGGTCAAATTAACAAAATCCGAGTTTTCATGATATTATTCCCTGGCAATGGCACCAAAAAAATGATGCGTATGGATTTGGGTATAAAAATCATATAAAAATAAGCTCATTTCTAATTAAGTTTAAATTAAAAAGTTAACCCCAAATTACATATATGAGCAAGCGTACTCATCATTAAACATAGCATAGGGTTCAAACGAGTGTCGATCCTCCAGGAACAAGTATGCATTAATCACTTTTCTTTCATTGTTTAACCGACTCAATAAAGTGAAAAAGAAATAAAAAGGAAAATAAAATAAAATAAAAGAATATATACATGTCAAGGATGGAGAATTATGTAACTCAAATCATTATTTTGACAAACATGATCTTAAGGTACCTAATCGTTATCATAATTAATCATTCTCTTGGCATCATAAAGGATTAAGATAGATTCACTTCTTTGGTCAATCCATGAAATCACTATCTTCTAGATAAATTAGATTCACTTAGTCTCGTCTCAACTAATTCACCCAAAAGATGCATTAAACACAATCCTTGATTAAATTTTCTTGGTCTCGGCAAACTTAAAACATGAAATTAATCAATGAATCCTTGGTCTCGGCAGACATCAATGAACCTTTAATTACCAGTTCTCATCAATTAACCTCCTTGGTCCAGTAAGTTAATTGACAACGAATATGAAATTAATGAATTCAAACCACCATCAATCCCCTTGGTCCAGTAAGTTAATGGAAAGAAACAGCCAACTAATCTCATAATAAGCACTAGTAATTAAATATCAAGAAGAACAACTAATTAATCAAAAGCTTAAATAAATCTAAAAATCATGAATACCAAAAAACAATGTTGAATTACAATAAAACAATTAACACGTCATTGTTCAAGAACAAATAAATAAAGTAAAAGAAAGCACTCATAGACACGCCTCATTTTTTTTCCTCTAAAGACTTCTTTCACAATCCTTCTTGATTTGGTGGAATTCCTCCTTTGGTTTGAGTGATTTTCTATTATGATCTACGGATTTTCTCTTTTCTCTTATGTTTTCCCTCAATTTATAGACTTAGGAAGTGCCTAAATTCGTTGGTGTAGGGTTTTTGGCCAATTAGAAATAGGAAAATACTAAAACTCTACAGATTATCAAAAATTGCGTACAAAAATTGAGGCACCGCCTTATCATCAGGGCACAGCCAGTGCCGCTTATAGCCTCACAGCAAGCACTGGTTGTGTTCTTTTCTCCAAATGTGCGCCAATTTTTTCCTTGATTTTTGCACAACTCTTCCAGAATGCAGCCGGCGCCATTTCCAGCTCCCTAGCCGGCGCTGATTCTATTCTATTCCACTCCATTTCACTTGTTTTTTTATCACCTCAAAGTGCATGCCAGCAGCACGTGGCCGGCGCTGGTTCCTCTGTCATAGTTGGCGCCGCCTCTATTATGTTTTGCAACATTTTTATCTTATTTTATCCCTTAAATCTAAAATAATGCACAAAATACCTTTTCAAGAGTAAAATCTTAAATATGAAGGAATATGACTAGTTATTGAACAAAATGTATCACAAAATAGTCTCAAATAACTAGGAAAAATATGACTAATTTAAGCCTTATCAGGTTGCATACCAAGAAGTCCTTATAGAAAAACTTTAGACTAGGAAGTGATATTAAGGTATTTTTATTTATTCATATGTCTCTTTACTTTTTGATTTAATTGATTTTTACCTTCAAGTACACAAATGAGAAGATTTCAAAGTTTTGAAAATCTCAGAGTTTTGGATTGAGTAGTTTGGATGTTTCCGCATCTAAAAGATTCATCCAAAATCCTGTAAAATGTGTTGAAATATTTCTGCCTAAAAAAATGCCATTTTGGACTTACCTTTTAGATGCATCGTTGTCCGAAACCTGAGTCCAAAATACGGATAAATTCAAACAGAAAATTATAGCCGTTGGCATTTCACTTTTTGGCTTTATAAATAAGCCTCTAAATAAGATTAAACATAAGATTTTTGAAACATTCTTCTAAGAAACACTATTGCTCAACGTTTTCAAAAATATTCTTTTATCAAGTGCTTCAAAGTGAATTCATATTGTGTTAAAGGTAAAAGTGTTTGTACTTTGTATCTTAGTGAACATCTGCTCAAATAAGTGAGCTTTTACTATTCTATTGAAATTCAATCTTCATTGTAGTACGAGGTTATGGTGTAAAACCCAGTTGGCGTGAGCCTTGTGTGGTGAATGTATGAAGGTTATGGTGTAAAACCCAGTTGGGGTGAACCTTGATGTGATTATTTAATTTAGAGGTTTTGGAAAATCTTGTGTGGTGATCCTCTCTTGTATGTGGTATAGTTTGATTTCATTAAGTGGAGTAAATAAAATCTGGTTGAAAATCCTTAAGTGTAAGCTTAAGGTAGTGGACGTAGATCTTGGTAAATCGAGCCACTATATATTCCTTATCTTATTTCTTTTCGTTAATCATTTATTACTTTGAGTTTCTTTCTTTGTCTGAATCTGGGTATATATCTAAGAGTTCTTGGATAACTTTTTTGTTACCATAAAGTCCATCCAAGCAACTTGATGATCATCATTATTCTATATTTCAGACGAGTCAAAAAAATTTTAGCTTGCCAAAAACCTTATTCACCCCCCTCTAAGGTTTTTCACTTATCTTATTTTTCACCTTAATTTTTAAGCGATGCAAGAACCTACAATTCGTCACAGCCATAATTAGAGCACACTTTTGAATTATTATCATTATCATATACTATAGCATAAATTAAATTATTGTTGAGTGTCTATCTTTCAAATGGATACATCTATTTATACTGAGTTAGACCACAAACAGGAGCTTCATAAGGTAAGTGAACCACTAGATGCTCTATTACCACTAGATGCTCTATTACATCGAAGAAACGCGGGGGGAATATTTTTCAAGCTGACATAAGAGCACTGGAATTTCAGACTCCAATTTTTTCATGTGACCGACGCCCAATTTTGGTGAGTAGAAATCCTATAAAAAAGATCAATTCAGTCAACACATTCCACGCGTTAAGTTGAAGAAATTCCCTTAGAGCAATTGGCAATAATCGTTCCATGAACACATGACAATTATAACATTTCATGCTAGACATCTTCAACTCCTTCAGATCAACATATCCTGATAAGTTTGAAGAATATTCATCCGAGAGTTGGAGTTAGGCCTATGATAATACGTCTTGACATCTCTTTTCCCTTCACATCCATAGCATTGTTAAAGACATTGTCAAACACATTCTTTTCATTATGTATGATATTTATGTTATGTGGCACCAATAGAGTTCGCCAGTAAGACAAGTTCCAAAAAATGCTCATTTTAACCCAATTGTGATTTACACCTCTATCGTCACGCCTCCCAAGTTCATGTCCTGAATCCGTAATTTTGGAAAAGTGCATTACTCTGGCCCATATTTTCTCTCCAATTAGACAGGCTACAGGTGATGAAGTTTCGTGTCCATTATCCTTTCTAAATAAATGTGTATCCCTCACAAATACATAATCAAGTGGCAAGAACCGAAGATGACAATTGAACTCAGATGTTTTGCCACCAAATTGCAAATGGAAAGACTTTATATGCTCTATGCAATATGGACTAGTAAATCTGCCTGCGATGCTCCACCTACTAAGCATTCAATAGGCTGGAAAGTTATTAATTGTCAACAAAAGCACAGCTCGTAATTAAAAATTTTGTCTCTTTTATATGTCATATGTGCAGACACCATCAGACCATAATCCCCTTAGTTCATCAATTTTTAGTTGTAAATATACATCAACCTTATGTTTAGGATTCTTTAGCCCTGGAATAATGGCAGTTAAGAACATTACTGGATCATTTATGCACATCCACGTGAGGGGAGGGGATTATAAGGAGTGAGAATGCCTGGTTAGCATGAACACTGTTTTCTAAGCATTTTGAATGGAGTAAACCCATCTGTGCACATTCTAACCCTATATTATGCGACTCCTTTATAAATTTAGGATAACTCTTATCAAAATGTTGCCAACCTTTACCATCACATGGATGACTCATGTAGCCATCAGCCGTTGAGCTCTCTACATGCCATCTCATATATGCAGCAGTCATTGTAGATGAATATAATCGTTGCAGTCAAGATGTTATTAGAAAATAGTACATCTTTTTATAAGGCATCTCCTTATGCTTGCTACTTTCCCGATCCTTCCTTAGTATGTATTAATGATGACCACAAAACTTGCAATTCCTACGGGTGATATCATCTTTCCAATAAAGCATGTTTGTGCAAACATCTATATTTTGGATAGGTAAACCGAGGCCAAATACAAATTCATTCATCTTATAGAAGTCATCTAGAATCTTATTCTTGCCTGGTACAATCTCCTTCATGAGCTACACCACTTGATTGAAACCTTTCTCGGACATCTTATTTTCAAAATTGATATTTAATAGTTGAGATACAAGTGATAGCTTCTAATGACTTGAACACCCTTTCCATAACGGCGTATCTGTAGCTTGCAACATATCATAGAACTTCTACACATCTATATTCAGAGGTTCCTCAACAGAATCTGTAGATGTCCCAAAATTATAAACTCAGGCCCTGCAACATCTAGAACTATATCTCAAAATGGGTTGCTTGAACAACTTCTACCAACTGCACTTCTTGATGTTGAGATTAGCTCTCTCGATGTTGTATGATATGGTTCGCATGACAAGTCCATTGATGATAGTTACTAACAAATCCATTTTTGTATAAATGAATTTCGACTTCGGGCGGGGACTGATACTTCTTGTTTTTACACTTTGAGCAAGGACATCTTATCTTAGACAATACTGAATTTGAAATAGCGAATGATAGAAATTCTCTAACTGCCCGTTTAAATTCAATAGTAATACCCTTGATACCAAAAACATGCCTTTTATACATCCAAAATCGATTCTCCATCTAAAATCAACAACATCTTCTAAATGCATGATCAGTCACATGCAAATTTAGGGACAAAGTATAAGTCTTGATGTTCCTGAGTTAGAATATAAACTTTGAGAAAATAGGTATAGAAGGTTTGACCCTTGAGATATCTGGCTCTTAAACAGTGATTGTTAAAAAAAGGGCTCAAATCATATAAAAGATTAAAAGCTTTTGGATTATCTAGAACCGTTTCTTTCTTGCTTTTTCATGTACCCTTCATATATTTTTGATCCCTGTCATCTGGTAATTAGGCTATCCACTTCTCTAGGCTGTTTTCCATCTGATGGCAGCTTTTTTTTGTCAGTCATGAAACCTCAAAGATAACATGACTATTATTCTTTTTTTTTTTCATACTATTCCTACTAGATTTGCGAAGTACTACTTTACTACGAATGATGGATATGAGTTCATGCTTCAAGTCTTCGAAAAGACAAGAAAATGCCCAATTATTATCCTACTCTCCGGCATAAGAATAGTTATTCTTATGCCTAAGAGTCACCATTCTGACCATTTTCTTGTCTGTCTAGAGACTTGAAGCATGAACTCACATAACTATTCATAGTGAAGTAGTCCTTCACAAATCTAGCAGGTAAGTCCAAAAAAAAAAGAACAATATTCATGTTTTCTTTGAGATTTCGTGAATGACAAAAAAAAGCTACCACTAGATTTAAAACTGCCTAGAGAAGTGTATAGCCTAATTATTAGATAATAGGGATTAGAAATATATGGAGGGTACATGAAAGAGCAAGGAAGAAATGGTTCTAGATAATCTAAAAACTTTTGCTTTTTGATATTATTTGAACTTTTTTTTTTTTAACAATCACTATTCAAGAGCCAGATATCTTAATGGGATATGAGAGAAAAAATGGAGAATTGGTGGAATTACAATACAAACAATATTAAAGAAATAAAAACCTTGGCCAATCACCTCAATTCTTGCTTCCACAATGAATCCATGCCTTTTCTCTTTCAACAAGAAAAACCCATCTCATGATTACAAACGCCATTGAATTCCCAAAATCCTTCAATCCATTCTTGTATTCCTATTTGTCTTTACACACCTTCTTCCCCAAATCCTATTTATCTGCAGCGGGTTGGTTAAGTCATACATGAATACAAGATCTTTCTGGCTTTCGGTTGAAATATTCAGAGATTGGTTGGTAGATCGATAAGCAAGAGTTTTTGATACAGATAAGGGAGAATTTTGCAGGGAAATTAGGCATGATAATAATTAAGAGTGGTTAGTGTGAAATAGGCTGGATTAGGGAGATAACCCTCAAGTTTAATGTTAAACCAATCTTAAGACATTTAAGGATGCTTGAGTAAAGGTTAATTGAGGTTAATTAAGTTAAATAGTGGTTTCTATGTTAAATGAGATTAATTGAATTAAGTGAAGATTAAGGGAATTAGGTGAGATTAGCCATTTATTAGTGCTAATAAACTATAGCACTTGAATGGACAATTGAACCCATACTAAGGGTGTGAGAAAGGACTAAAATACCCCCTATTACACCTCTAAATTTAGAGAGCTCTCATGACTATCAGAGTTATAAGATTAAGATGCAAAGAAAAAAAAAAAGAAAAAGAAATAAGAGAAGAAGAACACCTTTTGGGCAGGAGGGAAGGGGAGGGGGAGAGAAAGAGGGTTTCAGTAGCCTTGCATCCCTAGTTTTACTCACGCAAGCAGGTAAGATCAATCCCCCTTGAATAAAAGATGTTTCAAGTATGATATGGACTTATTTGATATAAGTTTTGTTGGCTAAAATTCTTAAAAAGTTAGGAAAATAGTTGTCCAATAAAATCTAGGCTAACTTATGACTATTTATCTGGAGGTTCAAGTTGACTAATAAAAAATTCGGCAGAGTTTCTCTTGTAAACTGGACGTTTTCTAGGCATTAAGCCACCACAAAATCAACTAATATTCAACAAAAAAACAAAAAAAAAACATTAAATGTCATACAAATTATTCAATAAAACTAACCTACGAGTAATCACCTATTACCCACGGGGAATGATCACCCATCACTCATAAGAATTTATTCGTATAAGTTAAATATATAATATTTTAAGTTGAAATGTATAAACTTATGTACCTTTTGACTTGATGAGCAAATCTAAAGACAAAGCATCTCAGTAAAACACTCTCTTGTAATATCAAGCACAAGCAACGAATGTATCTCTAACCTCTACATCATAAGATTGTTATTCCTTGGGGAGTATTATTCAATAAATGAACTATACAATATTGTAACAATAAGAAAGTCTAAAAATCTACTATTCCATAATTAATAAATAAATAAAATAATAAAAGATAACATTAGAAAATTAAAAAGTAGCCAAAGCATATTGGAATGCTTACATAAACGGGAAATTAAAAAGAGTTCCATGCATTATATTCCAAGCTTGGAATGAACCCTCTCTATTCTCCTTAGTGGATTCTACTAATTCAATTCAGAATAGTATACTTGGCAGCGAGAAAACAAAATTTGAACTTTATTCCTGAATTAAAGTTAGAGTCTCAACCTTTTAGTTATAGAGGGAAAGTATAGTTATCATGTGTACAAAGGTAATCTTAAATATTTTTGATGGGACACTTAGCTCGACTTCTTGAGAGTGAAAGGAATAAAGTTGGAAAAAAATTTCAAATGAATATGAATATATATATATATATATATATATATATCTGTAAATACATATATAATCCATTCATGATTATAGAGAGCATCAATGAATTAAACTTAGCAATTTTATCACTAGGGGTCGTGTGTTCACAAATTCAGTTTCTTAAGGTGAAATACATATCAACACACACCCAAATAACTTCAAACTTTACTGGTACTAAGCTAGACCTATGTAGGACTGAATACAATCAAAGGTTCTTGCAAATATTGTATAGACAAATACCAGAAAATTCAGATATTTTGAAGCATATGAGTACTATCCAAGGGCAGTATTTTGTTCAAAATTTTAACTTAGCTTTTTCCTCAAATTTTCCAGTGTCTTAGGGCCTTAAAAAATACTTTAAAAATCATTTAGATTTCCTTTAAAACTCTAAGAAAAAGGCACAAACAAACTGCTCAAAACAGTTTATGAAAACAGTGCAAATTCAGTGCTCTAATAATTTTGCATAGCCGATTTTTATTTAAAAACAAGGGTAAAAAAATAGTGATCACATTTTCTAAATGCACGCATCACATACAAACCATCTTTTGATCTTACTCTATCATAGTACAAGTTGCCCTATCAAGGTTTTACAACAATTCGCCAAGATTCTAATTCCAGAGACCAATACAACCTAATACACTTTAGCATATACTTAAAAACTGTACAACAAGAGTGTTAGGATTCGTGGACTCCTAAATGTGGAAAACATCCACGAATCCCTTTTGAAGATCCAAGTAAACGATTAAGAAGATCGTATGTTTTCAAAATTACCTCTGTTAGGTGTAATCGATATTCTTCGATTCCAATTGTGCTGCTGTACGTGCAACCCAAACAATCACTAGATGCTACAATATGCGAACGTCCTCTATCGGATACACACCACGAACTCACTCGTCACCCGGGGAGTGCTAGCACCTAGGGTTTGAGAGGCTTATTTTTCTGGTAGATGAAAGCTCGAATATTCTTAACAGAATAGCTCTCTAGAGAAGACGGTTAGGGTTTTCTTGAAAACCCCTCCGAACCTTTTAGAGTCCAACCCTAATAATATCTTATCGTATTTTAATTTAAATTCAAATTAAATTAAAATTGATATGATAAGATTCTGCCATTATCTCGATAATTTAACTAATTAATTTACTGAGTCAGATTTTTATAATCTGGACATTCTCCAGATACATCGAATGTGGACATATTTCCAAATTTAATGTATCTGGTAAATTTTCTAAGTTCGATTAACTTAGACATATTTCCAAATTCATCGAATCTGGTTACCAGAAAAATAACCTAACAAGTTCGCTTATTGTGTGACCCTATAGGTTCATTTAACACTGGCAGTGTGCCTAAATCATATTTAAATGGCGCACAAGTTATAAGTGGTTTCTAGCAAAATACTATAACTATCCAAGTTAAATGAAGATCGGTGATCTCTTTAAACCAAACCATAATTTTATATTTAGTCATTTTGTCACACGATATCCAGATTAAGCATAAGGCACGGAGCATGTCATCCTTATTAAGCTTAATCAATTATTTCTTAATTTCATAGTAGACTGTTCAAACAAATGATATCAATATCTCAAATTGATATATTTGAGCACGGCCATGCATTTTAACAGTCTAACTTATCAAGGGACCCATGGATATCTCTCCCATAATTGAGAGGGACAAATTCCTTCACTATTAATTATATTCCTCTCATTGATTTATTCTATATCCAACAGTAGTCTAATTTATTATCTTATTAAAGATAACTTTAGACAACGTCAAAATATAAAATTTATCAAGTAGGAAACTATGAAGAATTTAGGTCGAAGGACTTTTAATATTATTATGGCTAGAAAGTACTTATGACATATTTCATGAAGTACTCTCACTGTGGGTCATGTCCAATACAATATTCTCTAACATTTATTTATGTTTTGACTTGATATCACAAATATCCATGACCAGTAAAATATAGCCATCCAGTCACAAACATACTAATCTTAATTTATTATTGTTCCAATAATATTAATCAATCAGGGATAGTTTTAGAATAGTCATTGTATTCATTGTTGGGTTTTACTATCAAGTCACATACTTGATGACCACAAAACAAAATGCACTATTAATGGAAAGGAAAACCTCATATTATTATATAAAACATAACGATAATAGTATAAGTACAAATTGACTCTAGAGCATATCCCTGACAAAGAGATGCAGCCTTTAAAACATAATTTCATGATGCAAACATTGCTTTCTATAATAGGAGGAGGAACCTACCAACTACTAGTTTCAATACCATTCATTTCTTTCTATAATAGTTATACTAATAGTATTCAAGGTATTCGTCTCTAATTACAATCTAATCCTATAAAAATGTTTTGGTGCACAATTTTTTAGAATTTAGAAAATATTTCTGTATACATAATATTTTTCGAAACTTTCTTGCATAATTTCATTTCATATATACCAAAGGAAGTAAAAATGCTTGCATCTATTTTTTTACCAACAAAAATTAGTTGTACTTTATAAATTGTGCAAATAGATATAAAAATGTTAAGATACAAATAAATTTAATTGAAGTAGATATATGTTGTGCTAAAGAAATCAAGGAAAAATTGTTGCTTGTGTGATGGACCTATCTCTCATATATGTCACGATTTGACTATTTATTTATTTGTTTATTGATAGGGCCTAAATTAGTCATGCTTTTCCTAGTTATTTGAGGTTCTTTTGTGATACATTTTATTCAATAACTAGCCATATTCCTTCATATTTGAGATTTTACCCTTGGAATGGTATTTTGTTCATTATTTCAGATTTTTAGGGTAAAACGAAGTAAAAATGTTGCAAAATAGAATAGAGGCGGCGCCGGCCAGGAAGAGGAACCGGCGCTAGCCATGCATTATTTACACAAACTTCGAAGCGATGAAAAAATTGTCAAAATAGAGCGAAACGGATCGGAAATAGCACCGGCTCCAGTAGCCAAGGCGACGCCAGCTATACTCTGGACTGCGTGGTGCTGAAATAAAAAAAAATCGGTGAACAATTGGAGAAACAGAATACAATCAGCGCCGGCTGTGCCCCGAAGTTAAGGTAGTGCTTTGATTTTTCTACGCGATTTTTGATAATCTGTGGAGTTTTAGTACTTTCCTACTTCTACTCGACCAAGAATATTACACCAACGAATTTAGGCACTTCCTAAGCCTATAAATAGACAGAAAACACAAAAGAAAGGGGGAGAATTCATTGATCACCATAGAAAATCACTCAAATCAAAGGAGGAATTCTTCAATTCAAGGAGGGTTGTGCAAGAAGGTCTTCAAAGGAAGAAGTATGAGGCTTGTTTATGAGTGCTTTCTTTTACTTTGTTTTCATTTTCTTGAACAATGATGTATTAATTGTTTTATTGTAATTCGACGTTATTTTAGGTATTCATAATTTTTAGAGCTATTTGATCTTTTGATTAATTGATTGTTCTTCTTGGTATTTAATTACTTAGGCGTATTACGAAATTAATTGATTATTTATTTTGATTAGCTTGCTATACCAAAGAGGTTGATGGTGATTGCATTTGATTAATTTCATATTTATTGGATGTTAACTTGCTAGACCAAGGAGGTTAATTGCTAAGAACTAAGTAATTAAAGGTTAATTAATGTTTGCCAGACTAAGGACTCATTGATTAATTTCATACTTTAAATTTGCCAGGCTAAGGAAATTTAATTAAGGATTGTGTTTAGCATCTTTTGGGTGAATTAGTTGAGACAGACCAAGTAATGCTAATTTATCTACAGGATAGTGATTTCATGGATTGACCATCGAAGTGAATCTACCTTCATCCTTTATAATGCCAAGAGAATAATTGGTTATGATAATGGTTGGATACTTTAAGATCATATTTGTCTAAACAATGGCTTGAGTTACATAATTCTCCATCCTTGACATGTATATATTTTTATTTTATTTTATTTTATTTTATTTTATTTCGCTTATTCACTTTGTTGAGTCGGTTAAACAATGAAAGAAAAGTGATTAATGCATACTTGTTCCTTGAGGATCGACACTCGTTTGAACCATATGCTATGTTAATGATGAGTACGCTTACTCATATGTGTAATTTGGGTTTAACGTTTTAATGTAAACTTGATTGGGAATGTGCTTAGTTTTTATATGATTTTTATACCCAAATCCATATGCACCATTTATATACCTTGGGCAGACTGATCTAAGGGTCAACAACAAAAAGGGTAAGGGTAGAGTTTCTCAATTAATCTATTCTCAAATTTTTGAAAAAAAATTGACAGAGTATCCCTTATAAATTAGACATTTTTTAGGCACTAAGCCATCTCTATTCAATTAACATTCAACAACCATCACAACCAACATATATTATTCTTTAAGAAGAACAAACCCATAAGTTGGTTTAGTCAAGATACACCTCTTCCACTTGTATGCAGCTAACAGAAATTGGAGAAACATTTTTTTCCATAACCCAACTTGTAAGATTAACTTGGAATAGGGGGAGGAACCTACCATCTACTTGTTTCAATACCTTTCATTTCTTTCAATTAATCTATTCTCAAGTTTTTGACAAAATTTTGACAGAGTTTCCCGTATAAATTGGATGTTTTCCAAGCACTAAGCCACTTCAATTCAACCAACATTCAATAACCATCACAACCAACATATATAATCAACGCAATTAATCATGTTCACTAACTAAAGGATAATAACCCATTATCCATAAGGAATGATCACCCATCATTCATGAAAAATGATCGTCCATCATTCATGGGGATCCAATCATGAAATTGTTTTTATTTTCTTACCTTAGTAGTGCTCATCTATCTAATCAAAGAAAATTGACAAATGTATCTCTAACCTCTACATAATAAGATTGTCATTCCTTCAAGAGTATTATTCAACAACATATATTAAAATCACTAAAAACAACAAAATCACTGGACATAGCGTGCCAATTGTACATTAGAAGTTCATACAATAGAGACCCCCATTCAAAAAATAAACAAAATAGGATACAAAAGGACAAACTCCTCTATAACCTATAGTCTGCATTATTGCAATACCGAGCTAATAGACAATCCATAGGTCCAAATCAAATGAATGCCGCTAAAATTTTCCATCACCAAATAAGCTTACGAATAGATGCAAAAAGACATCGAGCAAATCAAACAACCAACCAATCCATAAGCTTCTTAGAAAAAAGAAAAAGCTATAAATCACTTATGATTGTCACATTATCATGGGTACTCACAATTGGTTAGAAAGAGAAAAAGAAGCTCAAGAAGGTCACAACCAGGCCCTTAGTTTATATATGTTAGTATGTGTGTGTGTGTGTGTATCTAATATTGAATCCACAATAATTAATGTCACCACCAAAATTACAATTCAATCTCACAACTTTTAGGATTCGTGGACTCCTAAACGTAGAAAACATCCACGAATCCCTTCCGAGGATCTAAGTAAACGATTAAGAAGATCGTAGGTTTGTAGAATTACCTCTGTTTGGTGTAATCGATATCCTTCGATTCCAATTCTATTACTGTGCGTGCAACCCGAACGATCACCAGACGCTACAGTGTGCGAATGTCGTTTATCGGATACACACCGCAAACTCACTCGTTACCCGGGGAGTGCTAGCGCCTAGGGTTTGAGAGGTTTTGTTTTTTCTGATCAATGGAGGTACGAATATTCTCAACAGAAATTGCCACACCCAAGAAGATGGTTAGGGTTTTCTTAAAAACCCACTCCGAATCTCTTAGAGTCCAACCCTAATAATATCTTATCGTATTTTAATTTAAATTCAAATTAAATTAAAACTGATATGATAAGATTCTGCCATTATCTCGATAATTTAACTAATTAATTTACCAAGTCAGATTCTTATAATCTGGACATCATCTAGATACATCGAATGTGGACATATTTCCAAATTCATTGTATCTGGTAAATTTTCTAAGTTCGATTAATTTAGACATATTTCCAGATTTATCGAATTTGGTCACCAGAAAAATAACCTAACAAGTTTGCTTATTGTGTGACCCTATAGGTTCATTTAACACTAGCAGTGTGCCTAAATCATATTTAAATGGCCCACAAGTTATAAGTAGTTTCTAGCAAAATATTATAACTATCCAGGTTAAATAAAGATCGGTGATCTCTTTGAACCAAACCATAATTTTATATTTAGTCCTCTTGTCACACGATATCCAGATTAAGCATAAGGCACGGAGCATGTCATCCTTATTAAGCTTAATCAATTATTTCTTGATTTTATAGTAGACTGTTCAAACAAATGATATCAATATCTTAGATTAATATATTTGAGCACGACCATGCATTTTAACAGTCTAACTTATCAAGGGGCCCATGGATATCTCTCTTATAATTGAGAGGGGCAAATTCCTTCACTATCAATCATATTCCTCTCATTGATTTATTCTATATCCAACAGTAGTCTAATTTATTATCTGGTTAAAGACAACTTTAGACAACGTCAAAATACAGAATTTATCAAATAGAAAACTATGATGAATTTAGGTTGACGACTTTTAATATTATTATGGCTAGAAAGTACTTATGACATGTTCCATGAAGTACTCTCACAGTGGGTCATGTCCAATACAATGTTCTCTAACATTTATTTATGTTTTGACTTGATATCACAAATATCCATGACTAGTAAAATATAGCCATCCAGTCACAAACATACTAATCTTAATTTATTATTGTTCCAATAATAATAAACGATCAGGGACAGATTTAGAATAGTCATTGTATTCATTATTGGGTTTTACTATCAAATCACGTACTTGATGACCACAAAACAAAACACACTATTCATGAAGAGGAAAGCCTTATATTGTTGTATAAAACATAACGATAATAGTATAAGTACAAATTGACTCTAGGGTATATCCCCAACAACAACAACAATTCTTTCTCAATTCACTTGCATGAAAACCACAATTGCAATATCTAAGAGCAATAAGAAACAAGATTGCATCTTTCAAGTTAAAAAACAATGTGCAATAATCAAGTCACACAAAAGACTCTATCTCTTAACATAATAATCTCCTGACTTTTTAGGACATATTTTTGGTGTTGGGGGGAGACATATCAGCAATATAGAGATTATGTGAAGAAAAAGAACATATAGAATATGTCTACACAAGTAAATATATATACTTACTAGTTGTACTAGCTGGTAAGAACAAGAACAAGAAGAAAAATAGGAAGAACAAGAATACTATACCAACTGTTGCTTTTCAGGGGGAGGCTTGTAGCAATAATCAAACATAAATATAGAGAATGTATCTACAAAAGTAAATATATATACTTACAATGAAGGGTAAATCATTGATCTTTTTTCAAAATATAGGGATAAATACATTAGCAAAGATAGAGATAAATAAATTCAATTTACACAAGTAACAGTAATTATATCGTTACTGTTCTGTGCAATTAGAAATAGAATTTGTCTCAATAATTGGGCATCAAACAACATTAAAGCATTGCAATTTGTGCAACAAATAAAAATGTACCTACCAAATGGAGAAGGAAATGGCAGTCGCTACTGTGCGTTGTTCTTCGTAGGAAGAAAGCCTAGCCCAACCACTGTCTTCCGAGGAAACAGAGAGTTGGTGGTTGTACTAGAGATCCCGAGATGAAATGCGACAGAGTAACAAAAGAGAGGGGGAAAGAGAGATCAGAGGACTAGGGTAATTTAGGAGGGATTTTATTTGCAGGTGAGTGGGAAAAGGCCGGCCGTGAATCGAAAGAAAGAAGACAGTTGAAGATGAGAGAAAAAGAGACTAAGTGTTCGATTTAGTCTTTAATTTTGCTAGAGCATTTTGCTGTCACTAATCTCTCGCAAATAGCGAGAGTATAATGATACCTAATAAAATAGCGAGAGTTTAGCGATAACAAAAATTCAAATAAAAATCTAAAATTTCTATGGATTTAGCTATGATAAATTACCGTTGCTACACCATCGCTAATCCCAAACTAATTGCTATAGTTTAGCTACGACATTAAATTCAAAACAAAAAATTTAAAGGGTGTAGCTAAATCCAAGCAATCAGATAGGGATTAGCTACGGACTTTTCACATTATATTCTCATTTTGACAAAGAATATAACACACATAATATTAAAAATAATATTTTATGAGTAAAAATTGTTCGAGTTGCCTAGAATAATAAATAAACTATATATAGTATTATAAATCTGATTATCATATATTTAGATTTAATTGTAATTTATTGTATATAATATACTATATATTCTATAGTATAATTAAAAAGGTATCATACACGCGCTCGCGCGCGCGCGCACACACACACATATTCCACTTAATAATGTCATTTCGCACATTTTACTACTCAATTAAATAAAGTAAAAACTAAGATATGCTCAAACATATCTATATATACTATACTTATAATTACTTTAGATACGTATTTTGTAGTAATATATATATATATATATATATATTATTAATGTATACTAATATATACTAAGATATTAGTATGTACATATATATGTATTGGTTTATAATTAGGGTATATTAGTATATATTAATATATATATATATATATATATATGTTAGTGTATATATATCTAATATTAAATTATTAGTATTATTAATATATATATATATATATATTAATATATTAGTAAGAAATATTAATATATATTTATATATATGTATATATTATAATCTGTATTTATGTATTAGAATATATTAGTGCATGAGTGTTAGTGCATATGTATAATATATTATAAAACTCTATATCATAACTATACACATATAATATATTTAATAGTGTAAATTTACGACGTATATAATATATATAACTATACACACACACATATATATATATAGGAAATTAAACTTTGAAGTATTTGTGGTTAAATTTTTAGATTAGTAACGAATTTGCGAGGACGTAGGGTATAGTCTCTAAATAGCGAAGGCTTAGGTTACTGTAGTTACACCGTCGCTATTTAACAACAACTTTTTGTCATAATTTTTTAATAAACTTTTGGTCGTAGCTAAATCCTAGCAATTAGCAAGGGTTTGGCTACGACCTTTTAATCCTAAAATTCCAAATTATTTTTTAGAAATATTAAAGCCGTATTTAAACCCTAGCAATTAGCGAGAGTTTAGCTATCGTCTTTTCACATTAATCTCATGTCACGCCCCATGCCCGTGAACCCGGGAGCGCGACTATGGGCCTGGTAGCATTCACGGTCAACTACTTGGTCGCCGTCCTCGCTGGTCCAAAATGGATATTCCAAGTTGACAAATGGTACTTAGGCCCATTATTATATACCATTCACACTTCTCATCCCAATCTCATGTGGGATTGGGATATCACATTCACCCCTCCTTTAAGCCCAAGCATTCTCGTTTAGCCCATACTTTTAGGGGCTAAACCCAGGACCAACCAAGGGGCATAGGATTCTAGAGGTGACTACCACTGCGAACGGTGTAGCACTTAGTTCGCATACCGGGGATTGGTTACCTGCTCTGATACCAAATGTCACGCCCCGTGCCCGCAGACCCGGGAGCGCGACTATGGGCTTGGCAGCAGCTACGGTCAACTACTTGGTTGCCGTCCTCGCTGGGCCAAAATGGATATCCCAAGTTGACAATGGGTATTTAAACCCATTCTTATATAGCATTCACACTTCTCATCCCAATCCCATGTGGGATTGGCGTATCATTTTTTCCAAAAAATTACATTGCCATAGCTAAACACTAGCAAAATTGCTAGGGTTTAGCTAGGTTATTTTACATAAATTTCCCTATTTTTTCCCCAAAAAAGTTAAATGGTCATGCCTAAACCCTAGCAAAATTGTGAGGGTTTAGTTATGGCCTATTCACATTAATTTCTAATTTTTTTTTCAAAAAATTCAACGGCCATAGATAAACCCTAGTAAATAGTGATGGATTAGTTATGGCATTTTCACATTATTTTCCTCCATTTTTTTTAAACATTTTATTGTCGTATCTAAACCCTAGCAAATAGCGAGAGTGTAGCAATGGCCGCTTCATTTTGTATTTCAACTTAATTTTATTGACAAAAATTTGGTCACCCGTTGCAAAACCCTCACAAATTTGCTAGGGATGTCTAGACCCTCGCAACCCCATCACTATTTGCCATAGTTCAACTATGTCAGGTCAACTCCTCAGTAAATTGTCCTTCCTTTGCTTGTCCTTGCAAAACCCTCGCTAATTAGCGACGATTTTTTTGTCGTTGCTAATTTTAATTACTATTTCCGTTTTTTTGTAGTGATCAATATCATATATAATAACTTTTATTTGAAAATTTTAATACTCGTTCTAACATAGACATGTGAAAATGTATATATAACATTTAATACATATTTATATAAACATTTAATTTATTTAATATAATAATACGCATATACATGTAGAAAAATGAATTACAGCACAATTTTACAATCCAAAAATGAAATTATTATATTTAGTACAAATATATGCTCCCATTTACATTCCTGTATATTATACAAGACATGTTTACATGAAAAAAAGAGAAAAATAAAAAAAAATTACATCTAACAACTTGTAATTTAAAAAGAAAAATTAAAATTTTCAATTCAGATAGGCTCTAGAGAACTAAAGTAAAAAACCGAGTTGAATTTTGTTGAAAAATTAAAAACCGCCTCAATCCCACATGAAATAACAATGGAAAGTTTCAACGGTATATAAATATGGTCCATCGATAATTTTGACATCTATTTTTACCTACATCGTTTACGCAGTCCCTTAGGCCTTTCCAGGCTCATAAGTCAAAAGTCGTGTTTTCAAATCAAACAGTACAAAATCATTCCAAACCGTAATGGGTCAGGGGCTAGATATCTTCGGCCCACTCTAGCCATCAAATATCCGTACCTTTCCAACAAAACCATTCTTGCCCCCGGTCCAAAATTGCAAAGCCATTCCAAACCCAAATAGGCAGGGACTAGAATCCGAGTTCTAACCCACCTTCTAATATCCTAAGCCTTTTTGACAAAATCATTCCTACCTTCAGTCCATTCCTGAGTGGGGAAGTAGGAGTTCAGTGGACGACGAGCAGAAAAAATCCGTAATACGATCTAAGAACAAAAATAAGTAGGGGAAAAAAAATCTAATATTAACAAAATTTGAAAATTATTTTGTTTTATACAATTAAATATTTCTTGCATTTTTACTTTGAAAATGAAATATAAAATACCTTCATAACAATTCAAATTAATTATAAAAAATATTATCTTTCAAACAAGACATTTTCATATATTTTTTAGAAAACTTTAAAATTAACTTTTTATTATATTTTAAATTATGTAAATATACTTTTAAAGTATATTAATAATAATTTTTTTTATAAACATAAACATGTTTATATACACTTTTTAAAAATATGTATATGTTTGTATAGATATTAACATACGATAAAAAAGTATAAATGTAAAAATAAAAAATTAGGGGACGGTGGGAAATGGGTCTGAGGACAAGCCATCCCCCGCCCAACCTCACGTGGTAGGACAAAGGTAGAGTCTAATCTCTTCCCATCTAAATTAGAGGATCTTTGGCAATAGCGTCTGCTCGGGTTCCGAATTTTAATTGAAAAATTGTTATCTCTATTGTACTCCATACCCATTGTCACCCCACCTTTAGATATAACTTATCCCCACTACACCTAGATTCTTTTAGATAACTCAACCTAACCATACCCCTGGCCCTACTATAACCACTTACCTTTAGATAACTCAACCCTACTATACCTCTAAAGCCGTAGGCGGTTTACTCTGTTGAGGACTAGTTTCCTAAAGCTGCATGCCGATTTACATCTCTAAAGCCGTGGGCGGTTTACTAAGTTGAGGACCGGTTTCTGCATTTTAGGTTTGTGCGGTTCTTTCTGAAGAGCTTGGCAGATGTTTTCCTTCTAGTTTTTTTCTTGTAATTTTTCTTTTTTTTTTTTTTGGATCCCATATAAGACGAGGTTATTTTTCTTACAATATTTTATTATAATGATAAATAATTTTGTACGAAAATGTAAAGGAAACCATCTTAGAATTAAAACAAAATTATTTTAATTTTATTATTATGATTTTTAATCCATTATTTGGTCACATAAGAATTAAATGATAAAAATAGCATGTAAAAAGTTTATTTTTAGAAATATGTCTATTTTATTTAATTTTGTGTTCAAATGCATAAGTTTTTGAGGAATTTATTTTTCTCTATATAAAACAAGAAAAATGTTTTAAATTGGATTTGGGAATTTAAAATAGAATTCTTGATATATTCTTTCAAAGTGTTTTATACTTGACATGGAGAATAATTTAAATTTACGTGTTTTAAATTTAGTTCCTAGAAATGGGTTTAGCTTAAGTAGTAAAAATAAAAATTCATGATTTATTCTCTTAATATTATTCTTGACATGGAGAATAGGTTTGAATTTTTTAGATATTTACTAAAGTTAAAGAAAACTAAATAATTTGAAGAAAATGTTTTTTCTCCCAAAAACCTAATTTTCTCAAAAGATTAAGTAGGAGAGGAGTTCTAACGACTCACGGCTTCCATCACAGATTTCTGTTAGAGATTGTTGTTATTCTCATGTCATTCTGACCATGACTCCCAATAGGATAGATTTCTAAAAGAATCTAGAACTAACGGAGAAATTATAATTAAAGCCTATGATATTTATTAGAATTGGCCAGCCTACATTTGAGATACTAATGCTAGATTATCTATAGGTAATGAGAGTAATGACCATCCTATCGATGGAATTATTTCTGGATTGTTATCTATTAAGAAATTTTAATTAGTGATGGTGATAGGAGCTAAACGTACCAATATTTTGGAGGTCATTTGTGTTATATTTGTTATGATTTTATATTCAAAAGACTATTGATTCCCACCATTTTGCAATCTTTTGTGTAGGAATTGATCAAATGAAAAGACACAAAAAAAAAGATGATGAAAAGTTGTTAAAATGTGAAAAAAGAGCAAAATGAAAAGCCACTAGAGTTGGTTGGTGCATGGGAAACAACGTAGGCCAATTTCTACTAAAAAAAGGGCCAAAACGGAGTACTTTAAGAGCTAAGATATATTTGACTCGGCATTGGCTCAAAGGGTGAACCAACACAGGCTCTAATCTATCTAAATGCACAAATTACCATGAAGCCAGCTCCGACTACTTCGGAGCAGTCAGGGCCGTCTAATTTCGAAAATTTGACACAAAAAATGAGTTCTTGAGTAGAATTTGGCAATTATCTTTTAGAAATTGTTTTGGGAATGAATAGGGCTCTTCTATTGACTTTTTGACAATCTAAACTCCAATAAATAAAAGAGAACAATACCTGCTAAATTAATTTTCACTCTATATAATTAAAAAACTCCTAGAGAATTTAAGAACACCAAGAATAAAGAGGATCAAGGAGAAATCTTAGAGAGGAAATGGAGAGTTGCCCAGGAAGATTTTAAGAGAGAAGAAGAAGGCTTGCTTGTTTATGAGTGGTTTCTTTTCCTTTTTTTTTTAAATTTATTGACAATTTGAGTTTATCATGTTTTAATTACATTTGAGGATATTCCTAGGTTTATGGTTTTGTATTGAATTGATTTTATATCTATTTAATTCTAATTCCAAATATTTGATTACTTTATTTCATTGTGTTGAATTGATTATTCCGAACTAATTAATTCACTGTTTTGTTATCCTTTAATTAACTCGAGAGAGATTAAGGGAAAGACTTAGTAATCAAAAAGAGGTTAATATCACCTAGAAATCGGGTATTGTTTCTTCCATAAGAAAGACTTTAGTGTTACCTAGAGACAGGGACATTAATAATTAATTTTTGAGTTAAGAGTATTGCCTAGAGTTAGGGATGTTGTTGTTTTCATAATTGAGTTGTTCTTAATACGTCTTGGATTTAATTAGGGAGATAGAGATATCCTTTGATTAAACCAAGAGTAGGAATTTCAAAACTCGAGAGGAAATGAATTCACCTTTAAACTCATATTGGTATTTAGATTGCGAATTAATTAGTTTAGGGGTATTTCCTTTACTTGATGTAGACTTCGGTAATTTCTTCTTTATATGTCTTTTCTCCTTATTTTTACTACTTGATAATCCTTGTGATTTTTCTTGTGTAAACTCGATCTATTCTCTAGTATATTAGGTTAGTAGGTTTATTTATTTTATCTCTTTATTTTATTGGCTAAACAATAAAGATTATGATAAAGTAAGGTGGGAGCCTAAATTTCGGTGAATTCGATACTTACTATTCTCTATACTATATGATAGGTATATTTGCTCATATATGTGGTTTTAGTGATTAGCATTTTAATTAAAACTTAATTGATTGTGGCCCTTTTTTGTTAATTTTTCCAACACTAAAAAACATGCATCAAGTTTTTGGTGCCTTTACCAATGATGGACACTATTAGAAACACTCAATCTTGTTAATTTAGCCATTGTTGCATTTGTAAATACTACTAAGTTTTCTTTATTTTTGTATATTATTTTTATTTTTGTATTTTTTATCTCTTGGATGTTTCTGTTAGTAACTTTTCTTTTGTTTTGTGAGTTTTGAAAAAAAAAAAAAAAACTCATCATCATGGCAGGTTATTCATGGAGAAATATATGGCCATGGGTACAAACTCAAAGGATCTACAGTGGTGATAGATTGGCAAGAATACAAATCCATATTGATGTTTTTAGCGAGACGTCATTAAAAGCACTAGTGAATTCTTTTATTGCAATACAAATTCATCTGTTAAGTGGCACGAAAAAGTATCCCAATGATTAAGCCAACAAACGACACGACTTGCAAATCTAGTTAAGGAGATTCAAGAGAGCATTTATGCCAATGCATTGGATATTATAGTGGAGACCCCTACAGCACCTATAAAAAATTAGTTGGAAAACAGAATTTTCACAAAAAAAATAGGGAATGTATTATAGGACTGAGCTTGCACTGGAGCATCGGCTGCTAACCAAAAAGCTAAAACAATTTTTTTAAAAGCCATCCTTAGAGAGCATTGGAGAACAATTGTTTCCCTTGAGTGAAAATGACCATATATTTGAACAAGAAGACCCCACAAAGAAAAGAAAGAGACCTCGAGGGGCAATTGAAAAATATGATAAGATAAAACTTTAGTTCTAATTTCTCTTTTGTAGGTACTTCTCGATTCATGGAGCCTAATGGTGCCATTAATGACGTGTTGAGTTTAACATACCTTAAAGAGTTAGATCTTTTAATGATAAATTATACAAAACCCTTAGAGGATGTTGGTAACTTCTACCCTTCACCCTATTTTAAGGGAGGTAACTTTGTATTTGTAGGCATTCCATTGAAAAGTAAGGCTTTCTTGATCCATCTTTAACATCTACACTATTAAGTACAAAGGGGAGTTTTCATGGTGACAATTCTTTAGAAGGGATAAATGGTGATTTCAATGTTGATGCACTCCTTAAATTTAATTTGCATTCATATATTGAACAATTGATTGCTGTATCTAGAGAGATCCAAAGGAAAGGGGTTCATGCATCTACTTTCATTGCAACTAAGGTTTTCCATGAACCTTATTTCCTACAAAAACCTCCTCCCCTTTTTTTATATTCATCATTCCTGCTTTCTCAATTGTGCATTAATTTTCTTTATCAAGGGATGATGAGGAAGTATAATGAGTGGAAATAGTTTTTATTTTTGTTTTGATTTTGGATTACTTGAGTATTTATGTTATTTTTTTATTTAGGTTGGTTTTTCTAGTTATATGTTTCTTTTTCCCTAATAAGGAAAGTATTTTCCATCTTAAGTTTTGGGGAGTGAGTCTTGGTTTTTAATTGTTTCTTAAGCTTTCTATGTAGTCATTTTCCTTAGTGTGTGTGTGTTTTTTTTTAGGAGTGTTTTATTTTGATATTATTTTCTTTGTGTTTTTCTTTGTTTTTTTTTTTTTTGGCATGATTGAATAAAGTCTTCTAGGGTACACTTTATTCCTTCTTCTAAGATTTAACAGCTATTGGAACTTATTGTACTTGGAGAGTATTGATTAAATTTTTACCCTCATTATTATTTTTGGTCCTTTTAGAGATACTTTATTGTGTTGATTTTTTGCCAATAAGGACATTGTTCAGTTTAAGTGTAGGGGAGTGGTTAGGTGATATTCATTATGGGAGAAATGGACTTTAGTGACAAGAAATATTAGTAACAACAAAATTATTGTCACTAAATAGTAGAATTAGTGGCAACATTTTAAGTTGTCAGTAAAGGTCAAACCGTTAGTGACAACAAAAAAGGTTGTTACCATATGATAACTTTTAGTGACAAGAGAAAATGTTGTCACTATTTTTTGTTACTAAAGGCTTTCCTGCCAATCTAATTTGAAAGCGGAAATCTCTTTAGCAACAACTCAAAAATTATTGTCACTAAAAAGAAACTTTATCACTAAATAGTACAAAATAGTGACAACAATTTTATTGTCACTAAATAGTGTACTTATAGTGACAACATTTTTCTTGTCACTATTTATGTGAATTTAGCGACGAAAAATGTTGTCACTATTGTGTATGTGTGCTTTTTTTTAAAATTAAAAATACTATTATGTGCATTTTAATTCATATAATTTTACTTATATAGAGAGTAGAGGGGTGATATAAATAAATATAGACATGTATAATATATATAGGGGAGAAAATAAGAGAGAGAGAGAGAGAGAGAGAAGAAGAGAGAAAAAAGAAGAGAGAAAAAAGGGGGGGGACAGAGATAGAGTGTGTAATAAAGGGAGAGAGAGAAAAGGAAAAATAAAGAAAAAGAGAGAGATATGAAGAGAAAGAGTATTAAAACAAAGGGGAAGAGAGATAAAAGGAAGAAAAGAAGAAGAGAAAGAGGGAGAATGAGAAAAATGGAGAAAGAGAGATCGAGAGGGTGAGAAAGGGAGGAGAAAATGGGTGAGAGAATGGGAGAGAAGGGGAGAAGGGTAGAAGAGAAAGAGAGAGAGAGATATATAAAAAGAGAATGAGGAGAAAGGGAAAAAGAGAGATAGCAGGCAAAGAGAGAGAGAAAATAGGAAGGGGGAGAGAGAGATAGAGTGTGTAAGAGATAGAGAGAGAAAGAAAAAGAAAGAAAAAAAGAGATATATGAGACAAAGAATACTAAAACCAAGGGGAAGAAAGATAAAAAGAGGAAAAGAAAAAGATGAAGAGGAAGAATGAGAGATCGAGAGGGTGAGAAAGGGAGGAGAAAATAGGTGAGAGAATGGAAGAGAGGGGGAGAAGGGTAGAAGAGAAAGAGAGAGATATATAAAAAGAGAATGAGAGAGAGAGAGAGAGAAAGAAAAAGAGCTGTATATTAATAAATATATATATATGGTATATAGATATATGTATATATGTGTATATATATGTGTGTGTGTGTGTGTGTGTGTGTGTGTGTGTGTATGTGCTTGTGATATTTAAATATAGATATATATGTATACCTATATATTTCTGTATATGTATGTATGTATATAGGTATGTATATAGATAGATACACACACATATATATGCATATATATAAATATATATTTATATAGTATACGGTATGTATATATATATGTATGTATATGTATATATATGTATCTATATATGTTTATATATATCTATGTGTGTGTGTGTGTACCTATATATTATATATATATGTATATAGATATGTACGTATTTGAACATATGTAAATGTTTATATAGATATATAGTTATGTAATATGTATATACATAGTATTTGGTACATATATATATGTATATCTATATATATGTATTTTGGTATATATATGTGTGTGTGTGTGTGTGTGTGTGTGTGTGTGTGTGTGTGTGTGCTGTATATATATGTGTCTGTCATATATTGTGATAGACATATGTGTATGATATATAGTGTGTATATAGGTATGTATATATATAGATACGTATATATACAAAAACATATGTGTGTATATATAGACAAATATTTATGTAGTATGTGTTGGATTGTATGCCCTCTTAGATTAGGTTTTTCGATATAAAATCTAATATTTTAATAAAAGAATTTATTTTCAGAAATTGTTTGTGAATTTACTATTTGTTTGTGCACGATTTTCGTTTGGAACCGACTCATTGTGTTTAAATAAGTGGTCTATATGAATGGTGGTCTTTCACAGTAATGTATGGATCACGGGTTATTTTACACATAAACATTTGTTCTTAACCTATTGATGAGATTGGGAACCTCATCATGTTTAGGTTATTATGTTATGAATTCCAAATGGGGAATGACTTACCTTTAGCCAGTGAGTAGTCCACTCACTTCATGACATAAACGTATTTCGAATACGTAGGACAGGATCTGTAGTAGTGGTTTCTAAAAGTACTATATGATAGAAACCTAGACTACTACCGCTACAGCGTGGACTAGTACTCTACGACTTGAGTATGAGTTGGTGGTCTGGCGAAGCTGGAAGCACATACTTTGATTTGCTATAGTTGAAGTTCTATCGTAGGGCTAATATACTTGCATGTTGGGTATGTGTGACTAGTTAGTTAAGACAGATTTGTACAAGATAGTTTCTACACTATATCGCCCCTTGTGGTTGTCCGAATGGTCTAAAATGTCCAAGGCCCTAAGAAACATGACTTGGATGTTTGCTTTAGGGTAGCTTCCTTGGAAAGCGGAAACACTCCAGGAAGTCGTGGATCATTGGACTAGAAGCCTAAGGATGGTAGATGTCATTTAGAGGGGTGTTAGTACACTTCTTCCTCTCTAAATGTACGGCGATGTGTAGAGGGGTATTTTAGTCATTTCACCTGTAGGTCGGAGACTTTGCTAATGCAGCATTGTCCTTGGGGTCAATATTTCGTTATGGTGATATTAGGAAATATTTAAAATGCAAAATACAGCTATTTATATAGCAGGGGTATTTTGGTCATTTTAGCAGCCAAGGCGATGTGTCTTTTTGGTCCTCGGAATAGCCCGTAAGTCCTAACTAATTTTGGGTTGAGGAATTGGTCTCAGTTCAAGAGGATTTTATTTTATTTTATTCAAGAAGTCTAATTTATTATTGGACTGGAATAAAATAAATAAATTAATTAAAATAGGATTTGAGAGAAATTAATACTCTAGTTTAATTGGTTAATTAATTATTCAGGGCCTAGGTCCAGTATGAATAATTAAGAAATTAACCTGGGCTTAAACTAGGGAAAATAATTAATGTTTAATTATTTATTGGGTTATTTATATAGGCCAAAGAAATAAATAATTAAAGATTAATTATTTTGGTTCATTTGGGCTCATTAATTATTTATTGGGTTATTTATGTAAGCCCAAGAAATAAATAATTAATGTTTATTATTTTGGGCCTTTTGGGTCCAAGAGAAATAATAAATATTTTTCCGGCCCAATAGCTTGGACTTTAGGGTTTTTTCCAGATACGGTTAAGAGGAGTTTAGGGTTAGGCCAAACTGATTCTCAGGATAACATCCAGGTGTTTTGAAATCCCGGGGATATATTTATCAGATATTGAGAAACCTAGTTTGGGCTAACTAATAAACTAGGCTCTAGTATAGAAAAACCCTAATTTTTCAAAAACTCACAGAGAGCCTCACGTAAGCTCTCTCTCTCACGCCACCCTCTTCTTGTGGTTTACTCCTTGTTCTTTGCTAATCAATAGCGAGAGAACCCAGGAGATTTGAGATTGTTCCTCTTCACCATTGTGTTCACCGACTAGAGGTTAGGCAGAGGAATATTTCGAGAGCTGGAAAGGTTGGCATTGATGCAAACAAGGCGAAGTAGAAGGCTAGCGGGTGTTCAACCGGAAGCTTCTTCAAGTGGGCGAAGCGAGGCGATTCCAGTCGTTCAATCCGCTCCTACTCAACCTAGAAGGGTTAAGGAGCGCAAAGGTATAATCTTCACACTTCCGTATGGCCTTTAAGGCTTGGTTTTATTTTTCTTCGATTTTTTTCCCGTAACCAGTGCATGCTCCCCTGTTTCGTCTCCCTCAATGTGGTATCAGAGCCACTGGTTTTTTATCAATATAGGGAGCATGGTAGTTAATAAAAATGGAGAAGATGATTATACCTGTGATCCTTTGCTGTTTTGGTATGGGATAGGCTTGATGTAAGCTTCATCGTTGAAGCATAGGAGCCCTCTGTAAATTTTTTTGGCTTTGAAGTTTAATCGTGTAAACCCAATTTAAATGGGTATAGGCGGTTGTGGTTTTATTTAGATGAGTTTTTGTAAATAAAATTGTCCAAAGAAGCCAAAGAAGGCTGGAAAAATCGAAAAGAATGGCCTCTGCAACTTTTGCGCGCGGACAGAAGAAAAAACGAAGAAGAAAACTATTCCTAAGCCGTGCAGTGGAGTCGAGCCGCCGAGCCGAGCCGCTACGTTTCTGTGAGAGGAGCTGTTGCCAGCGAGCCGTGTAAGTCGAGCCATCTCCTCAAAATTCAAGCCGTTTTCGCAATGGGAATTTGCAATTGAATTGCAAATTAGAGTTGGGTTGCGCATGGACCGGACGCACGAAATGGGCAGAGACGCGGATCCTTCGCGGGTCGGCAGCAGAGGGCAACTGGTTGCGGGTCGCGGGCGCGGATCAGCTCCGTGAGTCTCGCAGCAAGCGATCCGGTGCGGCGCGGTGCACCGCGGCTACGGTGGACCGCAGGCGGATCCGGTGCAGTGGACCGCCAGCGTTTTTTCTACAATTTTTTTAAATTTTTTTCTTCTTTTTCGTTTTGGGTCCCATACCAGGCGACGTTAATATTTTTGCAATATTTATATTCTTGGAATATATTTGCATGAAAAATATTAGTAAGGGATTTTAGGATTAAACAAGATCATTAATTAATTAATTAATGTGTTTAATTCTATTACTTGGGCACTTAAGTTTAAAAAATAGAAAAGCATGAAAACGTTTATTGTTTTCGAGCATGCTATTTTTTTATGTACCTATGTGTGCTTTTTCTCAAAGACCAAAGTCTTTAGGAACATTTTTGACACGAAAAATATTTTTCTTCAAAAATTAAATGGTTATTTTAATTGGTACAAAAATTAATCCTTGAATATTTTCTCAAAGGATTTAATCCTTGACATAGAAAATATATTGGATTTAGATATTTTTGTAAATTAAAATGGAGAGCCATTTTGTTTTGTTTTGGACGAGAAAAATGATTTTGTCAAATAAACTTGAGACCAAAGTCTCTAGAAAGTTTTAATTGGAAAATTTTTGAAATCATTAAGTTTTAACTTAAATAAAATTAGTCCATGGAGAAAATCTCTCAAAGGATATAAGCCTTGACATAGAGATTTTATTGGACTTAGATATTTTATTTTTGAGTTAAGGAAAAATTTAATAGAAATTTCAAAAGGATATTTTCCAAAAAACCTTTATTTTAAAAGACTAAGTGGGAGAGGGGTTCCAACGGCCCCACGGCTTCCAACACGGTCCTCATTAGAGATCGTGGATCCCCTCGCGTCACCCTGGGAAAGTGAACCCGTATAGGATGGGGATACCACAAGGATCTAGATCTAATGGAAGGATGTAATTAATAACCCGGGGCACATACTATGATCGGCCAGCCCACGTTGGAGGTTATAGTGCGAGGTATGTCCATAGGAAATGAGAGGAAACGACCATCCCACGATGGAGTTATTCTCTAGACCATTACCTAGAAGGGAAATTAATTTGTGGTGGTTAATACACTTAGTTTAGGAAACTGTTAATCTTCCCAAGAAGCTATGTCAGTTTTCCTAAGAGCCAAATTATTTTCAGTGCACAAATTTTATTTTGTTTTCACAAACTAAATTCTTTCTTTTATTTTCGATTTTTAGAAATGGTGGGAGGTTCTTTTAGTCCATTGGCCGTTATTCTCAGGGAGAATAAGTTAACGGGTCCAAACTATGTGGACTGGAAAAGGAACCTGGACAAAATACTCACAGATGAGGAGTATAAGTATGTCCTTTACGAGACCTGCCCTATTATCGGGGAAGGTTCAACCGCTAAAGAGCGAAAAGCTGAGAAGGCGTGGAAGAAAGCTGACGAAATGGCACGTTACTATATGTTAGCTTCCATGTCTAATATGCTCTAGTCAAAACACGAGCACATGGCTTTTGCATATGACATAAGTCAATCATTGGCAACTATGTTCGCAGACAAGAGCCGGCCCGCAAGGCAGGAGGCTCTTCGAACTATTGTGAACACTAAGATGGCTGATGGAGCATCAGTCCGAGAGCATATGCTCAAGATAATTGCTGCTTTCGAGGAGGCGAAAATCTTATGGGCTGTCGTTGACCCCGAGAGCCAAGTGGATATGGTTCTCGAATCTCAACCGGGCTCTTTTACTCAGTTCAAGTTAAACTATAACATGAATAAGTTGAACATGAGTTTAACTGAATTGATGAAGGAGCTCCAGATGGCAGAGAAGGTCATGAAGCTGCAATCTAAGGCCATGATTGCTAAGGCTTCTTCTTCAAGAACTGGGCCTAAACCCAAAAAGTTCAAGAGGAAGAAAGGGAATGCAGCAGCCCAACCCAAGGACAAACCAAATGGCAAGTATTTCAAGTGTGGCAAGAAGGGACACTGGAAAAAGGAGTATCCAGATCTTCAAACCAAGAAAAACCCCACAGGTAATGTTTACTATCTAGAGTCCATATCAATGGTAGGATCAACTTCCACTTGGATTGTTGATTCAGGAGCCAATGATCATATCTGTAACTCCTTATAGGGGTTTAGGAAGATAAGAAGACTCAAGAAAGGCGAACATAGGCTTCGAGTGGGTAATGGAGCACAAGTCTGGGCCTTTGCAGTGGGAGAGTTGGATCTAATTTTTTATTGTAATAAGATAGTGATTTTAAAGGATATTTTATATGTACCTGGTTTTCGTCAGAATTTGATTTCAGTTGCAAAACTTATTAATCAAGGATATTTTGTATCTTTCCATTATGGTATTTCTATCAGTAGAGATGGAGAAATTTTATGTATTGGGCACATGTATAGAAATCTGTTCTTTTTAAACCCTATTAACAACCAATCAAATAACGCTCAATCTGAACCTTTAACTATGAACAGAAAGACCAATATCAATGATTCATACCTTTGGCATCTAAGGTTGGGTCATATTAACTCAACCAGGATTCAGAGGCTAATCCATGATTGGCCTTTGGGTTCATTGAGATTGGAAAGTTGGCCTCAGTGTGAATCCTGCATGATGGGAAAAATGACCAAAAGGTCTTTTACACCAAAGGCGGATAGAGCCAAGGATGTGTTGAGTCTTGTTCACTCTGATGTGTGTGGTCCATTGTCTACATCAGCTAGGGGAGGTTTTGAGTACTTCATCACATTCACAGATGATTGTACAAGGTATGGTTACATTTACCTGATGAGACGCAAGTCTGACTCTTTTAACAAGTTAAAGGAGTTTAAGGCTGAAGTGGAGCGTCGGACAGGTAAATTAATCAGAACCTTACGATCGGATCGTGGTGGAGAGTACCTCCTAGGTGAATTCAAGGACTACATGGTATATTATGGGATAGTATCCCAACTCTCTGCGCCGGGAACACCCCAGCAGAACGAAGTAGCTGAGAGAAGGAATAGGACATTGATGGAAATGGTCCGAAGCATGATGTCTCATGCTACTCTTCCAGTGTCCTTTTGGGGATATGCCCTGGAAACAACGGCACATATTTTGAACTTGGTGCCTTCCAAGTCAGTACCTAGGACTCCCTATGAGATGTGGACTGGGCGTAAGCTAAGTCTGAATCATCTCAGGATTTGGGGATGTCCAGCTTATGTACTGATCAAGGGAGACAAGTTGGATCCAAGATCAGAATTATGCTATTTTGATGGGTATCCAAAAGGGACAAAAGGAGGTTACTTTTATCATCCTAAGGAGCAGAAGGTACTAGTCAGTACCAATGCTAGATACTTAGAAGATGATCAAAGTACTTCCACTAAAGGTTCAACGAGGTTGGAACTTGAGGAGAAGTTATCTACAGAATCAACTTCTACTGACCCGATTGTGGAACAAGAAGAGGCACAGCCTCAAGAGCGTGTGCAAATGGAGCCTCGTCGTAGTGGGAGAGGGTCTAGGGTTCCGGATAGATGGACTGGAGAAGCCTTTGAGCTGGTCTTTGACCATCAGGAACAAGACCCCACTAGATACGAGGAGGCTATTGCTGATGCCGATGCAAATCTGTGGCATAAAGCAATGAAAGCCGAGATTGAGTCTATGTACCTCAATCAGGTTTGGGATCTTGTAGCTTCACCTGAGGGGAAAAAACCCATTGGGTGCAAGTGGGTATACAAGAGAAAGAGAGGAGCGGATGGGAAGGTGGAAACCTTCAAAGCTAGGCTTGTGGCGAAAGGGTATACTCAGAAAGAGGGAATCGACTATGAGGAAACCTTTAACCCGGTAGCCATGCTTAAATCCATCCGCATCCTCCTTGCCATCGCATGTCACTATGACTACGAGATATGTCAAATGGATGTCAAGACGGCATTTTTAAATGACCATCTTAGCGAAGACATCTATATGTCCCAATCGGAAGGCTTCATTGCTGAAGGTCAGGAACACATGGTTTGCAAGCTTAAGAAGTCCATTTATGGACTTAAGCAGGCATCAAGAGCATGGAATATTCGTTTTGATGAGACTGTAAAGTCTTATGGTTTTATTCAAAACGAAAATGAACCATGCGTGTACAGGAAACTTGAAGGCATTAATGTGGTTTTTCTTGTCCTGTATGTGGATGACATTCTACTCATTGGAAATGATGTAGGGACATTGTCATCTACAAAGCTTTGGCTATCTAGTCAATTCAGTATGAAGGACTTGGGAGAAGCCAGCTACATTCTCGGGATTAGGCTTCTTAGAAATAGGAAGCAGAGAATGTTAGGGTTATCCCAAGCGATATACATTGACAAGATACTGGCCAAGTACAGCATGGACTCATGCAAGGGAGCTCTAATCCCTTGCAGACATGGGTTGTCATTTTCTTCGAATGACTGTCCTAAGTCTCAAGAAGAAAAGGACAGAATGAGTAGGATTCCCTATGCTTCGGCTGTGGGAAGTCTCATGTACGCCATGCTGTATACTAGGCCAGATATCTACTTTGTCGTGGGCTTAGTTAGAAGATATCAGTCAAACCCAGTGGAGGTTCATTGGCAAGCTATAAAGCATATTCTCAAGTACCTCAAGGGAACGAGAGATTATATGTTGGTTTACAGGGCTGATGATTTGGTTCCTACAGGATACACAGACTCAGACTTCCAGGCGGATAAGGATGAGAGAAAATCCACTAGTAGATATGTCTTCACCTTGTCTGGAGGAGCAATTTCATGGAGGAGTATCAAGCAGTCTTGTATTGCTGACTCAACCATGGAAGCTGAGTATGTGGCAGCTTCGGAGGCGTCCAAGGAAGCAGTTTGGCTCCGGAAGTTCCTTTCAGAACTTGGAGTCGTTCCACATATGGGTAGGCCGATTGTGATGTATTGCGACAACACTAGAGCAGTATCGCATTCTAAGGAGCCTCGGAACCACAAGAAGGGGAAACACATCGAGAGGAATTAGCACCTGATTTGAGATTTCATCCAAAGACGGGAAGTCGTGGTGGAACATATTACCTCAGAAAACAATCTAGCAGACCCATTCACCAAGCCTTTGGTTGAGAGAGTTTTCAAGAGACACTTAGACGCCATAGGGGTGGGCTCCTATGGACTTACCTAGTCTTAGAGTGTAAGTGGGAGATTGTTGGATTGTATGCCCTCTTAGACTAGGTTTCTGATGTAAAATCGAATATTTTAATAAAAGAATTTATTTTCAGAAATTGTTTGTGAATTTACTATTTGTTTGTGCACGATTTTCATTTGGAACAGACCCATTGTGTTTAAATAAGTGGTCCATGTGAATGGTGGTCTTTCACAGTAAGGTATGGAACACGGGTTCTTTAACACATAAACATTTGTTCTTAACCTATTGATGAGACTGGGAACCTCATCATGTTTAGGTTATTATGTTATGAATTCCAAATGGGAAATGGCTTACCTTTAGCCAGTGAGTAGTCCACTCACTTCATGACATAAGCGTCTTTCGAATACGTAGGACATGACCTGTAATAGTGGTTTCTAAAAGTACTATATGATAGAAACCTAGACTACTACCGCTACAGCGTGGACTAGTACTCTACGACTTGAGTATGAGTTGGTGGTCTGGCGAAGCTGGAAGCACATACTTTGATTTGCTATAGTTGAAGTTCTATCGTAGGGCCAATATACTTGCATGTTGGGTATGTGTGACTAGTTCGTTAAGACAGACTTGTACAAGATAGTTTCTGCACTATATCGCCCCTTGTGGTTGTCCGAATGGTCTAAAATGTCCAGGGCCTTGAGAAACATGACTTGGATGTTTGCTTTAGGGTAGCTTCCTTGGAAAGCGGAAACACTCCAGGAAGTCGTGGATCATTGGACTAGAAGCCTAAGGATGGTAGATGTCATTTAGAGGGGTGTTAGTACACTTCTTCCTCTCTAAATGTACGGCGATGTGTAGAGGGGTATTTTAGTCATTTCACCTGTAGGTCGGAGACTTTGCTAATGCAGCATTGTCCTTGGGGTCAATATTTCGTTATGGTGATATTAGAAAATATTTAAAATGCAAAATACATCTATTTATATAGCAGGGGTATTTTGGTCATTTTAGCAGCCAAGGCGATGTGTCTTTTTGGTCCTCGGAATAGCCCGTAAGTCCTAACTAATTTTGGGTTGAGGAATTGGTCTCAGTTCAAGAGGATTTTTTTTTTATTTTATTCAAGAAGTCTAATTTATTATTGGACTGGAATAAAATAAATAAATAAATTAAAATAGGAGTTGAGAGAAATTAATACTCTAGTTTAATTGGTCAATTAATTATTCAGGGCCTAGGTCCAGTATGAATAATTAAGAAATTAACCTGGGCTTAAACTAGGAAAAATAATTAATGTTTAACTATTTATTGGGTTATTTATATAGGCCAAAGAAATAAATAATTAAAGATTAATTATTTTGGTTCATTTGGGCTCATTAATTATTTATTGGGTTATTTATGTAAGCCTAGGAAATAAATAATTAATGTTTATTATTTTGGGCCTTTTGGGTCCAAGAGAAATAATAAATATTTTTCCGGCCCAATAGCTTGGACTTTAGGGTTTTTTCCAGATACGGTTAAGAGGAGTTTAGGGTTAGGCCAAACTGATTCTCAGGATAACATCCGGGTGTTTTGAAATCCCGGGGATATGTTTATCAGATATTGAGAAACCTAGTTTGGGCTAACTAATAAACTAGGCTCTGGTAGAAAAAAACTCTAATTTTCCAAAAACTCACAGAGAGACTCACGTAAGCTCTCTCTCTCACGCCACCCTCTTCTTGTGGTTTACTCCTTTTCTTTGCTAATCAATAGCGAGAGAACTAAGGAGATTTGAGATTGTTCCTCTTCACCATTGTGTTCACCGACTAGAGGTTAGGCAGAGGAATATTTCGAGAGCTGGAAAGGTTGGCGTTGATGCAAACAAGGCTAAGCAGAAGGCTAGCGGGTGTTCAACCGGAAGCTTCTTCAAGTGGGCGAAGCGAGACGATTCCAGTCGTTCAATCTGCTCCTACTCAACCTAGAAGGGTTAAGGAGCGCAAAGGTATAATCTTCACGCTTCCGTATGGCCTTTAAGGCTTGGTTTTATTTTTCTCTGGTTTTTTTTTCGTAACTAGTGCATGCTCCCCTGTTTCGTCTCCCTCAATATGTATATCCATAGTATGTGGTACGTATATGTGTGTGTGTGTGTGTGTGTGTGTGTATTTATGACCACACACATATATACACCATATATATGCATATGTATATATATATATGTGTATATGTATATTTATATATATATGTTTGTATTGGATATATATGTGTATAATTTTTTTAATAAATCTATATGTTTAAAATCATTTAATAAAAATAATACTTTAATTAATAGTATATAAAATTTTACATTTATATAAATAAATATATTTTATTATATTAAATTATGTTGTTTCATAAAGAAATAATATAATTATTGTATTTTTATATTATATTATTGTTTTAAATTTTAAAAGTTATTACGAATAGTTTAATTAAAAAAAGGGGATTATAGCACACAAACTGCTTTGGCCCAACGGTTGAGACACAAGGTCTCTATGTGTGAGGTCGTGGGATTGAATCTTTGTTGCCGCACTTAACTCTCAATTTTAAGTTATTTGGAGTTGAGATTCGGTGTGACGGGTTCATGTGGACCAGGCTAAATTATAAATTTTAAAAATTTTGGCTAGAAAATAAATTAATGATAGGAAATTTGATTGTCACTAATATATGTGGATGTTGTCACTAACGAATGATCATTAGTGACAAGATATAGGTAATAGTGACAATTTTTGTACTGAATTAGTGACGTGAAATGTTGTCACTATTGGTTGATTACATTAGTGACAATGGAACTTTGTCACTAAAAGTGTAGCTTCAGTGACAAGAATAGGTTGTTGGCACTCCATACCTTTAGCGACATAGATTTAGTGATATTCAAGTGACAACAAAATTTTTGTCACTACAAGTCTTTAGTGACAATATTTTTGCATTTAGTGACAACATTACGTTGTCACTAAAGGACACTTTTCCTGTAGTGATTCTTTATCCAAGTTCTTATGACACAACATTGGAGGAATATTGTAATTTTTGGCTATTATGGTATTATTATTGTTTTTCTTTTGGCATAAGAATTTGGTTTAAAACTTATTTGGTTAAGTTTGGTTTTGTGTAAACTTGGGTATTTGGAGAGATATATGCTAAAATCTTGAGAATCTATATTAACCTTGTCTATGTTTTAATAAATATTGTAACATTTTCTTGAGGATTGATGTTGATTTTGTGATAAAATATAAGTTTAGAATTTTGGTTAATTTTTGTTTTATGACTCTTTGATTCTCTAATCTAGTCCTTATTCCGAGTTTAAATAAATAGGGCAAGAGGTGAGTAAAGTGAAAAAAAAAGGAGATACAAGTGCCCGAAATTCATTGCATGCTCTTGAGTAGGAAAAAAGAATAATGCAGAAAGGGATGTATATGCTCATTTTGGCAAGAAAACGAAAAGGAAAATAATGAAAAAAGAAGGAGAGATTTTTGCTGAAAAGAAAGTGAGGAAAGTGAGATGTGAGGAAACAAGATTGCGAGTGAAAAAAAAAAGAGTAAAAAAATGCAATAAAAAATTAAGGGGCAATTACGGCAAGTGAAGAAAATCTATTCACTTGAGGCTATAAATTCCCAAGAAAAAAAAAATAGTGAGGATTCCCTAGGTTGCTACTCAGATTGTAGTAGTTTAGAAATTTTAGAACTTGAATTGATTTATTACTCCAAACTTATATGAGTCCTATTCTTGACTTGAGGAATGAGGTGAAACAAATTGAATAGATATGAACTTGTTTAAGTCAACTTAAATGGCCTTGGTGATATCTATCTTAATATATGAGTTTACATGAACTTGGCTTGGGTGAATAGGTGTTGGGTTGAACTCTAAAGTTGAAAGAAAGATAATATCTTTATTATATAAGCCATGATCACAAAAGTAATTTGATTACTTAAGCTATTTTCTTGGTGAGTTTAATTTTTATTTGCTTGAGGACAAGCATAGCTTAAGTGTGAGGGAATGTAATAGAAGCAAAATGTACCTATATTTTTTATAGTCATTTGTGTTATATTTATTATGATTTTGTATACAAAGGACTATTGATACCCACCATTTTGCTATCTTTTGTGTAGGAATTGATTAAATGAAAAAATACAAGAAAAGATGATGAAAAGTTGTCAAAAAAAGTTAAAAAAAGAGCTAAATGAAAGGCCACCAACATTATTGGTGTGTGGGAAATAGTGTCGGCCAATTTTTGCTCGAAATAGGAGCAAAACGGAGCACTTTTGTAGCCTAGACAGATTTGAGCTGGCACTGGCTCAAAGAATGAACCGATGCGGGCTCTAATCTATCTAAATGCTCAAAATTAGCACGGAGCCAGTACTGGCTGCTTCGGAGGAGCTAGTACCAGCTGTTTCGGAGCAGCTAGGGCTGGCTAATTTTAGGAATTTGATGCGAAAAAGGAGTTTTTAAGCAGAATTTATCAACTATCTTTTGGGAATTGTCTTAGGAATGATTTGGGACTCTAGTAATAATTTTTGTCAATTTAAACTCCTATAAATACATGAAAATAACACCCATTAAATCAGTTTTCACTCTATATAATTAAAAAACTCCTATAAAATTCAAGAACACCAAGAATACGAAGGATAAAGGAGAAATCTTAGAGAGGAAATCGAGAGTTGCTCAAGAAGATTTCAAGGAAGGCGAAGAAGGCTTGCTTGTCTATGAGTAGTTTCTTTCCTTTTCTTTGTAATTTATTGACAATTTAAGTTTATCATGTTTTATTTGTATTTGGGGATATTCCTAGGTTTATGGTTTTGTATTGAATTTCTTTTATGTCTATTTACTTCTAATTTCCAAATATTTTATTATTGTATTTCATTATGTTGAATACTAATTATTCACTATTTTGTTATCTTTTAATTAACTTAAGAAGGAGGTTAAGGGAAAGACTTGGCAATCAAAGAGAGATTAATATCACCTAGAGATATGGGTATTATTTTTTCTATAAGAAAGACTTTAGTATTACCTAGTGATAGTGACATTAATTGTCAATTTGTGAGTTAAGAGTATTGCCTAGGGATAGGGATATATTGTTTTCAAAATTAAGTTGTTCTTAATGCTTCTTGGATTTAATTGGGAAGGTAGAGATACCCTTTAATTAAATTAGGAATAGGAATTTTATAATTCGAGAGAGAGTGAATTCACCTTTTTACTTATATTGGTATTTGTTTTGCGAATTAATTAGTTTAAGGGTGTTTCTTTTATTTGACGTAGACTTGGGTGATTTCTTTTTTACATGTCTTTTTTTCTTATTTTTACTCCTTGATAATCTTTGTGACTTTTTTTTATGTAAAACTGATTTATTCTCTAGTATATTAGGCTCGTAGGTTTATTTATTTTATTTCTTTATTTTATTAGCTGAACAATAAATATTAGAGTAAAGTAAGGTAGAAACCTAAGTTATGTGGATTTGTTACTTGCTATTCTCCATTCTATATGATGGGTATACTTGCTCATATGTAGGTTTAGTTGTTAGCATTTTAATTAAAATTTGAATGATTGTAGTCCCTTGTTGTTAATTTTTCCAACACTAAAAAACACGCATCATATGGTTATACACTTAGAAAATTATTAATCTTCCTTCGAAACTCTGTCAATTCTTCTAATAGCTGAATTTTTCATATTTTTTATAATGGCTATAATTGGTTGGCCATGTCATAGATATAATATGATGTTTTAAGTGTGCGTTATTATATATATATTTCCAAATAAAACATTTTTATTGAATGACGTTTTTTCAATCAACAGAAATGTTTGGTTTCAGTCCTTTATCCATTATTCTTAAGGAAAATAAGCTTAATAGACTAAATTACATAAAATGAAAAAGGAATTTGAATATAGTATTCACTACTGAGGAGTACATGTATGTTCTAGTAGAACCCTATTCTAAGATTGGAGAAGATTCCATGGACCAAGACCGTGGGTTAAAAGGGCATGTAAGAAAAATGATGAAATGGCTAGATGTTATATGCTGGCTTCCATATCCAATGTACTTCAATTTAACCATGAGAACTTGCCTACTGTATATGATATTGATGTATCGTTGTGTACTATGTTTGTTGATAAGAGCTGGCCCGCAAGGCAAAAAGCTCTTAAGGCGATCATGAACACTAGGATGGCTGAGAAGGCATCGATTCGCGATCATATGCTCAAGAAGAATGCTTACTTCAAGAAAGTTGAGGTCTTAGGGTTAAAAATCAATTCGAATAGCCAAATTGATATGGTTCTCAAAACTTTGCCAGATTCATACTCTGAGTTTAAATTAAACTACAATATGAATAAGTTGAGTATGTCTTTGATTGAGTTGATAAAGGTTATGGTTACTTATTTTGATTCATCTTCTAGAACTAGGGACCAACCCAGGAAGTTCAAGAAGAAGATGACCCAAAATAACATAGGGGCCTAGCCTAAGAAATCTAAGCCTAGTCAGGCCAAGTTTAACAACAAGCCTAAAGACAAGTATTTCAAGTATGGCAAGAAGGGACCCTGGAAGAAAGATTGTTTGGAATTCTTGGCCAAGTCCAGTATAGCTATTGTTCTTTACTTAGAGTCTATTTTAATGTTGGATTATTATCCACTTGGATTGTTGATTATGAAGTCATTGACCATATCTATAACTTTGTGTAGGGGTTTAGTAAGAGAATAAGACTCACTAAAGGAGAACATAGATTTGGAGTAGGCGACGGAGCACAAGTATGGGCTGAAGCAGTGGGAAACTTGAAATTTTTATTTGATTGTAGTGGGATTTTAATATTAAAAGACATTTTATATGCTTTTAGTTTTAAACCAATTTTGATTTCAGTTTCAAGATTAATTAATTAAAGATATTTTGTTTCTTTCCTTTTTGGTATTTCAATCAGTAGAGATGCAAAAATTATTTATTTTGAAAACATGCACGACAATCTCTTTTATGTTATTCCTATAAGTCATCAAATAAATAATACTCAAACCGAAACTAATAATAAGAAAAGAAAGGCCACTTCAAATAACTTGTATTTATGGCACTTGAGATTATGGCACATAAACACGAATCTGATTTAGATGCTAATCTAAGATGGGCATTCGGGCTCATTGGAATTAGAAAAATGGCATCAGTGTGAATCTTATGTTTTGGGTAAAATGACCAAAAGGTCCTCTACATAAAAGATAGAAAGAGTTAAAGAAATACTTGAGTTAGTTCATACTGATGTTTGTGGTGTTACGTCTACCCTAGCAAGAGGTGGGTATGAATACTTCAACACTTTCACAGATAATCACACGCATTTTGGTTATATTTATCTAATGAGATACAAGTCTAATTTTTTTGATAAATTCACGGAGTTTAAAACTAAAGTAAAGCGTCAAATTGGTAAATTAATCAAGAAGTTGGGATTAGATCACAGTAGGGAGTACTTCCTTGGGGAATTCTAGAACTTTCTTGTACATTAGCATATTGTATCTCAACTAACTACACCTGGGACTCCCTAGCAGAATAGAGTAGCTGAGAGATGAAATAGAATATTGATGGAGATGGTTGGGAGCATGATGAGTCATGCAACTTGATGCGTAATTTGGAGTGTATAAAAATTATTTAAATTTAAATCCATCCCTAGAGAAGTTTTAATTAAAACATTAATCCCAAATTATACATACGGGCAAGTATACTCATCGCAAGCACAGTATAGGAAATTAACAAGTATCGATCCTCAAGGGAACAAGTACACACTAATTACTTTTGATTCATTGTTTAACTGACCCAATAAAGTGATAAGATGATAGAAAGAAAAATAAAGAAGAATATATATAACCCAAGGATGTAAAAATATGCAATTTGGACAAATACTTTGGAAAATATGACAATCAATCATTTAACAAATATCATAATCAATTATCATCTTGGTCTCATGAGTAATTTAAAATAGACCCATTTCTTTTGCAATCCATAGAATCACTATCTTCTAGTTAAATTTGTGAACATATTCTGTCTCAACTAATTTATCCAAAAGATGCATTAAAATCAATCCTCATATAAAACCCTATATTTTAGGTGATTTAAAGTATGAAATTAATTAATTAATCTATATTTTTGCAATCATAAACTAATCTTCGATTACCCAAGTTCTTAACAATTAACCTATTTCTCAAGTAAGTTAAGAGATAACAAATATGAAATTAATTAGTTGAAGTCATTATCGACCCCATTTTCAAGAAAGTTAATAATAAAAAGCAATCAATCAATTCCGTAATAAAAACAAGTAATCAAATCTCAAGACAAATAATTAATTGATCAATAAGACAAAATTAATTCAACAAATCATGAATACCAAAAGAATGTCATATTACAATGAAAACATTAATTACATCATTATTCTAGAAAAAGAAAACAAAGGTAAAAGAAAGAACTTATAGACAAGCTCTCCTTCTTTTCTTTGAAAACTTCCTTGAATAATGCCCATTGATTGATGAATCTCCTCTTCTTGTGATTCATTGGCAACTTTGATTCTTGGATCCACACATTTTCCTTGTATTTTCCTTGCTTAAATAGGTTCCCAAAAAGGTCAAAATTCGTTCCCTAAGAGTTCTAGACCAAGAAGAAGTTGAAAAATACTAGAACTCTTAGGAAATTACCAAATCCGTACGCAATCAGAAAATTTGCCGACATTGGGCAGAAGGGGGTCGGCGCTGGCAGAGCTTTGGTCGGTCTGGTCGTGCTCTGTTTTTTTTTTCTTTGCGATTCCCTTGTTCACCCATAATGGGGCCGGTGTCGGCTCTGTAGGACACGTCCAGTGTCGGCCGTGCACTATCCGGAGACAGTGTTTTTTCGTCTTTTTCTTTTTTTTTTTTTTGCAATAAAAGGCTAAAACACATTTTCAAGGATAAAATATCAATTATAAAGGAATATGACTAGTTATTTCATAAAATTTATCACAAAACATACTCAAATAACCAGGAAGTTATTGATGAATTTAGCCCCTATCACATTCCCCCACACTTGAACTTTTGCTTGCCCTTAAGTAAAGCACTTTAAAACAAGAACAAACAATACAATCTTTTAAAAAATTCAACTATAATAAAGCCACAATTGCCTTTCAAATTATAGATATTACTTTGCCATTCTTCACAACCCTTGAAAACATTTACAAATTGAAGTACTAGATAAGACATACTAAGGCTCTTGAAGTTAAATTAAGAAAGTTTATACTTTAGTCTAAGAAAATTATTTCACCCTTCAACCAAAAACATAGATAATATAAATCATACAAGTCAAGCTATGTACGAACTCAAGCATTATAAATCCAAAAATTGCACAACTCAAGTCATGATTCAAGGAAAGCACTCTATTCATTTTTCTCATTTTTTTTAATAACTTAGGGAATTGATAGCCTCAAGTAAATGAATTTCTCTTCACGCACCATATTGGCCATTTTATAGTCATCACTCATCATTTTATTTCAACACTTCTGTTTCTTTCTTTTACTTTTGGGAATTAATACCTTCAAGAAAGTTGAGTTCTCTTCACTATTCGTATTAGCCCCCACAATCAAGCAAAAAGTATTTCCTTACCTTCAAAGATGAAACAAGTTATTGCAACTCATTTTTCTCATTTTTCAACTCACAATCAGTTGTTTTTTTTCACTTATTCTTTCTACTCAAAAATCTGTTTCCTCACATTTCTTATCACAACTCAAAGTTAAGCAAAGTTTAAACCCATAATACAAGAGTTAGCTTACAACTTTTCCCACATTCATCACATTATCCACATTCAAACTAGATGAGTCAAATAATACTCAAAATACTAATGCATAAATAAGATTAACCCAAATTCTCAAGTCTTAACATATCACATCTAATAAACCAATTCATTGTTAATAAAAATCCACCAAGTGAATGACAAAACTCATAGCCAAGCAAGAAAGATAAACCACAAAATTTTAAAAAATTTAAGCCAAAATGTGTATAAGTATATCTTAAATGCAAAACCCTTCCCCCATACTTAAACTAGACATTGTCCTCAATAGCAAAAAATATAACTATAAAAATGAAAGCAAAGCCAACAGGACCAAAATAAATAAAGGGGAAGTAAAGAGTAAAGAAAATACTTCCATAACGAAATAGCACCAACACATATGAATCCATCAAAAGGAGTTATTGGGAAAATGTACCTAAAGAAAAGCACACAAAAGAAAATTAGAAAACATAAATCTAGAAAAAGGAAAAGAAAATCAGAATAAAAGAAAAGACAACAAAAAGTAACTAAAAAGAAATCCTAAGAAAAGTCATGAAAATATAAATAGAAAAGAAAACTAAATCAAAGTAATACACATTAGTGAAAGAATGCTTAATCATCATCATCGTGGTCATCCTTATTATCATCTCAATGGCTACCATTAGCTCCTTGATGTCTAGAAAATCACTGCATCCATTGTGCCCATTGTTATTCCTGCGCATCTTGCCTCCTAGTGAGGGCAACCATGGACTCACGAAGTTGAAGCAAGATCTCCGTTTGTGTCTCCATGCCCACTCTCGATTGCTCGAATTGAACGTGCACTTTAGCCTCAAAGTTTGCCCTTGATTGGGACTGTGAGCTACTAGCACGAGCTTGAAGTGGTGGTGTAGGATGTTCTTCTTCCTCAGAGGGAAGCTTGACTTGTCCCGGATGTTGCACATCATAAGGCCTTAACCATCGCCTCGCCTCAGTATTGTATTAATACCCACAACTAACTAATGTTTGCTCAGTAACCAGATCACGCTCAGTTGCGGCTTCAATAAGTTCCCCTTCTAGAATAATGCTAAAAGCTTCCAGAATTTTGATGATCATGAGAGGGAAAACAAAGGCTTGTGGAAAGGCAAGAATGGACCACATCCCACATAGATTGGATAATCAAATGAGTAAGAGGGATGGATTGAATGTGCACCATCCTATAAAGAATATAAAGGTTAATCACCCAGGACTCATTGAACCCACTGGCCTTCGGAACAACTTTGTAAGCAAAGATATAGACTAGGGCACGTAGGTTGGCTTCAAGATCATTATTAGAGAAAAATCCTACTTACCCTACTGGACCTCTCCTGTATATCCTTGAGGTAGTTATAGTATCACTCACTTTCCACTCAGGGTCAGAAAGTATCTTTTGATTGTTGTGATCTATGGCTAACCAAGGGTCATCATTATTAGCATGTAGGATAGTAGCTGGTTTCTCTCTATCCACAAAAATAGGGGTTCCCTTTACTCTGGTCTCACTGGTCTCAAGATGATTATTTCATTTTTGGACCATATTAGTATAAAATTCTTTGATCAAAATAGGGCAGTAAGGTTCCTTCAATTGAACTATAGGTCCCTATCCCAATCATCTAAACATTAATCCTAACTTGAGGGCACGATCCAAAAAGGGTGCAAAGGTACGTTTTACAATGATTTTATTGGCAGAACTCTTGGAGTACCACTCTTGTCAGGAAGGATTAATAAAATTAGTAGGGTGTAGGAACAAGGGGTTTATAGATGTAGGGATAGAAAAAGATGAGGTTCTAGCCCTTTTAGAAGATTAGCCTCGTTCTCTAGGTATGATGAAGGGATTTGAAGATGGGTAATACTAGAGAATATGAATGAGGCACACCCACAATGGAACAACAACTCCCCAATATGATCAAACCACCACAACACAACACCATACACAATCCGCAACAATCCACAATGTCTAATCAAATGGCAACAATCTCAATCCACATTATTAATCAATCCCAATCTCTTTTCAAATCCTATAAAACAAATTGGAATGCCACAAGTCAAACCATAATATAATACACAACCTAATCATAACATGAAAAACATATCCATATCCCAATTCAAGAAAAATGCATCATAGCCAAGAACATTATCCATCTAGCACGAATTCATCATCAATATAATCACAATAACTTAAAAATAGCCAACCTATGATCAAAATATGGATATGTAGTTGCAAAAATAATCCGTCAATCATGCTCTCATGCTATTCTAGTTATAATAAAGCCATCAATTCAATCTAATTCAACCAACCATTCCACAATGTGCAATTTTCGTCTAAAAATATGCCTAAAAATAGGAAAAATTAAATGGCAAGTATTGAACCGTAAAAATACAAGAAAAATCATACCATTGTGTTCTTCAATGCATGGGCAAGCAAAATGTGCAATCTTTTTGAAGAAATCTTCACTTGAAAGGAGAGATTTTGAAAGTGGGTTCCTAAAGAAAAGGTGGAGATTTTTGAAGTTTTAATCCGTAGATTTAACAAAAACAAGGAGATTTAGTGTTGGGCTGAAGTTTTTGAAGGTAAAAAATAGAACTAGTGGTGTTTGAAGATAAAGAAATGGCACTGCGTGGAGAGAGAAATTTAGGGAAATTGAAAACTTTGAAAACAAAATGGCCAAAATCAGCCATTTAATTGAGGAGGCCGGCGTCGGCTTTGTGTGCCTGGGATGGAGAAAATTTTGTTTTATTTTATTTATTTAAATAATTATTGCAAACAATAATAATGGAAACCACAAAATGATGAAGAAAATGCCACTGGTCTAGAAATTAAAAATATAGAAGCACAAACGAAAGTAAAAATTAAAGATATGTCCCAAAAAACTAACTCATTGAAAATCATCTTTTTCCACGGTCTTGGTCACGTGAATTTATTTTAGTATTCCCCAGAAGAGATCCCATTTGACGGTTTTCAAAGAGTTTGGCCAATTGCCCACTTTGATTTTTTAGATTACGCATGGATGCTTCCAAATTTCTCGTGATTGCATCTACTCCTTGAAACCGTGCTTCCATGGTAATTACTATTTGGTTAACCAAGTCCTCCAAGGATGGCTTAGGCGGTGGTGCATTGTAGGCCAAGGGGGGTTGAGTTCTTTGATTTCTTCCAAAGTTAGAAAAAGTCTGCCTAGATTGGGTTTGATTGTTCCATGAAAAATTAGGATAGTTCCTCCAACCAAGATTGCAAGTGGCACTATAAGCATTGTTACCTTGTCTTCTATTGCTCATAAACGCAGCCTGTTCTAGGGACTCTTGTGATGACCCTATACTTTGGCATTTATGATTTGGATGCCATTCCCCACAAAAATCACAACTAGCATTCATTACCTATTCTTGGGAAGGAGACATCACATTTGTTCCATCTTTTGTGTAAGTGCCTCAATCTTAGCCTCTAAGGTTGCCATTGCATCCATCTTATGCACTCTAAGAACACGAGCTTTTGACCATGACTTCCCTATGCATAGTTTTTTGTTGTAAGATTTTCAATTAGATCAAAAACCTCTTCTAAGGTCTTAGAATTAATAGACCCTCTTACAGATGCATCAACCAATTACAAGCTTAAGCCCTTATGAAAAATTTGCATTTGCATACTTAGCTCAAACCCGTGATACGGACACTTCCTAAGCATCTCCTTGAACCTTTCCCAATACTCATAGAGATTTTCAAATTCTAACTGTTGGAAGGTGAAAATGTCTATCCTAAGCTTGGATGTTCTAGCTGGTGGAAAATATTTTGCTACAATTTTTTAGCCAAAACATTCCAAGTGGTGATGGATCCGGCTGGAAAAGACTTTAACCAGGATTTAACTCTATCTCTCAAGGAAAAAGGAAAAAAACCTTAATTTGGTAGCATTTTCAGAAATACCATTCATTTTAAATGTGTCACAGATTTCTAAAAACTTGCAAGGTGAGCATTAGGATCTTCCTTAGGTAGCCCATCACATTGCACCATGTTTTAAATCATATGGATAATGTTAGGCTTAATCTTAAAGTTATTGGCCTCTTTCCTAGGTCTTGTAATACTCGAGTCTGTACCCGAGATTGCAGGCTTAACAAAACCATCCATAATCCTCCTATTATTTCCACAATTACCACAATTGTTTTGTTGGTTAACCTCCATATTGTCTCTTACTCTTTGTTTAACCACAACTCGAATCTTTGTTAAGGTCCTCTCGATATCAGGATCAAGATCTACTATGTCTTCTTTAGATCGTCGGGTCATACACTAAGGGCTAGATCTACAGAGAAACGAAGATAGTGAGATTATAGAATCCACAAGTTAATCAATTTCTGTACATTCACGAATGAAGTTATTAAAATTACGACACACAACAACATTAGGAAATTAAATGACAATGATACAAACAACAAGATATGACACATATTCATACAAAGAACATATTTGCATATTTATATATAGGCATATAAACATGGTTAAATTAACAAAATCCAAACTTTCATGATATTGGTCCCCAGCAACGGCGCCAAAAACATGATGTGTAAATTTTGGGGTGTATAAAAATTATTTAAATTTAAGTCCATCCCTAACCAAGTTTTATTAAAATATTAATCCCAAATTATACATGCGAGCAAGTATACTCATCGTAAGTATAGTATGGGGAATTAACGAGTATCAATCCTTAAGGGAACAAATACACTCTAATAACTTTTTATTCATTGTTTAACTGACCCAATAAAGTGAAAAGATGATAAAAAGAAAAATAAAGAAGAATAAATACAACTCAAGGATGTAAAAATATGCAATTTAGAAAAATATTTTTGAAAACATGACAATGAATCACTTAACAAATATCATAATCAATTATCATTTTGGTCTCATGAAGGATTTAAAATAAACTCATTTCGTTTGCAATCCATAGAATCACTATCGTCTAGTTAAATTAGTGAACATATTCTATTTCAGTTTATTTACCTAAAATATGCATTAAAATCAATCCTCATATAAATCCCTACATTTTAGGTGATTTAAAGCATGAAATTAAAAAATTAATCCATAATCTAGCAATCATCAACTAATCTTTGATTACCAAAATTCTTAACAATTAATCAATTTTCAAGCACGTTAAGAGGTAACAAATATAAAATTAATTAGTTGAAGTCATTATCAACCAATTTTTCAAGAAAGTTAATAATAAAAAGTAATCAATTAATTTTGTAATAAAAATAAGTAATCAAATCCCAAGATAAATAATTAATTGATCAATAAGACTAAATTAATTTAACAAATCATGAATCCCAAAAGAATATCAAATTACAATGAAAACATTAATTACATCATTATTCTAGAAAAAGAAAACAAAGGTAAAAGAAAGAGTTCATAGACAAGCTCTTATTCTTCTCTTTGAAAACCTCCTTGAATAATGCCTCTTGATTGATGAATATCCTCTTCTTGTGATTGATTAGCAACTTTGATCCTTAGATTCACACATTTTTTTTATATGTTTTCCTTGTTTAAATATGCTCCTGAAAGGCCAAAATTCATTCCCTAAGAGTTCTCGACCGAGTAGACGTTGGAAAATACCGAAACTCTTGAGAAATTACCAAATTTGCGCGTGATCAGAAAATTCGCCGACATTGGGCAGAAAGCATAGCCTATAGCAGCCGTGCTCTAGTCGGCTTGGTCGTGCTCTGTTTTTCTTTTTCGCGATTCCCCTGTTCACCCAGAATGGGGCCTGCACCGGCTTCATGGAACACAATTGGCGTCGACCGTGCACTGTCCGACAAAAGTGTTTTTTCGTTATTTTTTTCTTTTTTTGCAATAAAAAGCCAAAACACCTTTTCGAGGATAAAATATCAAATATGAAAGAATATAACTAGTTATTACACCAAATGTATCACAAAATATCCTCAAATAACTAGGAAGTTACTGATGAATTTAGCCCCTATCACAGCTCTTCCTATTTCTTTTTGAGGATATACTCTAGAAACAACAGCATATATTCTAAACTTAGTGCCTTTCAAATCAATACCTAGGACATTCTATGAAATGTGGACTGGATATAAGTACAGTCTAAATCATTTCAAGATATGCAATTGTCCGTCTTATGTACTAACTAAAGGAAATAAGCTAGAACCAAAATCAGAATTGCGCTATTTTATAGGGTATCTAAAAGGAATAAAGCACAAATACTTTTATCATTCTCAAGAGCATAAAGTACTTGTTAATATTCATGCTAAATACTTGAAGGATAAACAAAGTGTGTTTACTAAAGTTTCAAGTAAAGTGGAATTATAAAAAAAGTTAAATGATACTTCGATTTTTAGTACTACAATTAAGAAACCTAAAAATGCACAATCAGATAGTCCTATAAAAATTGAGCCATGTCATAGTAGAAGAATATCTAGGATTTCAGACAAATAGATTGGAGAAACTTTTGAGGTAGTCTCTGACCATCATGAATAAGATCCTATAGATACGATGAGACCATTACTAATGTTGATGTAGACAAATGGCAAGTAGCAATACAAGTTGAAATTGAGTTCATGTATCTTAATCAAGTTTGGCATCTTGTCGCCGTACCTGAATGGATTAAACCCATTAGGTATTAATGGGTATACAAGAGAAAGAAATGTGTAGATGGAAAGGTGGAAACCTATAAAGTAAGGTTGGTTGCAAAAGGTTATACTAAAAAAGAATAGATTGATTATGAGAAGACCTTTTTACCATAGCTATGCTTAAGTTTATACACATACTCTTGGCCATTGCATGTCATTATGATTACAAGATATGGCAAAAGGATAACAAGACAACATTTCTTAATTGCTATCTTAGCAAAGACATCTATATGACCCAGCCTAAAGGTTTATTTCCAGAGGCTAAGAACATATATTCTGCAAGTTCAAGAAGTCCATTTACGAACTTAAGCAAGCATCGCGAGCATGGAACCTGTATTTTGATGAAACTATAAAATCTTATAGTTTCATACAAAATGTGGATGAACCATGTGTGTATAGGAAGGCAGATGAAAATAAAATGTCCTTTATGATACTCTATGTGGATGATATTCTACTGTTAGGAATGATATAGGGACATTATCATCCATAAAAATTTAGCTATCAGGTCAATTTAGCATGAAAGATATGAAAGAAGCTAGCTACATTCTTAGGAAAAAACTTCTTAGAGATAAGAAGCAAAGAATATTAGGTGTATCCTAATTTTCTTACATTGATAAGATATTAGATAAGTTTAGGATAGATTAGTACAAATAGGCTATCATACCCTTTAGGCACGGGTTGACCTTGTCACTTTATATTCCAATCAGTGTTCTCAAACACAGAAGGAAAAGGAAAAAATGAGTTGGATTCTTTATGCTTCAATAGTGGAAAGTCTCATGTATAGCATGCATTGTACAAGGCCCAACCTGTCATACTTCGACTAAACCCTAACCGTTGTATATATGAAATGGGATCTTTAAGTAACATCTTGCACGTGCATATGAAAATTAAATTGCCTTTGTCTAAGAATTAGGTGGATGTGTGTATTTATATGTGCATGATTGTTCATATATTCAATTGTGTTTTAGTTCGCTTAGTGAATTTATGAAGCCTTTATGTTGGGAAAGATGAGTTATCTAAAGTTTAAAATTTTTATTGGCATATAAAATGCTTGGGTTGAGTGTGAAGAGAATTTGATTGTATGACATAGGCACAAGAGTGATTGTGGTCTAACAATTATTAATTGGAGTGTAATTCTTGGAGACTTAAGATTGAATCCTAATCCTAGCACAAATTATTTCTTTTTTCTTTTCCCTTCCTTTTCATCTTGGCAGAAATTCTTCTTCCTAGTCGCCATTTGGGTTTTCCCTATTTACATGGAGTATTATTTCCCTTGAAATTCTTATAGGGGAATAAAACACACACACACACAACGCACACACACACATGCATATAATAATAATAATAATAATAATAATAATAATAATAATAATAATAATAATAATAATAATAATAATAATAATAATAATAAAAGGTATTAGAAAATATCTTTCTAATTTCCTTGGTGTCGCAAAGTTTTTTATAAAAATTTATTCATCTAGACATTTAAATTGTTATTCTTAAAAAAACAATATCCACCCTAGTATTTATTTCCTATCCATATATATATAAATAAAATTATCTCCTAGAATTTAGTTTAAAGAGATAATAAAATAATTTTTATCTATCACTTGAAATTTGTTTTAGATAAACCTCTCTTAGTATTTAAATCAAAAGAAATTCAGCTAATAAATTTCCAATTTTCTTCCACCATTTTCCATGCCAGTCATTGTCTTTAAATATCCTTATACGCTGCATTTGATGCTAGGAATTTCACTACGACTTTTCTTTTCCTCCAAATACTGAGAATTCTACCTTCTTTGCTACTCTCTTCATATACAAATAATTGGCTTAATTTCTTTTTTGGATTATCCAAAAATAACTGTCCACTTTCTAAATGTAAATTGTATTTAATTATTTTTTTTAAATTTTACCCTTAGCATAATTTTCTATCAATTAATTAGTATTACAATTACCCATATTAAAGTTGTTTTAACTAATAATAAAATCAAGTTATCCTATAAAAATAGTCAAAAGTGTAATTTAATGAGGTGATATGAGTGAAAAGAAAACTCTAAAACAAAGAGTGGGAAGAGAAAGACAAATAACATATGTGAGAAGAGAGAGACATATGTAATTATTAGAGTGATGTAATTAAAGAAGTGGTGGGATTAAAATTAATGAGGTGAGAAAGATAATAAAAATGCTCCAAAGGGTATAGTGGATATTTTAATCATTTTCACTATAGAATTTTACAATTTTTTAATATGCGTAATTTTTATAATTAGGTCAATTATTTATAGACGGAGGAATATATTACCAGCCGCCGTTTAAGAAGGATCCAAGTTCAGCTTGGACACTTGGGATATAGTTGGAAGTAAATCATATTTTTTCTTTTAATTTTTTAGAGCAATAAGAACTCCATCCAATCTATGTTCTGTACAATCTCCGAAGGCTCGGATTTTTTGCCAGCCGACAACAAGCCATTGCCACTAGCTAAAATATTTCCCTTTGTTTTTATTTTGGCGGCCGAAAATTCTGTAGCTAAAGGTCAGCTTTCATTCTCCTAAAACACCACATGCTGCTCTCGGATGCACCCCATTAGCAAACAAGACTGGACGATAGCAACCTCTTGCATAAACTGCAAATAGTTCTATTCCCTTCACCATAGTTGACTGAACAAACTAGTAGAAGGTAGACATTCTACACAGTTAAAATTCTACACCTATATCCTCCTAAGTGGAATAGGATAGTAGTTACCTTGGAGAAGTCAACTTAATCACATTAGCCACCCACACGTAGCTGACAACAAGATACCTATCCAAGCTGTTCAACTTCTATGTGATGCAGCCGACAACTAGCTTCCACTAGAAGTTGGATTATTTTCCTTTGCTTTCCCCTTTTATCCATTATAGGTAACCAAAGCACAAGTTGGAAACACCATCTTATATTCAGCAACTTTTATCCCACGCAAATCAGGAAACCTTCACCAATTAAAGCTCTTTTCTCCTCGGATATCTCGGACCTTCTGCCAGTCGACATCACAGGGAAACTTCAGCCATATTAAGAGGCCTCAGCCATCATTCACCTATTCCTACGAAAGTAAACTAAGCCAGAAAATAGTGGTTTTCATTCAGCACACCTGCAATCATGCACGAAACATAGCAAAAGGAAACCAAAACCCCGCACTGGTAACAGAAAAACCGAAGCACTCTTCTTCTCCTTGACTTGACACATGACTTCGCTATCTTCCGAGAGCCTTGATTTCGACTCCTAAGGATTGGAGGCTGATCTGGTTACATCCAAGGCAGATTACTCTTGTGTGGTAATTGAGATTCCTTCTCATTTTGTTTCATTTATATGAAGGACTTGTGAATTTTGGGGGTTTGTGTGTAAACATTAAGAGTTGAGAACTAATGTTGGTTACCTATTTTAAGCGTGTGTAAAAGGATTGAAAAAAATGGCGGGATGTTTTGAAGACCATAGGAGAACTTTGATTTCCTTGTGTAAGGAACTCAGGTCATGGATAATCAAATTAATGCAGCAGAAAAAACCGAATTCCAATCCCAAGATAGCATGTCGTGAATTAAAACGTGAATATAGCAATGGTATAGGGTTTACCTTTGCTGCGTGAAACTTAAAATTTTCTCCTGGATATTGCAGGCGCAATCCAACAAACCCTACAATCTTGAATGAACAAAATACTCTTATTCGAAATGTTCAACCCGAGCCAATGCAAATCAAGGATAGGCTTACCTCCAATAGAAAGCCACACAAGGTTCGAATACTCACGAATCCATTTAGTTCCATGCTAGTAGAACAATAATGCAGCTAGGGTTTTGATTGGAGAAAAAACCAGAAGAAGACACACACAGAGAATTGGTTTCTGTGACTAGGATATAAAGGAAAACATGTTTCCTATTTCCTACAGGTTTTAGGACTTCTTGTAATCACAACTAAGTCCTTCAAGATTTAATAACTTTAATTAAATCTTTGAAGTTTGTATAATTACAATTAGGCCCCATGAATTATAATAAATTTATAATTCACCCTGTAATATTATCAAATAATATAATGAGTACTCAAACCTTTATTGTGTGTGACCTATAAGGGTTTCCAGTCTATTGGTAGCGAAATATGAATTAATCTAAAAATATTTAAGATTAATAATCCTTAATAATTAAAATTAACTTATTAATTCTAATTAGGATTGATTTATTAATTTTATTATTAATAAATCCATATTAAGCATGATCATGAATGGCACCTAGCAGTACATCATGACCACTCAAAAGTTTAGAAACTCAAGTGGTTTAACTTGAACCTTTTAATAGAAAACAACAGTGCAATAAACTTCTTTCACTATACAATATCTCATTCGGTTTAGAGTATGAAATTAGTGTCAATTCCCCCGAGAATATTAATTAATTCTGGCATGTATATTTTAGCACTTATTTTTGGAATCCATTACTCATCATGTGTATCAATTGGAATCATTTCCAATACATAATCGTCTTGGCCAAGGACTTCTCGAGTAGTGAATCCTACAAATGGCTGTGAAATATTCTCTCATATTATTAAGAGTAGTGAATCTTTTATTAAATCTCTCAATTACTTTTGTTTACTTCATGTTGTACCCATTATCCATCCTATATATGGTCTTATGAGGACTCCAGCGATTAGAATCAAAGTACAACACTTAGCAAAAAAAGTACATTAGAAATTTCAAGTCTAAGGATACTTGCACATTTGCTATGATAAGATTTTATCACTGGTACTAAATAGTTATCCATGTGATTATCTTATAGTTAAGTCATACAATGTACCTGTTCAAGTATCCATGTGTTAACTTTGAGTATCACAATGCTCACGGATATGAAAACCATAACATGATCAAATCAGGAAGTATAACACGTGTTAGTCTTGACTCATTAATGATGTCCTATCTCATTAATACTATGACTAGGGATGATTTAAGTGCAAACACTATATAGTGTAGTAGGAACCTCACATCATAATCTCTCTCATGATTTCCTTAACACAGTGTTGCACTTGGGACTTTATCTAATAGTTATTTTGCACAAAAGCATAAACAAACAAACTGAAAGATAAACAATGCCCTGTATTATTTAATAAATGTACAATATACAGAATACATGTTATTACCTTTAGGGTATAACACTAACAAATTCCCACTTGTACGTACTAGAGCTAATCATTCATGTATCTAATACCGAATGACTCAACATGTCTATCACGTTTCTTTTGGGATAGTGCTTTAGTAAGTGGGTTAGCTATGTTCTCATCAATGAGAACTTTCTCTATCTTTACATCTTGTCTATCTATGATTTCTCTAATCAAATGAAAACGTTTGAGTACATGCTTGGATTGCTGGTGAGACCTTGGCTCCTTTGCTTGTATAATAGCTCAATTGTTGTCACAATATAGAAATATTGGTTCAGCAACACTAGGAACCACTCCAAGCTCTATTACGAACTTCTTGATCCAAACTACTTCCTTAGCTACTTCAGAAGCGGCTATGTACTCGATTTTGGTCGTTGAGTCGGCAATAGCATCTTGTTTGGAACTTTTTCTACTTATTGCCTTTCCACACAACGTAAATACGTAACCAGACTGTAATTTGAAATCATTTTTCTTAGATTGAAAACTAGTATCAGTATATCTGTTTATTTTCAAATCACTTTTTCTATAAACTAAGAATACATCCTTAGTCCTTTGCAAGTAGTTAAGGATTTTTTTCACAACTGTCCAATGACCCTCACCAGGGTCAGATTGGTATTTGCTCGTTAAACTGAGAGCACGAGATATATTAAGCCTAGTATATAGCATGCATGATGAAACTAATTGCCAAAGCATATGGAATCCTACTCATGTGATCTCTTTCAACTTGTGTCTTTGGAGACATTGACTTTGAAAGGCTTATCTCGTGAGACATGGGTAAGAATCCCTTTTTAGATTTATCCATGCTATACCTCTTTAGTAATTTGTCTATATATGTAGACTGTGATAGACCTAACAATTTTTTTGATCTATCTCTATAGATCCTAATTCAAAGAATATAGATTATTTTTGCAAGGTCTTTCATGGAGAAGTTATTCAACAACCAAACTTTTACTGATTGTAGGATAGGTACATCGTTTCCAATTAGTAATATGTCATCCGCATAAAGTAACAAGAAAATGACTACACTCCCACTAACCTTCTTGTATACACAAGGCTCATCCATGTTTTGAATGAAACCAAAAACCTAAAGCTAGGCGAATGGATCTATTAGATTATTTTCTGAGGTTATTTGTTCCACCACGATTTTCCTTCTCTCAATAAATTCGCAGATAATGTGATACTTTCTCTAGATGTGCTTTTCTTTCTTGTGGTTTCTTGGTTCTTTAGATTGTGAAACAACTCTAAAGTCATCACAATAGAGTACGATTCACTTGTCCATCTGTAGCATAATTCCAAGGTTCTAAAAGGAACTTTTGGAGCCAAACTTCTTCATTTTATGCCTTTGAAGCTGCGACATACTTAACTTCCATGGTTGAATCAATAATACAAGATTGTTTGATATTTCATCATGAAATAGCCCCTCTAGATAAGGTAAAGACATATTTACTGGTGGATTTTCTTTCATCCTTATCCATCTAGAAGCCTGAGTCTGTTTATTCTGTTGGAACCAAGTCATCAACTCTGTAAATCAGAATATAATAATTTATTTCCTTAAGATACTTAAGTATATAGTTTACAGTTTGCTAATAAACCTTCCCTAGGTTTGGTTGATATCTGCTGACTAAGCCCGCAATAAAGTAGATGTTTAGCCTAGTACACAACATATCGTACATGAAACTTCCCACAACTGAAGCATATGGAATCCAACTCATTATGTCTTTCTCTTTTTCTATCCTAGAATACTCTTAGAAGAAAGAAACAACCCTTGTGTACAAGGAATTTGAGTCCCTTTATATAGGTTTGTGCTGAACCTAGCCAACATCTTATTAATGTATGTGGCTTAGGATTATTTTAACATTATCTACTTCCTATTTCTAAGAAACTTAATTCCAAGAATGTAACTGGCTTCTTCCAAGTTCTAATATTATCTATTTCTTTATTCTAAGAAGCTTAATTCCAAGAATGTAATTGGCTTTTCCCAAGTCCTTCATACTAAATTGAGTAAAAAGCTAAACTTTTGTTATTGGCAATGTCCTTTCATCGTAGCCGATGAGTACAATGTTATCCATATATAATATAAGAACAACAACATTTATACTTTCCAGTTTCTTGTATAGACATTGTTTATCCTCATTTTGGATAAAACCATAAGATTTTACAGTTTTATCAAAGTGAATGTTCTATACTCTTGATACTTGCTTAAATCCATAAATGATTTTCTTAAACTTGCAATCCGTGTGCTCATGGCCTTTAGTAATAAAGCATTCTAGCTAGGACATGCAGATGTCTTCACTAAGGTGACCATTAAAAAAGACCATCTTGACATCCATTTACCATATTTTGTAATCATAATGATACGCCATGGCAAGGAGGATAAGAATGGACTTAAGCATAACTACCGGAGAAAAGATTTCCTTATTATTGATTCCCTCTTTCTAAGTATAACCCTTTGCCACTAGTCTAGCTTTGAAGGATTTCAACTTCCTATTTTATAGGGCTAAAATTTACCCATATCTTTTTGGTCATTTGAGATGAATTTTAGTTGTTTTTTTATGCGTAATAGTACTATAATTTCTTTATTTTGTGATGTTCTGATGAAATTCTACTGTGGAAAGGTTTTCTTGGTTGTAACAAGGTTTTTTCCCTAGATTTTGGATGAAAATTACAGGAAAAAAAAAACTAGGACAGACCTATTCCAGTAGAGAATCGATGTCTGCTCAAGAAGGTGAATCGGTCGTGGTTCACAGTGGATGAAACAGGGGAAAATAGAGAAAAACCAGACGAGAGGCAGAGTTAAGTCAGAGCCAACTCAGTGATATTGAATCGACGCCAACCCAAGTTGTGAAGAGAGGTAGTAAAGAGTCTTTTTTTAAGAAGAATTTGGAAATTACCTAGTAGATCTTTTAAAAATTGACTTATGAATGGTCTAGGACTTCTTAGGATGATTTTTGGCAGCCGCAAAAATTTATTTAAACAAGAAAAACACAAGATATAGGAAAAATAGGTTAGGAGTGGTATCAATCTAGTTAATTTCATATCTGTTAATTGACTTGAAAAAGAATGTTAAGAGTAAAGAATTTAAGCAGTCAAAGGTTAGTTGATTTCACCTATAATATAGGGTTAGTGATTGGTTTCATGCTTTATATCACCTAGGAGATAGGGATATTTATAAAGGATTAGTTTTAATGCATTTTTTGGTTGATTGGTAAGGTAGAAGATATCCACTAATTTGGCTAAAAGGCAGTGAATCCATGACTTGAAAAAGAAGTGGAAACTATCTTATTCCTTCATGATATCATGATGGTGATTAATTGTGATAATTGCTAATCAATCATTATTATGTCTTCAAATATTTCTGTCTACTTACATGTCTTTTCTCTTAAATTTTTTAGATACTTTTATTTTACATTTATTTTATTTTATTTCTTTTTAATCACTCTAGTTGGTATGTTAAACAAAAGATGAAAAGTAAGTAATAGTAGTTGTTCCATAACAATTGATACTCGTTAATGCTCTATATTATAGTTTGTGATGAGTGCACTTGTTCATATGTGTGATTTATGATTAATATTTTAATTAAAACTTGGTTGGGACTAGACTTAAAAATGAATGATTTTATATGCCCAAATCTAACGCATTAAGTTTTTGCGCCGTTGCCGAGAAACAATATCATGAAAACTTACATTCTATTGATTTAGCCATTTTTGAATTTATAAATGCCAATAACTTTTCTTTATTTTTGTATGCTTTTTATTTTTGTATGTATTTTTTGTATCTATTGTATTTTTGTACTAATATTTCTTGTCACTAACTTTCTTTTCATTTTATAGGTAACAAAAAAAAAAAAAAAAACCTCATCATCATGATAGGTTATTCATGGAGAAGTACGTGGCCATGGATGCAAAATTAAGGGAGTTACAATGATGATATGTTGGCTAGGTTGCAAGCTCACATTGATGCTATTAGTGAGACGTCACTTGAAACATCAATAAATTCTTTTGTTGCTAACAAAAGTTCATCCATTAATAGCACGAAGAAGTTTCCCAATGATTGAGCCATCAAAGAGCACAACTAGTAAAAATCATTGATAGGTTTCAAGAAAACTTTCATCCAACATAGAATGGTTATAGAAAAATAGGAGACGTGTTATAGGAATGAACCAGCACCGGATGCAACGAGGGAACATGCACCGTCTTATCCAATAATCCCTGAAACAACAACGAAACAATTGCAAGATAAAGGGTAAGAGGTGAGAGGCCATGCAAAGAAATTGCATGAAGTGATAAGGGAAGAATTCTATTCTACTTTATGCTCTAAGCCCTCTAATATTTCTTTATCACATACTTTGCTAGGTTCTTCCCAATTCTTGGAGAATAATGATGCCAATGATGATACTTAGATTTTAACATGCTTCAAGGAAGTGAATTTTTCAAAGATATATTTTATGAAAACCTTGGAGGATGTTAACAAATTTTTTCCATCACCCTACTCAAAAGGAGGTAACTTGGTTTTTGTAGATATACTGGAAAGTAAGAGTTTATTTATTCCTTCTTTAAGAGCTCAAATGCTAATTTTGAAGAGGAGTTTTTATTGCAACAATTCTTTATAAGGGATAAAAGGTAATGTAAACATTGATGCACTCCTTAGATGCAATTGCATTCATGTGTCGACAATTTGATTAATGGATCTGAAGAGATGCTAGAGAATAGGGTTCATGTGTTTAATTTTGTTCAGACTAATGCTTTTCATGTACCTTACCTTCTCCAAAAACCTCACTTCTTGCTATATTCATCATGCCTAAATTTTGCATTGGGCATTAATTTCTTTTACAAAGGACTGATGAAGAAGCATGATGAGTGAAAAGATTTTCTATCCTTCTTGTGGTTGTACTTTGTTTTTGGGTTCATTGAGTTCTTTATGTCATTGTCTTGTCTTAGCTGGTTTAGTTTGGGTTTTCTAGTTATTAGGTGTCTTTACCACCCCCAAATAAAAAGAATATTTTCCATCTTAAGTGTGAGGGAGAGAGTTGTGTCTTTATTTACTTTTTAGGATTTTTATTTGTATTTTGCTTTAGTGTGTTTTCTTTTGTTTTGATGTGTTTTATTTTGCTATTGTTTTCTTTGTACTTTTGTTGGTGTTATCCTTTACAGGTAGGAAAAATTCTTCTTAGACAAGGTCTTCTTTATTTTCTTTAAGTTTTACTGTTTATTAGAGCTTATTACACTTGGATCGTATTACTTAACTTTCTCCCTCTTTATTATTTTTTGCTCTTTTGGAAATGCTTTATTGTATTAATTTTTGACCAAGGAGGACATTGTCCAATTTAAGTGTAGATGAGTAGTTTGGTGATAGTCTTTGTCTAAGTTTTTATTATTTTTCTTGGTGTTTTCTTGAAATTTTGAGCTAATTTGGAATTTTTTGAAAAAAATGTTGAAAATTTGAAAGTTTGAGATTTTGGGAGCTAAATTGCAATATTTGACTATTATGGTATTATTATGAATTTTCTTTTGTAATGAGAATTTGTTTTAAGACTTATTTGGTTAGGTTTAGTTAGGTGTAAAGTTATACATTTGGTGTGATATAGGCTAAGTCTTGTGAATTTGGATTAACTTTGTTTATATTTTATTAGATGTTGTCACATTTTATTTCTTAATGGTTGATGTTAATTTTGTGATGAATTATAGGTATGGAATTTTGGTTAATTTTTGTTCTATGATTTTCGTAATTAGTCTATATTTTGAGTTTATGTAAATAAGGTAAGAGGTGAGGTTTAAAAAAAAAAAGAGTTGAAAAAATAAATAAGAGTCAAAAGGGATATATGTACCCATTCTGGAAAAGGTGAGGAAAAAAAGGTCCGAGAATGTGAAGAGCATGTCCTTTGGCAAAAAAAAAAAAAAAAAACGTGTGAAAGGGAAAAAATAATTCAAAAATGAATACTTGATTAGAGAGAGAGAGAGAGAGAGAGAGAGAGAGAGAGAGAGAGAATATGAGAATGAGAAAAAAGAATGTGAAAGATTTGAGAAAAATGAGTGAAATAATGGAGGCCAATATAGTGAGTGAAAAGAAATTCACTCACTTAAGACTAAATTTTCCTAAAAAGTGAAAGGAAAAAAAAAAAAAAAAGAAAGAGAGAGAGTATGTCTCTAGTCTGTTACTTAGATTGTAATAGTTTGGAAATTATGGAACTTGAAATGATTGATTATTCCTAACTTATATAAACCACAATGTTTGCATTCTTGACTTAAGGAGTAAGATAAAACACATTGAATGAATATAAAATTGTTTAATTCAACTTCAATGGCCTAGGTGATATTTATTTATTACATTAGTTTGCATAAGCTTGGCTTGGTTAAATAGTTGTTGGATTGAATTCTTGAATTAAAGGATAATATCTTTCCTATAATGGCCATGATCACTAAAATCTTTTTGTTAAGTAGTTGTTTAGCTTGTGTTTATATTTAATGTCTTGTTTGCTTGAGGACAAGCAAAGTCTCAAAAGTGGTGGAATGTGATAGGGCTAAAATATGCCTATATTTTCTTAGTTATTTGAGATGAATTTGAGTTGTTTTTGTGCGTAATAGTTCTATAATTTCTTTATTTTGAGATGTTTTGGTGAAATTCTAGTGTAGAAAGGTTTTCTTGGTTATAAGATGGGGTTTTTTTTTTTTTAAGATTTTGGATGAAAATTGCAGAAAAAGAAATTAAAAGGACCTGTTCCAATAGTGAACATGTGCCTAGTTAAAAAGGTGAACTAGTCATGGCTCAACATTGGACAAAACAGGGGAAAAAAAGAAAAAAAATCAGATAAAAGTTAAAGTTGAGCCGGCGTTGGCTTAGTGATGTTGAACCGGTACGACCTAAGTCGGGAAGAAAGGTGGTGAAAAGTCCTTTTTGAAGTAGAATTTGGAAACTACCTTGCAGATCATTTGGAAATTGACTTATGAACGGTCTAGGACTTCTTAGGATAATTTTTGGCAATTGCAAAAATCTATTTAAACAAGAAAAACTTAAGATATAGGTATGAATTCAAGGTGCAAAATCAAGAGTTAATCATTCAAAGGAGGAATTCACCAATCAAGGAGTATTACTTTTGGATGAGTTTTCATTGGGAGTAGAAGGGCTTGTCTATGAGTTCCTATCTCTTTCCTTTGTTTTTTTTTCTTGGATAGTGATGAGATCAATGTTCTAATTGTATTTAGAAGATGTTTTTGGATTCATGATTTTGTATTAGTTTTAGTTATTTGATCAAGTGATTGTTATTTCTGGTATTTGATTACTTGCTTTTATTTGATGAATTAATTGCTTGTTTCTTTCTTCTAATTAACTTGAAAAATAGGTTAGGAGTGATTTCAATCTTGTTAATTTCATATCTATTATTTCTTAATTGACTTGAAAAAGAATTTTAAGAGTAAAGATGTTAAGTAGTCAAATGTTAGTTGATTTCGCCTAAAGTATAGGGTCAGTGTTTGATTTCAGGCTTTTATATCGCCTAGAAGATAGAGATATTTGTTAAGAATTAGTTATAATGCATCTTTTAGTTGATTTGTGAGATAGAATATATCCACTAATTTGGCTAAAAGGTAGTGAATCCATGACTTGAAAAACTAGTAGAGACTATCTTATTTCTTCGTGATGCAAGAATGGTGATTTAATTGTAATAATTGCCAACCAATCATTGTCATGTCTTTCAAGGATTTCTTTCTACTTACATGTATTTTCTCCTAAATTTTGTAGATATTTTTATTTTTTTTTAATCACTCTGGTTGGTAGGTTAAACAAAGGAAGAAAAGTGAGTAACAGTAGATACTCGTTAATGCCCTATATTATGCTTTGCGATGAGTGTACTTGCTCATATGTATAATTTTGGATTAATGTTTTAATTAAAATTTGGTTAGAAATGGACTTAAAAATATGATTTTATATGTCCAAATCTAATACATCACCATCCGCACCTATCTTCCTTTTATATACCTACTTGTACCTAATGAGTTTTATCCCTTTAGGTAAAGTTACAAGATCCCAAATCTGATTAAAGTACATAGAATCAATCTTGACTTTCATTGCTTTATACCACATGTCTACTTTAACATTAGCAAAGGCCTCCTCGTTCATAATAGGATCTTGTTCCTGATGGTAGAAAACTATATCAAAGACCTTTTATGTCCATCTTTCTGGAGCCCTAGATACCCTCCTACTACAACGAGGGTTTTTTTTTTGAATAGGATCCTTATTCTGTGCATCTTCTTAATCTACAATTAGGTAACTAGAAGTCGATTTGGAAGACAACTTCTCCATAAGTTCAATTCTGCCTGAACTTTGGTTAATGTACTTTGTGTATCCTCTAAGCATCTAGCATTAGTACTTACTAGTACTTTCTGCTCTTTTTGATAATAGAAGTATTCACCCTTAGTTTCCTTTGGATACCTAAAAAAGTAGCATAATTCTAATCTTAGTTCTTATTTGTCTCCCTTGATTAGTACATTTACTGGACATTCCTATATCCTAGGATGATTCAGACTAGGCTTTTGCCCAGTAGATATCTCATAGGACGTCCTAGGCACTGAATTGGAAGGTACCAAGTTCAAGATATATTTTATTATTTCTAGATCATATCCTTAAATAGAAATAGGAAGAGTTGTATGAGACATTATTCTTTTGACCATTTCCATCAATATTCTATTCTTTTTCTCAACTACTCTATTTGCAGGGGTATCCCAAGAGCACTAAGATGGGATACTATTTTATGATATACCATAAAGTCTTTGAACTTACCAAGGAGATATTCTCTACCATGATCTGATCAAAGGGTTTTGATTAGCTTGGCAGTTCAATGCTCCACTTGAACCTTAAATTCTTTGCACTTTTCAAAAGAGTCAGACTTGCGCCTCATCAAGTAAACATAACTAGACCTTGTACAATCATTCTTGAGAGTGATGAAGTATTCAAATCCTTGTCTAATTAGTGTAGATAAAGGACTACATACATCAGTGTAAACAAAACTCAATGTCTCTAGGGCTCTATTTACCTTTCGAGTAAACGACATTTTGGTCATCTTTCCAAGAAAATATGATTCATGCTGAGGGTAAGTTTCTATCCTCAATGAGTCCAAAAGCTCATCATAGATTAATCTTTGAATCCTACTTGGGTTGATATGACAGCCTTATATGCCACAAGTATGAGTTATTGATGTTGATCTTTTTTTCTTGTTTATCACAAGTTTATTTTTATCCTTATTTATTTTTTTATTGTTAGGATTTATGAAGAATAAATTTCTCTACATGTGTCCAATACATAAAATTTTTCTATCTCTACTAATAGTAATTCAAAACTAGAATGAAATAGAATATCCATGATTAATAAGTTTTGCAACTGAAACCAAATTCTGTTTAAAACTAGAAACATATAAAATATCTTTCAACAATACTATTCTATTACAATCAAAATGCAACTCCAAGTCTCCCATTGCTTGTGCCCATCTCATGTTCTATTTCCCATATGGAGACCATGCTCGCTCTTCCTGAGTTGCCTTATTTTCTTAAACCCCTACAAGAAGTTACATATATAATCAGTAGCTCTGAAATCAATAATCCAAGTAGATGATGATCTAATCATTATTATTGACTCTAGAAAAAGAAGCATTACTTGTGGGATTCTTCTTAGGAAAAAAATTTGGACACTTTTTTTTCTAATGTCCATTCCTACCATATTTGAAGTATTTTTTCCTTTTTTTCTTGAGCATTCTAAGTTTGGGCCTAGTCCTTGAAGAAGATAATTTGGTGACTAAGGCCTTAGCCTATGGTTTCATGACTTTTTCTGCTATCTGGAGCTCTTTTATCAACTCTGTTAGAGTCATCCCTAACTCTCTATATTGTAATTCAACTTGAACTAGAAGAAAGAATCTGGTAAAGTCTCAAGGACCAAGTCCACTTAGTTCTTTGGATCAATAGTGGCCCCCAAGACTTTTGCTTCTTTGGAAGAAGCAATTATTTTGAGCATATGATCCCTTAGCCATCCTAGTATTCATGATCACCCTAAGAGCCTCCTACCTTGCGGGTTGGCTCTTGTCTGCAAATATGGTGGGCAATGATGTACTGATATCATATATAATCGCCATGTGCTTATGTTTCATTAGACCACATTAGACATAGAGGCCAACATGTAGCAATGAGTCATCTTGTCGGCCTTCTTCCATACTTTCTCAGCCGCTCACTCTTTCTTAGTGGAACTCTCCCTAATCATAGGATAAGGATTGTATAGGACATACTTATACTTCTTAGCAATGAGTATTATGTCTAGGTTCCTTTTCCAATCTATATAGCTTGGACCCATTAGCTTATTCTCTTAAAAAATAATAGCCAAAGGACTAAAAGAACTATCATAACCATTTCTAAAATTCAAAAATAAAATTCTCAATTTTTGTAAAAAAAAAAAATAATTTGTACACTATTTCCTCATATTATATCCTAATAATAGCCAACCTAATCACTATTATCTATAACTTTATCATTTTAGAAAAACTGATATAGCTTCATGGGAAGGTTAATAATTTTTTAAGCTAAGTGTATTGACCACCACTAATTGACTACATTTCTAGGTAATGTTCTAGAAGATAACTCCATCAATGGCATAGCCATTTCTTCTTAATTCCTATAGATAGGCTTTGTGTTATAACCTCCAACGTGGGTTGGCCAATTGTAGCATGTATTCCAAGTATCAATTTTATCCATCCGTTAGTTCTAGATCTTTGTGGAACCTCCATCCTACACGGATTCAATGCTAATGTAACGCAAGGACACCGCGATCTCTAACATGGATGATGGTGCAAGCCATAGTGTTGCTAGAACCCCATTTCCACTTAGTTTTTTTAAAATAAGAGTCCTTAAAATATCAGTTTGAAAAACTTCGTTAAGTATTCTTCTAACTTATGCAAAATGTTTAAACCTATAAAACCTCCATGTTAAGGATAATACCCTTTAAGAGATTTGCCATAGATTAATTTTACTCAAGTTAAAACCTTAATGATTTCAAAATATTTTTCTATTTTAAAACTCTAGAGACACTGGTCTCATTAGTTTTATGACAAAAATATTTTTCAAAAACTTAATTAAATTGGTTTCCTATTAACTTTAGCAAAGTCTCTAAATTTAATATTCTCTATATCAAAGATAATACCCTTTGAGAGAATAATCATGGATTAATTTTGTTTCAAGTTAATAAACATCTTAATTAAAAGAAAATTCTTTATTGTCAACTTCTCAAGACTTTAGTTTTAAGAAAAACTTGCACCTTAGTTTGCTTATAAAAGAAATAGCATGTTCTAAAATAATAAATATTTTTCATGCTCTTTCTATCCTTTAACCTAGGTGGCAACATAATGGATGAAACATATTAATTCTTTAATGCTCTTGTTTAATCATAATATTTTTTACTATCCCTTTTCATGCAACATATGCAACAAAGAATATAACATTGCAAAAAAATAATCTGAGTGATATGGGACCCCCAAAAATAAGGAAAACAACAAAATTACAAATAGAAGCTCTCCAGAACATGTCGAACACTAGCTCCATAGCAGCACCTGGAGCCGGTTCCATATCAGCACCTAGAGTTGGCTCGTCTCTGTAAATTTTTTGTTGACATCAGACAATGTCCATTGCTTGATCACTAGAAGAGAGCGGTGCCAACATATCTCTATTGTGTTGTAAAACAACTTCCTGAATATACATGGTATTGGCTTATTTGTACTACCTGATGCCGATTCTCTTCTATTACATCTGTTCTCCACTATTTTTAGATGTAAATCAATCTCTAGGCATTCCAATGACTACAAAATTTTGATCAAAAGAATTTAATCACAAGAATAAAAAGCCTTTGCCTTGAAACTTAGGCTTACACAAGATCTACCATAACAATTAAAAAGGTACAAATACTTATGCCTTTACTCATGAGGCATACACAGAACCTGTCTATATAAAGAACCTTAGGCGATCATAGAGGACAATTAAGAATTGAATATTTTCACTTTTATTAACCTAAACATGCTCCTAGCTTTTCCAAAAATAAAAAAAAATAAAAAATAAAAGCTCTGATACCACTTGAAAGGATTGTAGTAAAAAAACCAATGTAAATAAACCGTAGAAGTTTGAAATTTTTACCTTTTCTCTTTAGCTTAACCAAGGAGTGCTTAAGTTGCAATTAAGCGGATTGTTGATTTTTTGGCGTCTTTCTTGAAGATTCTGGCTCGATTCTTGCCAACACTACCAAAAAAAAAAAAAAAAAGTTCTATATACGATGCCATTAATAAAGGTTTTTTATGATAGCCAATCATATAAAATCATATAAAATGGCAGTTGTAATGACTGTCGTATATAGTCTATTATAAACAACAGCCTGTCACTATAGTAAAACAATTACAGCGGTCTGTAATATAAAACAATCATATAAGACGGCTTCTCAAAGCACCATCATTTTAAATGTAATTTACGATGGTTTTAGGACCATCATAATTATAGGAATAAATATAAAGGCCTCTGAGATATTTACAATGGCTTCATAACCATCATATATATCAGAATATTTATGATGATTGATTCACTATGGCTTCTTAGTCGCCATGAAAGAAAAAATTACTTATGATGGTCTTTTTGACATTTACGGCAATCTTCAGGTTGCCGTAAATACATTCCTAATTATATTTATCATTATTTAGGATAGTTGTTCGAGTATCGTAAATAAATCATTCCTTTCCGATACACTTTTATCAAAGGTTAATATTGTCCAATTTCCTCAAAACTTTGTTTCTATACTCCTCCTATGTAATTTAACCAATATTATAGGCATGATTTCTCTTTCACTGCCCCACTCCAATGGTTTTCAAAGATAAAAATCCCTTATTGGTCCGTAAATTCGCCTAGATAAATCCATAAACACATTTACTGTTTGTGAAATTGAAGGATATCTTTTTATAAATGATTGACTACTAGTGATAATTAACTAATTAATCTGCATACACTCGATTTCTTTTTAAACTTAATTAGTTTTTCCTAGTTATGCAACTCATTTGATAAATGTAACAATTGGATTGTGATAAGGATCAACTCAACAAACAAACACAAATTCAAGAAGAGGGAAAAATGAGCAGACAGACATCCTAGACCAATGACAATATCACACACTAAGCAATTCCGAGCTGATCTACAAGGTTATTTGTGTGTGAATGTGAAGTGGGATAGCATTTGGACCATATTAGGGGGACCTTGAGATTACAAGTTGATGATCCTACTATTAGATTTCAGTTATGCATAATCAAATAATGTGTAGTGGATATTAAAATGAAATCCATGCAATAGAGTCTTTGTATGTAATTAAACGAGACAGGAGAGAAGAAAAATTGATTATCTTAATCAAACAACCTTTAAAAATTTCCCTGCCCCCCCTCCCCCCTAAAAAAAATCCTCCAGAAATTTGTTCAAGCCTTGCACCACCAAAATTCCAAGCGTATGAATTTCTCTAATCGTATCCACACGAAGAACTAAACTCTTCCGGCGCCAAGTACCAATGCTAGTAGGTATTTCATTAGGCGGCATTAGGAGTTAATTTGTTAGAAGAGTTAATTCTTGTGGGCTAATTATAAAGTGCTATAATTAGTTGAGTGAAATTACAATTATTAAATTCTTTTGGGCAAATTATAAACCTATTATAATTTGATGGGCCTAATTAAAATTAAACAAGGCCTATATCCATTAAGGACAAAAAAGGACTGTGTGTATGTATGTGTGTGTGTTAGTTATGGGAGTCGGTGTAGGTGATGCAATAACTGCTGCCTTCAGGAAACATAACACATAGATGCCCTTTTCTTCTTGCTCAGCAAACAAAGTATCTTGGAGATCTCAAGTCTAAGGATATTTGTAAATCTGCTCTAATATAATTCTATTACTAACACTAAATAGTTATCCATATGATTATCTCATAGTTAGGTCATCCAATGTATTTGTTCATGTAATAAACATCTATATGTTAACTGTGACTATCACAATACTCATCGATGTAAGAACCCCCACTCGATCCAATCAAGAAGTCTAACACCTACTTGTCTTGTAGGCACTTTTTGGCAATTAGAATTCCCATGAATACAAGAGAATAACATTGTACAAACTAGTTTTCATAGTTTTCAATTCTTTAATGTAATATCTTTAGAAAACTCCTAGAGAAACACCAAGATTTAAGAGGATTGAAGGAGAATTCTTGGAGAAGAAGAGGAGGTTGCTTAAGAGGGTTTCAAGGAAGAAGAAGAAGGTTTACTTGTCTATGAGTGGTTTCTTTTTCTCTTCTTTATAATTTATTGACAATTTGAGATTAATGTTTTAATTATCTTTAGAGGATATTCTTTTGGATTCATGATTTTGTATTGATTTTAGTTCTTTGATCAATTTATTGCTATTCTTGGTATTTGATTACTTGAGCATAATATCTTGTTGGATTGATTAGTTCTCTTCTAATTAACTTGCAAAACGATGTTAGGAGAGATTGGCCAACTAATTAATTAATACTAGTTTTTCTTAACTTGCTTGAAAAAGAGGTTAAGTGTAAAGACTAAGTAATCAAGTATTAGTTGATGATTTCTAGAATATAGATTCATTGGCTAATTTGGTGCTTAAATCACCTAGAATATAGGGATTTTTTTGAGGATTGATTTTAATGTATCTTTTGGATAAATTGGTTGAGATAGAATATGTTCATTAATTTAACTAGAAGATAGTGATTTCATGGATTGCAAACAAAGTAGGTCTACCTTAATCCTTCATAATGCCAAGACAAAAATAAATTTAGAGAATAGTTAGTCAATCATTATTGTGTATTCAAAGAATTTTATCTATTTGCATGTCTTTTTTCCTTATTCTCACTTTTTGATTATCCTTGTGACTTTTCTTGTGTGACTTGACCTTTGCTCTAGTATATTATGCTAGTGTTTTATTTATCTGTTCTTATTTTATTGGCTAAACAATAAAGAGATGGGTAAAGTAAGGTGGGAGTATAAGTTCTCGTAGATTCGATACTTGTTATTCTCTATATTATATGATGGGTATACATGCCCGTATGTGTGGTTTTAGTAGTAAGTATTTTAATTAAAACCTGATTGATTGTGGACTTTGTTAGTAATATTTTCTACACTAAAAAACATGCATCAAGTTTTTGGCGTCATTGCCTTAGCACAATATCATGAAAGCTTGGATTTTATTAATTTAACCATGTTTATATATTTATATTTCTATATGTCTATATGCAAATATGTATATGTTCTTGGTGTAAATAGGTGCTATATCTTGTTGTTTGTAACATTGTGTGACTTAATTGACTAGCTTAGTTCGTGTTGTACTTGTAAATCCACTAACTTTTGTGTTTAGGTAGTTTATGAATATATCTAATGTGTGTGTTTTTATTTTGTTTATTTTTCTATTATTTGTTTTTCCTTTTATTTTTTCCTTTTCTTTGTTTTTCGATTATTTTTATTTTCAATTTGATTTTTGTTTTTCTTTGAGTGTGAGGTTGACATTATCATGGACAATTATTTTTGGGCACAAGATCAAAGGACTTACATTGATGATAGATTTGCAAAGTTACAGGCACACATTGATGTTTTTAGTGAGACGTCATTGGAAGCAATAATGAATTCTTTTCTTGTCAATACAAATTCATCTGTTCAGTGGCATGAAGAAGATTCCCAACGATTGTGTGATCAAAGGACACAATTAGCTAAGATTGTTGAGGAGACTCATGAGTTCGTACTGGCCTGTACAATTGACCATAGAAAAAAGAGAGGCTATGAGGAATAATTACATGATATGGCAAGAGAGGTATTCGATTCTACTTTTTGTGCTAATAATTCTAATTTCTCTTTGTCACATGATTTCTTTGGCTCCTCTCAATTCTTGGAGAGCAATGGTCTAAATGATGATGTGTTAAGCTTAACATGCCTCAAGGAGTTGGATCTTTCAATGCTACATCATACGAAACTCTTGGAGTATGCTACTAAATTCTACCCTTCACCCTAATTTCAAGGAGGTAACATGGTATTTATAGGTGTGTTGAAAAGTAAGGATTTCTTGATCCCATCTTTAAAATCTACACTGCTAGGTTCAAAGGGGAATTTCAATTGTGATAAATCTTTTGAAGGGATAAGTGGTGATTCTAATGTTGACCTATTTTTTTAGACATAATTTATATTTTTGTGTTGAAAACTTGATTTGTATGTCTAAAAAAGTGTTACGAAAGGGGGGTCATGCATGTACATTCATTGCAACTACTATTTTCCACAAACCCTCCATTTTTTAAAACCCTCTCTTCTTTCTACATTCATCATGTCTACCTTTTTCAATGTGCTTGAAAGGATTCAGCCATGCAAGAGCATACATGCAGCGGAAAATAAAATCGAAATCCCTCCCAATGATCGCATGTTTGTCGATTAAAACGAGTAAGAAAGCAAGTTACAAGGTTTACCTATTGTAGCCTTAATTCAAAATTTTTCTTCAATTCCGGAACTACTGCAATCACGATCACAAATTCTATACAGCACACAGTTCTTCTGTCCTGTTATCAATTGTTCATGGCAGCCATTGAAGTCCAAGCGAGGACTGCCTCTAACAGTATCCATACAAAGGCTTAATTACTCACCAGAACCCACTCAATTCTATGCTAGTAGAATAGAGGCAGCTACTGTTTAAGAGTTGGAGAAGACAAGATTCACAGAGAAATGATTTTCGTGTGTCGTATGTCCTTAGAGGAAATGATTTCCTCTGTTTATATTTTTTAAGATTTTTGCTAATTGCAACTAAGTCATCCAAGAGCAACTAACTACAACTGAGTCCTTGAAGTTTATACAATCACAATTAGGCCCCAGAATTATAACAAACTTATAATTCACCTATAAATCATTTTCTTCTCACAATTGCCCCCATAATATTATCAAATAATATATTGAGTACTCAAACCTTTATTGTGTGTGACTTATTAGGTTTTCTGGTCTATTGGTAGCGAAATATGAATTAATACAAACGTCTTTAGGATTAATAATCCTTAATAATTTAGAATTAACTTCTTAATTCTAATTAGGATTAGTTTATTAAATCTTCAATTAATAAACCCATATTCAACAGATCATGAGTGGTATCTAGTAACACATCATGACTATCTAAGAGTCCAGGAAGTCAAGTGTCTTGACATGAACCCTTTAATAACAAACATTAGTGCAACAAACTCCTTTCACCATATAATATCTTATTTGATTTGGAGTACAGAATTAGTGCCAACTCCATCAAGAATATTAATTAATTTTGGCCCGAATATATTAGTACTAGTTCCCAAAATCCACTACTCAACATGTTCATCAATTGGAACTATTTCTAATACATAATCACCTTGGCCAAGAATTTCTCAAGTAGTGATTCCTACAAGTGGCTGTGAAATATTCACCCCTACTATTAGGAGTAGTGAATGCTTTATTAACCCTCTCAACTACTTTCGTTTACTTCATATTGCACCCAATATCCATCTTATAGGCAGCCATCGATCTGACTCTAAAGATTGGAATTAAAGTACAATGCTCAGCAAATAAAGTACTATGGAGATCTCAAGTATAGGGATACTTGCATGTTTGCTATAATGAGATTCTATCACTGGTACTAAATAGTTATCGACATGATTATTTCTTATCTAGGTCATCCAATGTACTTGTTCTAGTAACAAGTATCCACGTGTTATCTTTGAATATCACAATACTCACGGATGTATTTACACAAAAGTATATTAATACTACTTTATCAAAACAGGAAGTCTAACACGTGCTAGTCTTAATGCATTAATGATTTCTTATCTCATTAATACTATGACTATGGATAATTTAAGCACGAACACTATTCAGTGTAGTAGGAATCTCATATTATAATTTTCTTAACATAGTGTTATACTTGAGATTTTATCTAACAGTTATATTTACACAAAAGTAAATAAAACAAACTAAAAGATAAATAATGCCTCTTATTATTATAAAAATGAGTCATATACAAAATACAAGTGATTGCCTCTAGGGCATAACATTAACAACGCCTACATGTTTTTTCTAAAGGTTTGATGTGGAAGTATGATGCTTGGAAAGAGTTTGTATCTTTTTTTTTTTTTTTTATGTTTGGTTTTGTTAAGTATTTTGTTTTTTCTCTCCCAAATAAGGAAAATATTTTCTATCTAAAGTGTGGGGGAGTGAATCGTGCCTTTATTTTAGGATTTTTATTAGTACTTCTTTACTTTAGTTTGTTTTCTTCTATTTAGGTGTGTCTTTATTTTGTTATTATTTTCCTTGTGCTTTTATTTGTTCTTCCTTTTGCAGGTAGAAATAAAGTCTTCTTAGACTAGCCCTTTTCTCTATTTCCATTTTTGATATATATTGGAACTTATTGCACTTAGGGAGTATTGGTTAACTTTCTATATTCTTTACCATTTTTCGTCTCTTTGGAAATGTTTTGTGTGTTAATTTTTTGCCAATGAGGATATTGTCCAGCTTAAGTGTGGGGGAGTGATTTGGTGATATTCTTAGTCTAAGTTTTTATCAATCATTTTGGTGTTTTCTTTGGAAAAATTTTGAAAATTTTGGAAAATTGAAAAATTAAAAAATTGAAAGTTTGGTGATTTGGAGCCAAATTGAGCTTATTTCTCTATAATGGAGTTGTGATTTTCTTTTTAACTTTGGATATAGATTTGTCACTCATTATGGTTAGATTTTTATTTAAAATGAAAACTTGTGTATTAAGTTTGATTTTGTAAAGTCTTGAGAATTTAAGTTAACCTTGGTTATATTTGATATTTAAGTTTTGTTTTATTCTTTGAGTTTGAATATGGATGATATGATGAAATATGGGAAGATTTGTTGATTAATTCGTGTATTATAAATTTAAAGTTTGCTTGACTTTGAGTTGTGAATAAGAAATGTGAGGAAATAAAAAAACATTGAGTGAAAAGGGACAATTGTGAGTTGAAGAAAATTTTATGCTTCATCTTTGAGAAGAAAAGAAAAGGGTACTTTTTGCTTGATTATGGGGGGCCAATACGGATAGTGAAGGGAAATTCACTTTCTTGAGGCTATGAATTCCCGAAAGGAAAAAAAAAAAAGAGAGAAAATTGTTGAATAATGATAATGACTATAAGGGGGCCAATACAGTGTGTGAAGAGAAATCTATTTACTTGAGGCTATCAATTCCCTAAGTCATTGAAAATAAATGAGCGGAGTGTTTTCCTTATTTCATTAACTTGAGTTGTGTAAATTTGAGTTTATAATGTTGGAATTGGTTAAATTACTTGACTTGTATGATTTATGTTTTCTATGTTTTTGCTTGAGGAGTAGGATGATGTTTTTGTACTAGATATGAGCTTGTTTAACTTAACTTTGATAGCCTTGAGATTTTTTGATTTAATACAAGAGTTTACAAGGTTTTGAAAGGGTTGTGTGAATGACGAATTTATGTTTAAGGTGAAGAAAGTTATGTATTCATTATAGAAGAATTTGCTATGGAAAATTTTGCTAAATTGTTTTGTCTTAAGCCATTTGCTTAGTGTTTTAATTCTTGTTTGCTTCAGGACAAGCAAAGCTTAAGTGTGGAGGAATTTATAAGGGCTGGATTTATTGATATTTTCCTAGTTATTTGAGATTAATTTGAGATGATTTTTGATGTAATAGCTAGGTATATTCCTTCCTATTTGATATTTTGCTTGTGGAAAGTATTTTTGATGAATATGTGCAGAATTGAGTAGATTTCAAGCAAAAAGTGAAAGATTCCAGATTGTACCTAGCGCTCGGTCCAATTAAGGCACCAGGTGCCAGTTCTATTCTGGAAAAGAGCAATTTTGAGGAGAAACCATAATGGACTTGATGCCGGGTGGGTCGAAGTGACCCGACGCCAGGTCCATTCTGTTCAGAAGCGGCGAATTTTCCTTTTCAAGAAGAATTTGGTAATCTCAGTTGGATTCCTTTGGGAACTCTTTCAATCACGGAAAAGTACTCTTGTAGGAACTTATTGGCAATTATACTTCCTATAAATATAAGAGAATAATATTATTCAAACTAGTTTTCATAGTTTTCAAATCTTCAATGTAATATCTTTAGAAAACTCCTAGAGAAACACCAAGACTTAGGAGGATCAAAGGAGAACTCTTGGAGAAGAAGAGGAGGTTGCTCAAGAAGGTTTCAAGGAAGAAGAAGAAGGCTTACTTGTCTATTAGTGGTTTCTTTTTCTCTTCTTTTTAATTTATTAACAATTGGAGACTAATGTTTTAATTGTCTTTAGGGGATATTCTTTTGGATTCATGATTTTCTATTAATTTTACTTCTTTGATCAATTTATTGCTATTCTTGGTATTTGATTAGTTGAGCATAATATCTTGTTGGATTGATTAGTTCTCTTCTAATTAACTTGCAAAACAATGTTGAAAAGAATGGCCAACTAATTAATTCAATACTAGTTATTCTTAACTTGCTTGAAAAAGAGGTTAATGGTAAGGACTAAGTAATCAAAGATTGGTTGATGATTTTTAGAATATATATTCATTGGCTAATTTCATGCTTAAATCACCTAGAATATAGGGATTTGTGCGAGGATTGATTTTAATGTATCTTTTGCATAAATTGATCAAGATAAAATATATTCACTGATTTGACTAAAAAATAGTGATTTTATGGACTGAAAACGAAGTGAGTCTACTTTAATCCTTCATGATGCCAATATAATAATAAATTGAGAGAATATCTAGTTAATCATTATTGTGTATTCCAGGATTTCTCTCTATTTGCATGTCTTTTCTCCTTATTCTCACTCCTTGATTATCCTTGTGACTTTTGTTGTATAAGTTGACCTTTTCTCTAGTATATTAGGTTAGTGTTTTATTTTTCTTTTCTTATTTTATTAGCTAAACAATAATCATTTTGGCAAAGTAAGGTGGGAGCCTAAGTTCTCGTAGATTCGATACTTGCTATTCCCTATACTGTATAATGGGTATTCTTGCTCGTATGTGTGGTTTTAGTGGTTAGCATTTTAATTAAAGCTTAATTGATTGTGGACTTTGTTGGTAATATTTTCTACACTAAAAAACGCACATAATTTCTAAATGGGGAATGACTTATTTTTAACCAATGAATAGTCCACTCACACCAATAGTGTAAGTGCATTTGAAATACATAGAATTGGACCACGTGATAAAAATATTTATAAAAGCACTAAATTAAATAAAGATTGATTTATCGCAGCTACTGTGTGGACGAGTACCCTAAGACTTGAGTATAAGTTGGTGCTCTGGTGAAGTTGGACTTGTACACTTTGATGTTTGTTGGGTGAGGTCTTATCACAAGGCCAATAACCTTGTATATTGGGTGTATGACTCTAGTTAATTAAGACAGACTTATACAATAGAGTTTCTATAATTCATCACGTGAAAAAACATGTGATTGCCTGAGATAATCTAATAATCTAGGGTCCTGAGAAACGTGACTAGGTATATACACTTTTGGGTAACTCCCTGTTATAAGTGGATACATATTGGAAGTCATAGATTATCGAACTAGCTATCAAAGGATGGTAGATGTTATTGAAAAAGGTGTTAGTGCATTTTTCCTATTTCAATGACAGGTATTATGTAGAGGGGGTATTTTCATCATTACACCTTTAGGTCAAAGACATTGAACTTGCAATACTATTCTGGAAGTCAATATTTCCATATGGTGATAAATGAAATATTTAAAATGATAAAAATTTTGGTATTTGTTAGCAGGGATATTTTTGTCATTTTAGTAGTCAAGAATAATACGTCTTTTACTCCTTAGAGTAGCTTAAATAACATTTGTAAATTTATTAACAATATTGGCTTGTTGGGAGAATTTATTATTAGAGGAATTATTTTAGAAGTCCAATTAATTATTTATTTGGGCTGGAATAATTAATTAGACTTCTAGAATAATTCTTCTAATAATAAATTTATTTATTTAGGCTAGAATAATTAATTGGTTTATTAATTAATTATCTTAAGTAATTTTATATTGGGCTAAAGTAGATTAATTAATTAATAAAAGAGCAAATTTAATTAATTAGTTATTAATTAATTATCTTGGATAATTTTATATTAGGCCCAAGTGGATTAATTAAATAATAAGAGAGCTATTTAATTAATCTTGGACTAATTAAGAAAAGCCTTGGCCTAACAGGGCATATATATAGTTAGCAAGTTAACATGGCGGCCCAGGGAACCTGAAGTTCTCTGGGCCGCCGGATCTTGTTCTTCTAAGCATAGTTTTTCCAGAAACTAGCACTAAGGTTCTGGAAAAACATGGTGGCCCAGGGAAATTAGGCCGCCCAATTGAGGGAGGAAACATACTCTTCAGTGCATTTTCTGATCTTACACGACAAAACTCATATGTAAGCCTTCTTTACACCTAAAATAGAGGAGGAGAGTTTGGGTAAGGCTAAGGTTTCTCTAAAGAAGCCTAGATCTTATAAGTTTGAGTACCAAGAAAAGGGAAGGACCAAGGGATACAAAGAAGAGGAAAATAGTTAATTTGAAGGTTTCAAGAGGAAGAAGAAGAAAAGCTTGTCTATGGGTTTGCCTTTCTACACTCTTTGTAATATTTCTTATATTCTTGTGCCAAGAATGGATTTTTAAATATAATGAAGGGTTGTACCTGATGCATGTTTTTTAATGTAGAAAATATTTCAAATAAATTTCACCACCAATCAAGCTTTAATTAAAATGCTAAGCAATAAACCAAACATACGAACAAGTATACCTATCATATAGTATAGGGAATAGAAAGTGAAAAACAATAGGGGAGGGGGAGGGGGGGGGGGGGGAGGGAATGAATAAGGTTTTTGGAAAACTAAAAATTTTCAAGTCGTCTGATATACAGAATATTGATGATCTTCAAGTTTCTTGGACTAACTTTATGGCAACAAAGAAAGCTATCCAAGAAAACTTTGAGAACTATCCAAATTTAGACTAAAGTAAGAAATACAATGCAATTAATGTTGTATGCCGAGAAATGAGACATAGAATGTATAGTGGTTCAATCTACCGAGATCTACATCCACTACCTTAAGCTCACACTTAAGGATTTTTAACCAGATTTCATTTACTCAATTTAATGAAATTAAATTGTACCAAATACAAGAAAGAATCACCACACTTGGTTGTCCAAAACCTCTCAACCAGACAATCAAATCAAGGTTCACCCCAAATGAGTTTTATATCATAAATTTATAATACAAAAAGAGATTGAATATCAATGAAAAAGTAAAAGCTCACTTGTTTGAGTAGATGAGCACCAAGGAAAAAAGCACACACACATTTACCTTTTAGATACAATTTGAATTCACTTTGAAACACTTTGATAAAGTAGATTTTTGTTTTCTATAGAGTAAGAGTGTTTCTTAGAAGGATGCCATAAAAATCTTATGTCAGATCATGTTTAGAGGCTTTATATAGAGCTATAAAGTGAAGTACCAATGGCCATAAAACGACTATAATTTTTCTGTTAAATTTACCTGTGTTTTGGACTTATGTTTCGAATGACGATGCATCCAAAAGGTAAGTCCAAAATGGCACTTTTGCAGACAGAAACGATTTGATACTATTTACAAGATTTCGGACGAATATTTTGGATGCAGAATCATCCAAACTACTCAATCCAAAATTTTGAGATTTTTTTAAAATTTTGAAATATTTTTCTTTTTGTGATTCAAGGTAGAGATCAATTGAATCATAAGGTAAAGAGACATAGGAATTAACAAGAAATACCTTAATAAAAATTCCTAGTCTAAAGTTCATCCATAAAGACTTCTTGGTATACAATCTCATAAGCTTGAACTTTATCTTGATCACCCATACTTGAATTCCATTACTCAAAAGTTGCTTAGCAATCTTATTTGAATGACTTGGAAGAACTAAGGTCAAACATGTCCTATTACATATAGATTCCATAAGTTAGTCCACATCTAATATTTGTCATAAGTCATAACATAGGAGAAAGCCCTTAGGGCTAACAATCCCCCCCTTTCGAGTGATGACAAAACTTGATGGGATTGTGAAATAAATAACTGTATAAACATGTCAGACCGAGAGAAATAAGAATATTTTTCATTGAAATGCAATATCTTATTTTAGAACTCAAAGAGTGCTTATATGATTAAGATATAATATATATAAGCTTCGCAAGCATAGCTCAATGAGCCTATAGCCCAACCTACCTCTATATCCTTCATCCTTTTATTAAACGACTATTCCAAAAAGAAATAATGAATTTTATGAAGGAGATATAACAGGCAAGTTATATGATGAGATGCTCCCCCTTAATATTTGCATATATGAATATTTGAAAATGAGAGAGAAACTAAAGTCAATTTTGTACGTCCAAAACATTGGTGAAAGTATATATGAAACCTTTATGAATGCGATTTTGGATGTCCAAAAAGTGTGTGTCCAAAACAGTATGAATCTTTTAAGAAAATGATTTTTAGATCAAGAAAATATGAGTCCAAAACTCCCCCTGACATAATGCATGAGATAATGGATATTTCAGAATCTCAAAGAGTTTTTATCATAAAGGAAGTAATCCATATGACTGAAATATTTTTCAATGAAATTGTCATAGAATCATATCAATAACTTAAAAACATCTTATAAATTTAGTCTAAAAAATACCTTAATTACGAAAAGAATACTTTTGGATGAAAAAAATCAGGATACCAAACTAGTATCCAATTTGGATATCAACAAACTGAGATCAGATATGATCATTATTCATATCAAATAGTTCACCAAAAATATCAAATTAAAGGACAAAGTTTCCCCCAAGTAAATTTACTACTTAATTAGTAGAACAAAGAGTATAGCATACAACCACATAGATAAATAATCAAATAAATCTGTAGAATAATTATAGCCCAGTCAATAGAGTCAAGTATAATACTCACAATTAGTAGAATAATTAATTGTAACGCTCATAGAATTGTATGTAGAAAATTATCCCAACATTCCAAGAAAAAACTTCCCAATCAGTTTCATATTCAGCAATCATAATAAAAAACTTTCCAGTCAGTTTCATATTCAGTAATCATATCTAGTTCATATTCAGTAATCATAATAAAAAACTTTCCAGTCAGTTTTATATTCAGTAATCATATCCAGTTTGTTCATATTTTCTCCCCGTCATTAATCAAAAAGAGTAATAATAGAAAAGAAGTAGAAGAAATAGAATATAGATGGATAGGAAGTATTTAGAATATAAGCAGAAAACTTAGTGCATAAGTAAAGACAGAAAAGTAAATTATTCAACTGCAAAAACTAAATTGTTCACCATATCAGAGAGAGTTGGGGGTAGTCGGGTTAGAGGTCAACTAAAGAGCATTCAGCCAAACTGGTTTTCTTAGAAAATGTGAATTATTTCAAGTTTTGATCCTACACCTTTTTGAGAGTGTTGACCAGCAATCCTATTGGATTTTCTTTTAACCACAACATGCTTCTGTCTCTTTCTAGATGAGACATGTGGTTTGGAGGAGGCAGAAGGTGCTACAGCTTCCTGAATCGGGGATTTTTCCTTGGTTTGCATAATAGTAAGCACTTCCTCTGCTGTAGGCAGTTCTTGTTTAGTCTCTTCTGTTGGGTATCTCTCACGTAAATCATATATGGCGTAGTGAAAAAATAAGAATGAGATACCAATCCAAGATCTACATATGTGTGAAAAACAAGACATAAAAAGAACAAAGATAACAGCTTTACCTTTCTTTGAGCGTCTGAAAAATAAAAATTTTCTTCTTCAAGTCTGAGACACGATCCAGCAATCCTCTTGATCAAACACCACGAGGGTTGAATATCCAACCACTATATTCATAGTGTGTGATTATCTCTAACAGAAATCCACACGGAAGATCATACTCAAGCACCAAGATGTTTATGTGCTAGCATAAACTAAAATGGTGGCTAGGGTTAGGGTTTTTCATTTCCTCTTTGCTGAAGAAAAATGAGAGAGAGAGAAGAGAGAATCGTGTGAGGCCTAAGGTTTTGGAGTTATTTCGTTAATCCCCCAGCCGAAATTTCGTGGATATACCTTATATATATCACGAAAAAATCTTGCTGAAAATACTCCATCTGAGAATTCTAAAACAATTAGAATTTCCTAATTGTAATTGGAAACATCAAGTTCACACAATTACAATTTGGACAATAAATTATAACTAATTATAATTTATCAACAACAACTTTTCTTTCTCGCATTTAACCCCACAATGTTATCAAATAACAACTTGAGCATATAATCCTCTATGGTGTGTGACCTATTAGGTTTCCCAGTCAATTGGTAGCGAATATGAATTAATCTAAACGTCTTTGAGATTAATAATTCATAATTAATTAGAATTAATCATATTGATTCTAATTAGGATTGGTTTATTAATTTATCAATTAATAAATCCATATTTTCAGATCATGAGTGGTATCTTGCAACACATCATGACCACCCAAGAGTCCAAGAAGTCAAGTGGCTTGACATGAATCCTTTAATAACAAACTACAGTGCAATTAACTCATTTCACCATATAATATCTCATTTAGTTTGGAGTATAGAATTAGTACCAACTCCCTTTAAAATATATATTAATTCTGGCTCGAATATAATAGTACTTGTACTAGAAACCCACTACTCTAGATGTGTATCAATTGGAACTATTTCTAATACACAGTCGCCTTGGCCAAGGACTTCTCGAGTAGTAATTCCTATAAGTGGCCATGAGATATTCGCCCCTACTATTAGGAGTGATGAATCCTTTAGTGACTCTCTTAACTAGTTTCGTTTACCTCACAATGTACCCAATATTCATCCCATAGATGGCTCTCGATCTGGCTCCAGAGATTGGAATCAAAGCACAAAGCTCAGTAAACAAAGTACCTTGGAGATCTCAAGTCTAAGGATACTTGCACGCTTTCTATATTGAGATTATATCACTGGCACTAAATAGTTATCCATGTGATTATCTCATAGCTAGGTCATCTAATGTACTTGTTCCATTAACAAGCATCCGTGTGTTAACTTTGAGTATCTTAATACTCACGGATATGAGAACCAATGCCTGATCAAATCAGGAAGTCTAACACATGCTAATCTTAACGCATTAATAATGTTCTGTCTCATTAATACTACAGCTAGAGGCTATTTAAGTACTAACACTATACAGTGCAACAGGAATCTCATATCATGATCTCTATCATGATTTCTTTAACACAGTGTTGTACTAGAGACTTTATCTAATAGTCATAATACTTAAAAGTAAACAAAAGAAACTGTAAGATAAATAATACCTTTTATTATAATAAAATGTGTCGTATACAACGTACAAGTGATTGTCTCTAGGGTATAACACTAACAAACTCCCACTTGCACTAGAGCCAATCATTCATGTATCTAATACCGTATGACTCAACATGCCTATCATGTTTTTTTTGGAATAGTGCTTTTGTAAGCGGGTCAGCTATGTTTCCATCCGTGGAAACTCTCTCTATCTTTACATCATTCCTATCTATGATCTCTCGGATCAAATGATAGCATTGGAGTACATGTAATAGTCTCTTGTTTAGAACTTTTCCAACTTAATGTCCTTCCGCACAACGTAAACACGTAGCCGGATTGTGATTTGAAATCATCTTTGTCAGATTGAAATCTGACATTAGTATACCCATTTATTTTCAAATCACCTTCTCCATATACTAAGAACACATAATTAGTCTTTCGTAAGTACTTAAGGATGTTCTTTACTGTCGCTTAATGACCCTTACCAGGGTCAGATTAGTATCTACTCGTCAAACTGAGAACACAAGATACATCGAGCCTTGCACATACCATAGCGTACGTGATAGATTCAACTGCCGAGGCATATGGAATCTTACTCATATGATCCCTTTCAACTTGTGTCTTGGAAGATATTGACTTTAAAAAGCTTACACCGTGTGATATAGGTAAGAATCCCTTTTTGGATTGATCCATACTAAACCTTTTTAGCACTTTATCTATGTTTGTAGACTGTGAAAGACCTAACAACCTTTTAGATCTATCTCTATAGATCTTTATTACAAGAATATAGATTGCTTTTCTAAGGTCTTTCATGGAGAATTGTTTGGACAACCAAACTTTAACCGTTTACAAGATAGGTATATCGTTTCCTATTAGCAATATGTCATCTACATAAAATAATAAGAAAACGATTGCATTCCCATTGACCTTTTTGTATACACAAGGCTCATCCATGTTTTGAATGAACCCAAATTCTTTGATTTTTTCATCAAAATCGATGTTCCAACTCCTAGAAGTTTGTTTAAGTCCATAAATGGAGCTTTGCAGCTTATACACCTTTGTGCCATCACTGGATGTGAAACCCTCAGGTTGTGTCATATATACTTTCTCAATCAGATTTCCATTTAGAAAAGTTATTTTCACATCCATTTGCCAAATCTCATAATCATAATGAGCAACAATGGCTAGGAGTATACTGATAGATTTTAACATGGCTACTGGTGAGAAGGTTTCGTCATAGTTGATACCATGTTGTTGATGATAACCCTTCGCCATTAGACGTGCTTTATAGGTAACTAAGTTACCATCCATGTCTGTTTTCTTCTGAAAAATCCATTTGCACCCAATAGGTTTAATTCTTTTGGGTGGATCAACCAAAGTCCATACTTGGTTGTCGTATATGGAATCCATCTCTGACTTCATGGCCTCAAGCCATTTGCCAGATTCTGAACTATTCAGAACATCCTTGTAGGTAGTAAGCTCATCTTAATCTATAAGTAATACATCATTATGGTCACTAATGAGAAATCCATATCTCTCAAGTGCCACACGTATCCTGCTAGACCTACGTGGATCTTGTGTAATTGAAGGTTCATCTATTCTCTCAATAGATGTGGAATCAGCCGGTTGATCCTTGTTTGTTTGATCTTCTTGAACTTTACTAAGTTTAATTTTACTCCCACTGTCCTCTTTGAGCATGTGCTCCTTCTCTAAGAAGAAGACATGCTAAAAAACCAATGCTTTGTTTTCAGAGGGTAGGTAGAAGTAATATTCCAAGGATTCTTTTGGATATCACACAAACAAACACTTGTCAGACTTACTATTAAGTTTGTCTGAATGTGGCCTTTTGATAAAGGCAGGATAACCCCAACTCGCAAGTGAGATAACTTTGGTTTCTTACCAAAGAACATCTCAAATAGGGTAGAATCAACCGATTTTGTCAAAACTCTGTTTAGTATATAAACAGAAGTCTCTAGTGCATGCCCCCAAAATGATTTTGGTTGGTTTGCAAAAGCTATCATGGTTCGTACCATGTCTAGAAGGGTTCAATTCATTTTCTCAGATACATCGTTATGTTAAGGTGTATGTGGTGGAGTCTATTGAGATAATATCCCATTATCTCTAAGATAACTCAAAAACTCTTGACTCAAGTATTCTCCTCCTTGATCAGATCTTAGATTCTTAATGCTTTTGCCAAGTTATTTTTCTATTTCATTCTTGAAGTCTTTGAAGTTATCAAAGGCCTTAGATTTGTATTTCATTAACTACAAATACCCGTATCGTGAGAAATCATCGATAAAGGTTGTGAAACAGTTATAACCTCCTCTTGCTTGTATTGACATTGGGCCATATACACCAGAGTGTATGAGCTCTAATAACTCCTTGGCCCATTCTCCTTTTCCTGAAAAATGAGTTTTAGCCATTTTACCTGGTAAACAAGACTTGCATGTGCCATATGATTCATAATAAAATGACCCTAAGTTACCAAGCTTGTATAACTTAGAAACATGATTTTCGTTTATATGGCCTCAACGACAATACCATAAGTAAGTGGTGTTAGGGTTATCTATTTTAGGTTTCTTTTTATTTATATTGAGAATTGGATTATCCAAGTCTAGAACATATAAACCATTAACCAGAATTGCTCAACCATAATGAATATCATTCAATAAAAAAGAACAATGTTTATTCTTAAATATCAAATGAAATCCATTTAAGTCTAAATACGCAACTGAGATAATGTTTTTCATTAAAACTATGCATAATATGTAATTCTAGAATTAATCCCGAAGGCAGGTTTAGCTCGTATATCCCCACAGCAAGTGTAGCAACCTTTGCCAAACTTATGGTACGTAGGTCCACGTCACCTTCCTCTATCCTTCTTCTGCTCTTTAGTCCCTACAAGTTATTGTACAAATGAGATCTACATCCAGTATTTAATACCCATTTCTCATTTCTAAAGGCAGTATTTATCTTAATCATAAACATACTCGGAGTAGAAGTAGAAGTGCTTGTAAACTTCTCCTTCTGCTTCTAATCCTTAATGGTCTCCAAGTAGGCCTTGCAGTTAAACCCCCAATGGCCCATCTTGCCATTAGAATTTCTTAATTGTAATTGGAAACATTAAGTTCTCACAATTACAATTTGGCCACAACAACTTCTCTTTCTCGCAATTAACCTCACTATGTTATCAAATAGCATCTTGAGTATATAATCCTCTATTGTGTGTAACCTATTAGGTTTCCCAGTCAATTGGTAGCGGACATGAATTAATCCAAACGTCTTTGAGATTAATAATTCATAATTAATTAGAATTAATCCTATTAATTCTAATCAGGATTGGTTTATTAATTCATCAATTAATAAACCCATATTCCCAGATCATAAGCGGAATCTAGCAATACATCATGACCACCCAAGAGTCCAAGAAGTCAAGTGGCTTGACATGAACCGTTCAATAACAAACTACAATGCAATTAACTCATTTCACCATACAATATCTCATTCGGTTTGGAGTACGGAATTAGTGCCAATTCCTTCCAGAATTAATTCTGGTCTGAATACAATAGTACTTGCATCAAGAATCCATTACTGTAGATGTGTATCAATTAGAACTTTTTTCAATATGCAATCGCCTTGGCCAAGGACTTTTCCAGTTGTAATTCCTACAAGTGACCGTGAGATATTCTCCCCTACTATTATGAGTGGTGAATCCTTTATTGACCCTCTCAACTACTTTCGTTTATCTCATAATATACCCAATATCTATCCTATAGGTGGCCCTCGATCGAGCTCCAGTGATTGGAATCAAAGTACAATGCTCAGCAGACAACGTACCTTGGAGATCTCAAGTCTAAGAATACTTGCACGTTTGCTATATTGAGATTATATCATTGGCACTAAATAGTTATCCATGTGATTATCTCATAGCTAGGTCATCCAATGGACTTGTTCCATTAACAAGCATCTATGTGTTAACTTTGAGTATCTCAATGCTCACGGATACAAGAACTACCGCCTGATCAAATCAGGAAGTCTAACACATGCTAGTCTTCATGCATTAATGATGTCTTGTCTCATGAATACTATGACTAGGGACTATTTAAGTGCTAATACTATACAGTGTAGTAGGAATCTCATATCATGATCTCTATCATGATTTCTTTAACACAGTGATGTACTAGAGACTTTATCGAACAGTTATATTACTTATAAGTAAACAAAAGAAACTATAAGATAAATAGTGCCTTTTATTAAAATAAAATGTGTCATATACAATGTACAAGTGATTGCCTTTAGGGTACAATACTAACACATTTTTACTCCACTATTTTACTCAAACCAATAGCCCCCACTACTGATTCGGGAAAGCCCGTTGGAAGCTTTCCTAGTGGACTGGTATCTAAATTCCTCAAGAATAACCTTGAGTTTGTCCAACAAGCCACCCTTGAGTTCATTGGTAGGTATCCAATACCAATTACATCGTATGTAACTGCCGGATCATTGGGTGATTAACAGCTTTTAATCTTAAATCCTTTTGGGCTACCCAACTTTTCCTTTAAATTTCTTTATGCTTAAGTTTGTCCAACAGGGATAAAGAATTTAGTTAAACTCGACCCATTAATCAGGAATTTAATTCTATAGCTTGAACATGACCGATGTCAAGTAGGCTTGGGTTTGCCCAACAACCTGGTCTTGAAAAAGGACTCTCGTTCTTACTATATTAACAGAAGGAATTAGGTTTAATATTAATTGAGGTATTTGTTCCACTTAGTGATTTCAATAAATGACATGCACAAAAATCATTAAATCACATAATTGATAATCATGGTAATAAAGCGATTACGTGGTATGGTTATGGACTTTACCCTAAATTAATTCATTTGAGACATAAAATAAATTAATATAGTTAACCCTATGTGTTCATGCATGATTTAAGTGGAAGGTCTTACCTTCTTGCCTTGTTTTGGTTGCCATCTCCAAAATAAAATAATTCTACTCCTATCTAACCTATGTAAACTAATTACATAATTTTCTAAAGAGAGAAAACCTCGAGTTACATTCGAGGGGAGTTAGATGAGAAGAGAATTACACAAGAATTTTAGCGAAGGCAGGACACGCAGGCCTTATTTAATAAAAATCAAAATTGTAAAATGCATGAACAGATATAATTGGTTTTAGTCCATAACCATCCACCATGCCATTAATTATACTTAAACAAAATAAACATATAACTTTTATTATTCCAAAATCACTATTTTGGAAAAATAAAACAAATTCTAAAATCAATATCTTAAAAAAATACATTAATTTTAAATTTTCAAAATCATTATTCTGAAAAATAAAATTGTTTGTCTCCAAACTTATTTTGAGAAAATGCTTTTGGGTCCCGTCTCTTATAAAATGAGAATTTTTTCCCTTTCAAACTCTATTTCAAAAAAAAAAATTTTAATTGCTGGAACGTCGAAATAGAGCAGAATCGGCGCCGGTTTGGAAGCTAGAGCTGGCGCTGACTGCGGTATGGTTTTATTAGAAAAATTTTCTCCAGAAACGATTTCTGGACGTCACGAAATAGCACACAACTGGCGCCGGTTAGGGGGCTTGAGTCGGCGTTGGCTGTAGTCGGGACGAGGTGGCGAGTTTTAAAAGTTTTTTCAGAAATTTTCCAGAAACAATTTCTGGAGCCTTTTTCTTCTGCAATAGTTTTGTGAGAACAATTCTTAGCAGAAATTTTCTATTTTGAAGCTAAAAAAAACAACCAATTTGTTAGTTTAAACAAAAATAAAATAGAAAATTAGGATATAACGAAAGGCAACAAACCATGTTCAAGAAAGTGTTTTTTTGCAAAAACTTGCAGCACATAAAGAAATCATTTTTCGAAATATGCTGTAACTATTACACAATCATATTGTGCTATGGACCCAACCCACAATGCTCAAAACGATTTCAACTCGAGTGAAAACAGTTTTCACAGTGAACAAAGATAGACACGAATACATGAAAACAACTTTTCATGACAAAAACAATGTCTGCAATCCACACATAGCACGTCTCTAATGCCTGTGAAACCCCACCTAAAACCAACCCTACGAGTAAGGGGGTCGGGATGCATATCATGTTACTTTGCATGAATATATATATTTTTGAATGATTTTATGTGCTATAGAATTATGATTTATAGTCTAGAAGGCTTGGTTATACTTATTGAGTATGAAAGGTAAGATGGTAATTTTTCTTGAGGTCAAAATAGGAAGATAGCTTGAGGATTAAATAAGAAGAATATTTGGGTAAGAAAATAAGAATAAGAGTTGTTGTGGTTTAGTGGTTAGAGCCTTGGAATTAATCTCTAAGGTTTGAGTTCAAATCCCATCATTTAAGTTTTTGTCATGATTATTTTAATTTAAGGTGCGATTTTCGTCTCTTGTATTCCATAGAAAAAAAAAAGGAGTGTTTTCCTAGGGGAGACATGAAGGGAATGTCCGAATCCTATCCTTATGTCCTAAAAGAATTCTAGAAGAATTCTTGTCCTTCTATTACCTCTAGCTTATCCTAACCTTTTTACCAATTAAGCTTGTTCAAAATTTATCCAAATCCATGTTTTAATTCCAGAAAATTCAGCAAGGATTATTGGTCAAAAATGGCTCTTAGAGGTTGGAGATTTGACTGAAAATAGGGAAGGAGATAAGGAAGGTTCCCAAGGGAAATTAATCTCCATGGTTGAACCTTCAAACTCCACTCCATAGCGTTCATCTTCTCCATAGAAGAAATCTGAAAATTTTCCAGATTCTTGAGCAGCCTGACCTTCGAAAATCTCAGCCATCTTTCTTACTCAATTGCTGCCAAGAAAATGGCCAATTTATTCAACTTGAAGACTGAAATTCTTGTGCAAAAACCAGACCGCACAAACCAGAAAAAATTCTAGGCAGTTTCGCAACATAGCAGGCCGAGATCAAAGCTGTTTCTTCTACCTTCAAACTAGTAAATTACCTCTGCTTTTCCTCCATATAGAAGGCTGGAAACCAGCCTTAAAGGACCCTCAAACACCTCTCAAAACCCTCTGCAAATTGGCTGAAACATTGCAAAAAAACTGCCTAGCAACCAATTCGAAACATAACCAAAAAAAAAAATCCAGTCTTGTTCCTTTCAAGCCTTGGCCGAAAACCTCCTCAAAACCTCTGTAAGTTAACCTTTGTTCAGCCATGAATTGAACTCCATTACCCCCTCCACTGACCTTGCACAACTAGACTCAATAGCCACTCCTTAAATTTCTCCTACAATCACTCCAATCAAACTTCCATTTGAATTCCAAAATTTCTAGCATTTACTTCATGAAAACACCCTTGGATTAAGCTTCATAACTAGAAATCCTCCCACCATTGAACTCAAAATTTCAGCCAGCCTTATAGCTCCCTCAACCCTTATTCAATTCAGCAAAACACAGCAAACCAATCGGCCATTTGCAGCTCCAAGAAACCTCCATCAATCAAACACCATTACCATATCTTTTACCTTAAAATACTCCTTAAATTTCTCCATTTGAATTTCAAACAACTAGATTTTTCTCTCCTCTCTAATCTAAAAATCAAAATCCTAGAACTCCCTCAATCATTCGGCCAATCCCTTTAGAAATTCGTCCAGCATTTTCTCTCCAATCCTCTCCATTTTCAGCGAGAACACCAAGAACACACACTATCTTTCTTCAAGCCAAAGACCACTCTAAACATCTCCAATCCCTCCCGAAAACTCCAGAACACGCCTACATACTCCCTAGAGTCCATTTCTAGATTTTATAACATCAAATCTTGAAAACAAAAATTGACAATCGGATCAAAACCAGAATTTTCCTTGAAGTCTCAAGAACATCATCAAGGTAACCAAGAACAACTTTTGTTCATCTTCTTCCCTTCAATCTTTAACATATCATACTAATGCTTTCTCTCTCTCTCTCTCTCTCTCTCTCTCTCTCTCTCTCTCTCTCTCTCTCTCTCGGCCAAAATGGTTGCTACAACCATGGCTATTTTCTTTCTCCTTTCTTGGACAATTCAAGACTCTCAAGCGTGTGGATCTTCTTAAATCTTCATCGAGATAGTCATCAATCAAGTATTTCTCTTTAACATTTCTTTTGAATTCTGGATTCATGTCTCTTAGTTGTTGATAGGAATGATAGAATATGAATGGGGGATTGAGTATATACATATGTATGAAGGAGTTGAGAATGGAGCAGGAGAATGATTGATCATGGTTAAGCTTTATGAATTTCCTTGTGGATCGATGCATATTCATCATGTCTTAAGAAATTATGACTGTTTAAGCATGCTAGAATGTTATGTCACCTTTGGTGAATAGGATATTATGTTCTTATTTTCATTGAAGCCGTGAGTATGATTATGCTTAGTAGGGATTTAGTCATGTGATAATAGGTATGGATTTAAGCCTTTGTTTATGAATAGAATAGTTTGTTGATTGATGTTGGAGTATATGCTTATGATTCTTGTTAGCAATAGGAAAATTACGATTATGACCTTGTTGATCCTATGCTATTTTGATTAGCAAATTTTATTACCCCAATTAAAATAATTACTATGTTTTTCTCCCAAGATTTCAAAATTCTTGGAAAGTTTTGAAATTGGAATATTCAATGAAATAGTGATACTTTACTAGTCAAATAAATTATATCTTTTATTAAAAATAATATATATATATATATATATATATATATGAAACGTTTTATACAAAAAAGTAAAATATTAATGATCTTGTAGACCATATATTCATAAATACTATTTATATTTATTTGTTATCTATTAATCAAAACTTGGTAAAATTTATTTATTATTAATTTTTTACTATGTATCAATTAAGAGACTAGTAATAATTTAATATTTATTTTAAACATACTATTTAAGAATGACCATTTATTAATATCATCTAGAACTTAGGATTCTTCAACAATTAAACCCTAGTTCATTTATTAATAACAACAGTCAAGATTTATTATTTGAACATATAACTTATTAGTAATTATTTTACAATCCCTAGTTATTTTATCTTATCCAGCTAGTCTTATTTTATAAAATCATGTATCATCTAGCCTTAAAACATAGGACATTAGGGCTATGATTGTAATAAGTTGAACTAGGATTATTTATGTAAGTGAATATGGCTTGAGTATAACCTTATGACTTGTGTTTACCCTAGGCGGAGTTAGGTCAGCTTTGGAAGATTTTTGAATTTGCTCAAGTAAAGGATCAGGTAAGCTTCTGTACAAACTTATTTGAAGACAAAAGATTTTTATGGCAAGCCAAACCCGATGTGTATGGACACTCATTTTGTAAAGGCAATTAAGGACTGTTTCCTTTCTTGTTTCAGTCAAACAAATCATTTGAAAATCAAACAAGTAGTTTTGCACAAACATTAAACTCTTTCTAAAAACTAATTTTGACAAGAATTTTAGAAACCCTTAATTGCTATTTTCAAATAAAGTAATGTATTATCAGTTTTTCCCAAGTGGGACAATCATCGTTGAGTACTCAATAAGGGTAGACTACTAGGACTAGTCTTTGAAGGGTTAGGGTAAGTCTCTCAGCAGGTGGCCACCTCTGAGGGATGAGTCCTTCCGGGAAAGGATGCCAGCCCAGTAGGTCATGCCTGTCCGAGCTAGCAAGTTTCAGTTATGTGGACTGTGTATTTTCGGAGTGGACAACCGGTAAGTTTGGGTGTAGAGAAGGAGGAGTATCTCACCCGGTAGGCAGTTCACCTACCTTTTGTCAGTCTGCACAAAGTGTGGCATTCTGACCATTATATGGTCATGGAGCCCAACGTGTGGTAACACATGGCTACCCATTTGAGTGGTTGTATTTATTGTGCACATGTATGGTTTGAAAAGCAAAACGCCACTCTTTATTTTTAACCTTATTTATTGCTTGCCAGCACTTTCTCTTATACAATTTTTACAGCATACATACATGAACTGTTTTACCTAAAACACTCAAACCACACACGAGCTTACTGAGATTTTTATCTCATCACCTTTTATGCCATGTTTTCAGGTCGATCCTGCTTTGGAGATGAGTAGCAAGATTTGTTGCCTGCTTTGAAGACTTTATGTTATTTATTTTATGTGTTGTTTTGAGAAATGATAGTAATCAATTTATTTTGGATTTGTTCCTGAATTTTTGGGTTGTAATAAGTTCAATTTTAAAGTATTATTTTTATTTCTGTTTGTGTGACCTAGTTATAAAGACCCCTTACCCTTTAGACGGGGCAACATCCCGGCCTTGTTGGGACTAGGTAGTGGGGTGTTACAATACCACTATTGGGTATCTCTCACGTATATCACATATGGCGCAGCGAAAAAAAAAGAATGAGATACCAACCCAGGATTCACATATGTGTGGAAAATAAGATATAAAGAGAACAAATGTAACAACTTTACCTTTCTTTGAGCGTTTGAAAAATAAAATTTTCTTCTTCAAGTCTGAGGTCTGATCCAACAATCCTCTTGATCAAACACCATGAGGATTGAATATCCAACCACTATAATCACAGTGTGTAATTATCTCTAACATAAATTCACACGGAGGATCACACTCAAGCACTAGGATGTTTATGTGCTAGCAAAAACCAAAGTGGCGGCTAGGGTTAGGGTTTTTCGTTTCCTCTTTGCTGAAGAAAAACGAGAGAGAGAGAGAGAAGAGAGAATCGAGTGAGGACTAGGGTTTTGGAGTTATTTCGTTAATCCCCCAGTTGGAATTTCGTGCATATATCCTATATATATCACGAAAAAATCCTGCTGAAAATACTCCATTTGAGAATTCTAAAACAGTTAGAATTCCCTCATTGTAATTGGAAACATCAACTTTTCACAATTACAATTTGGACCATAAATTATAACTAATTATAACTTGTCCACAACTTATCTTTCTCGCAATTAACCCCACTATGTTGTCAAATAACATCTTGAGTGTAACACCCCGCTACCTAGGCCCGCCAGGGCCGGGGATATCGCCCCGTCCACTGGATAAGAGGACTTTATAACTAGGTAACACAAATACTATAGCGGAATAAAAATGATACTTAAACTTAAAATTTGTTACATCCCAAAAATAAATCCAAGAATACCAACAACAAATCCATAATAAAATTTATCCACTCTCATCTCCCCAAAACATTCCACAAAATAAATTATCAGAAAATCTTCCAAAGAAGGCAATATCTAGCTACTCATCCCTACAGCCAGATCGACCTATAATCATGGTAAGAATGGTGGTGAAAAAGAAATCTTAGTAAGTCCGTGTGTGCTTAAGTGTCGGGAGAAAACAGTACGTGAATGCAAAGTATAAAATTCTTTATAACAGATCACTGGTAAGCAAAAAACATTATTCAAAAGCAAGAGTGGTGTTTTGGCTTTTCCAACCATAAATAATCAATAAAATCAACCACTCAAAAGAAATGATCATGGGTTACCACACGTTGGGCCCCATAACCGCATGGTCAGCATGCCACACTTTGTGCATACCGCCGGTCAGAATGCCACACTTTGTGCAGACTAACAAAAGTAGGTGATACTTCTCTATACCCAAACAACAACCGGATGTCCATTTCGGCAACACACAGTCACTTGACTGAAAGAGAACACTGCTAGCTCAGACTGGCTCGACCTACTAGACTGACGTCCTATCCGGGTAGGACTCACCCCACAGAGGTAGCCACCTACAGAGAGACTTACCCTAACCCCTCAAAGACTAGCTCTAGTATTCCACCCTTATTGAGTACTCAACGATATTTCCCACTTGGGATAAAATGAACAAAACACTGTTCCACATGAAAATGGCAATTTAGGGTTCCCAAAATCTTTATCAAAATCAGTTTTGGAAAGAGTTTTGAGATTGAGTAAATCTGCTTATTGATTTTCAAATAAATTGTTAGTCTGAAATAGGTAAGAAGTTAATCCTCAATTGCCCTTGCAAAACTGAGTGTCTATGTACTCTACATTTAACTTGCCATAATAAACATGTTTCATCAATCAGGTTTTATGCAGGAGCTTACCTGATTCTTGATCACAATATAAGGTCTCCAACAGCTGACCTAACCCCGCATGGGCAAATACAAACCACAATCAAACTCAAGCCAAAATCTACTTTCTCAATTTAAAACAACTCAACTCATTACCACCATGATCCTAGTGTCCCAAGCTTTAAGGCCAAACTATAAATAAATAGGTTTATAAGCTAAGCCTAATTTGATATTTAAAATAATTAATATTTTGAGAAACAAGTACTAATAAGTTGACGGTTTAAATCTTGGTAAGAAAAATTTAGAGTTTACTTGATAAAGAGTCCTAGGTGGTATTAGGTAAAATAATGATTTATTAATAATTTAGTTGTTAGAAAATAATTGTTAATTAAAATTAGTTGAAAATAAATTTAATGAGTCTTGCTTGAAAAATAATAAATAAAATTTTAATGGGTTTTGATTAAAGATAATAATTAAATTTTTAGTAATAAATATCTTACTAATTATGCTTATTTCCATAAAAGGTTTAGTTGATTTCATTATTTTATATAATACATACATATATATATATATATATGTGTATATATATATGTATGTATATATATATATATATACTAATTATGATTATTTCCATAATATGTTTTAGTTGATTTCATTATTTTATATAATATATATATATATATTTATTTATTTATTTATTTATTTTTCTAGCAAAAGCTATTATTTATTTGATTAAAATATCCTTATGATATATAATAATCCAAATCTACCCCTTCTAAGGTTTTTTTTTTCTCGAATTTACTAGCAAAATCATATTATGAAATATTTTATTCGTGAAATAAAAATTAGCTTAGGGACAACTAGATCATGGTCATACTTCTTGTTTGCAGAATTTTTTTTGATAATCTTTTAGGCAGCCATGACTGGATTTTCGTGCAGAAGCTTGAGGAGGATAATGGAGTTCAGTTACTGAAGGTTTAAGAGTGATTTGTGCAGAAGAAGGATGGAGTTTCGGCTAGGGATGAATTAGGAACCAAGGCTGGAAAATTTCTGCACAAGTTTTCGCTGCTTGCTAGAATTTTCTGCGTAGTTTTTCGGCTGCCCTTTTCCAGTCGGTTTGCAGGGAGTTTGAAGGGGAATTTCAGGGCTTTTCAAGGCTGGTTTCCAGCCATCTTCATGGAGGAAAAACGTGACTAAGATGCTGAACAAAAACTAGAAGAAAACAGCTTGGTTTCGGACCTCCTAAGCTGTGAATTTGCCTAGGAATTTTCCAGGTTTTGCCCAGCTTTTATGCAGTCCGGAAATGGCCAGAAAAATCTAAGTTCTAAGCTGATCAAAAAGGCCATTTTCTGGCAGAATTTGGGAGGGAATAATGGCTAAGAATTTTGACACCTTGAAGGCACAAAAAGCTGGGAAAAATTTCAGTTCCATGCATGAGGGAAAATGAACTTTGCTAGAGTAAAGCTTTTAGAAAGTTCACTAAGGAATTTAATTCACTTGAAATCCTATCCCCCTCTTCCATGGTTTCAGTTCATAAGATGTCTCTTACTAAGACATTTTGAACCTACAATGCCACAGCACATTGCTGGAATTTTTCTAGAATAAAATTCGCTTGAACAATTTGAACAAGCTAATGAATTGAGAAATATGAAAAATTAAGGATCAAGAGGAAATGGATTCCCCTTAGGAATTTTGCGTGGGCAAAAGAGTAGGATGAGGATACTCCTATCATGTCTCTCTTAGGACAACATTTCTACCCTACTCCAGGCTCATAAGACCGAAAATATTACTTCCCAAGAAAAAATAAAATTTAACCAAGCTAAAGCTACTATGATCGAATTTGAATCCCAGACCTCAAGAATTAATTCTAAGGCTCTAACCACTAAAACACAACAACTCTTATTCTTATTTTCCCTCTAAAAATATTTTCCTATTCAATCCTCAAGCTATCTCCCTTTTTCCACCTCAAGCTATCTCCCTTTTCCACCTCAAGCAAAAATTACCATTTTGCCATTCTCACTCAATGGTCGTAATCAAGCTTTCTAGACTATAAAACACAAATTCAATGCACATAAAATCATTTAAAAAATATATTTAAACATGCAATGAAATATGATATGCACCCCAACCTTCTTACTCTAAAGTTGGTCTTGACTGGGGTTTCACATCCTCCCATTTTAAGGAGAATTTTGTCTCAAAATTCAAGCATACCTCTATTTCAAATCAAGGTACTTCCGCTTAACCCATTCTTGCGACTCCCATGTGGCATCCTGCGTGCCATGGTGCTCCCACTGAATCTTAACTATCGGTATCTATTTGTTCCGGAGAGTCTTGACAATGCGTCCAATATCCGCACAGGCTTCTCCACAAAGCTCAGGTTTGGCTGCAATACTAACGGTTCATCATTCAATATATGACCAGGATCTACATTATACTTCTTCAATTGTGACACATGATACACATCATGGATTCCCGTCAACCCTTTTGGCAGATCCAGTCGGTAAGCTACCGGTCCGATCCTTTCCTGAATCGGAAACGGCCCCAAATATCTCGGTTTCAATTTTTTGCCCTTCAGATGCTTTAACCCTATTCGTTGTCAATTTCAAAAATACGCTGTCCCCTACTTGGAATTCCAATTCTCTCCGACGGTTGTCCGCATAGCTCTTCTGCCGACTATGTGCCGCCTTTAACCTTTCCCTGATCAATTTCACTTTATCCAACATCTCTTGGACACATACTTCTCTGGTTTTGCTCACATGACTGTCTTCAGACCAATTCCAATATAACGATACCTGACACTTGCGCTCATACAAAGCCTCATACGGTGCCATCCCGATCGAAGCTTTATAGCTATTGTTATATGATAATTCCGCATCCGATACACACTCTATCATTTATCTCCGAAGTCCAAAACACAGGCTCTCAGCATATCCTCTAATATTTGTATAACCCTCTCTGACTACCCGTCGGTCTGTTGATGTGCCGTCGTACTGAATTTTGGACTCGACCCCTTTGCTTCCTGAAACTTTCTCCAAAATCGAGATGTAAACCTCGGGTCTTAGTCTGACACTATGCTCGAAGGCACTCCATGCAGTCGGACTATTTCTCAAACATAAGTCTAAGCCAGCTTCTCCATCAAGTCTCTCATATTCACCGGTATGAAATAGGCCGACTTGGGGATATCTTCCTCTCTTATGCGCACTTGGTTGTATCCTTGCCTCAGATCTAACTTGGAGTAGCAACTGGATCCTTGCAACTGGTCGAATAGCTCGTCAATCAATGGTAGGGGATACTTGTTCTTGATCGTCAAATTGTTCAATCCCCGATAGTCAATGCATAGCCTCAGAGTGCCATCCTTTTTCTTCACAAATAGCACAGGCGCTCCCCAGGGCGACGTGCTAGGTCTGATGTAGCCTTGACTCACTAACTCCTCCAACTGCTCTTTCAACTCTGCTGGTGCCATCCGGTATGGGGTTCATGATACTGGTTCCGTTCCTGGAACTAAGTCGATGGTGAATTCCACTTCTCGGCTGGGAGGTAGAGATTCAAGCTCCACCGAAAATACATTGGGAAATTCCTTCACTACTTCAGTGTCCTCCAAAGTGCACTAGTCCTTCAGCTTGTTTATCGCACATGCCAGGTACCTTTGACACCTATGCTTCAACAATTTTCGGGCCTTTGCCCCCGCAATCAAATACTTAAGTTCTTTAACCCTTTTACCATTAAATTCCAATACATCACAACCTAGTCTGACGAACAGGACTGCCTTATTTTTACAGTCTTCCCTAGACCTATGCTTGGCTAACTAGTCAATCCCAAAAATTAAGTCATAATCCTCAATGTCTAACACTATCAAATCTCCCTCCAGACTTTCTCTCCCTGCATTAACTTTACATTCTTTTACATACCGATCCGCTTGCACCATTTTCTCTAGAGGTGTGCTCACCACTAAAGCGTCAGGTAGATCCACTCCATCCCAGCCCAAATGACATGCACACAACTTGCTTATATAGGAATGAGTAGAGCCAGGATCAATCAAAGCATTAACGGAACGTCCTTGAATAGTGAATGTACCTTCTACCACTGCTGCATCGGCCCCAATACATTGGCCTTCACTTGCGGCTTCGGTGCTCCACTCCCGGCTGCTCCTGTGGGGTTGGCTCGGTTGGGCCCCGGGTTCTGAGGCGGGTTTCCTTGCCCGACTCGGTACAATTTGGGGCAGGTGTTCCTCAGGTGGTTTGGGTCGCCATAATGATAGCATTTTTTTTCACCACCCTTAGACCAACAATTTCTTTTGGTGTGGCCTGTCCTTCCACACTGCTTGTATGATGGGAGATTCGGGGCAGGTCCACCTGGTGCTGTCCGGGCTTGCTTCCCCCGGTTTTACCATTGGTGATTAGAGTTCGATCGCTGCCCTTGGAAGTGCCCTTATGGCAGTCTTGGTGGCTGGGAAGGCCTGGTCACCATCCAGCTACAGTCCTCATTCTCAGTTCGGGTGGCCGCATCCACTACCCCCGAATAGGTAGTTACCGGAGACGGTGCCAATGCTCTCCTCAGCTCCGGTCTCAGTCTCTTGACAACTGCCTCGTCCTATTCTGCTCGGTGTCCACCAATCGCTTGCAGTATTTGGACAACTGAGTGAATCGGGCCGCGTATTGGGCTACCGACTTGCTTCCCTGCCTCAGGTTCTGGAATTCGTCTTCTCGCTTCTCCACAATCCACTGTGGGATATACTCTGCCCTGAAGACTTCAACAAAGTTGGACCACGTCCATTCCTGCTCGTCCATCTCCTAGTCGTCTTGGACCCGCTGCCACTACGCCCGAGCTGGTCCTCTCAATCGGAAAGCTGTAAACATAACCATCCGCTCCTCGGTGTACTGGAGCGTTGCGAATATATCCTCCATTTGCTCAGCCCATTGCTCGGCCTTTTGGTCTTGTTCGGCTTCACCCATAAAGGCGGGTAGTTGAAACTTCAACAACTGCACTAAGGCCTTGTCTTCACCCCTTGGGTTCTGACGCTCGGTCATCGACTGCAAAATCTCGGCCATCTTGCTGAATGCCTGCCCCGTGGTTACATCAACTGGAACTTCAGACCTCGATCCCATATTCTGACTATTCCCGTCACCCTGGTTGGGTTCTTGCATCTGGGCTGTTTCCATTTCTAGTGCCACTTGATCGACGTCCGGAACCCTTCCACCTGCTGAAGCTGCACGATGCTTTGGTGCCATTCTAAACCACACCCGAAATGATAAGTGTATGCATTTAAAGGTCAAATCTTTTTAGTTGCATATGCATTCACAGTCAAATAGATGTAAATAGAAATCGGATGTAAATTTTGGCTAAGGAACAAATTCTCTTTCAAAAATGGACTTGCATAGATTCGAAATTTTGATTGAAAGTAGAATTAAAATTCTTGACATAAAAGTTCTTGAAAAATAATAAACAAATAAACATCAAAATGAGAGCAACTCCTAATCCTCTAGTCCTCATCAGAATACTCATATTAGCCTCATACAACCATCCCCCAGAGTTCTTAGAAAAATCCACCCTATCCCTTCTAGCAAATCCCTCCATTGGCTCCTTCCCAGGGTGCCTAGAACTCTCCCCGGGCTTAACTCGGCTAAAAGAAGGGAGGAATGAAGGCCTGGGTGGAGACACATAGTCTATCTTCCTCGGGTCATCACTATTTGCTGCTAAATCCACCTCGGGATTAGGAGGGTAGGGTCCAGGCTCCACTATCATCACCTTATCCTCACTGTTAGAACTTATGTCTATCACCGGAATTGGGGTTGGCTCAATGCTCTGGACCTTGTCCTCACTGTTATCCTCCATAGGGTTATCCTCATCATCACTATTATCCTCCACAGGGATAACTGGCTGAGGGGCAGGCTGGGGAACTGGAAGGTCCTCTGAGTATATAGGGATAGGTGTGTGCCACTGCTACCCTTTTCTCATGGTCCTAAGCATCCTAACCATCCTACAACATCAATAAGATAGGTTAAATAAAGATTTAAACTTAAATAAATAACACATATACTATCATTAATTGCCTAAACCTAGGCTCTGATACCACTTGTACCACCCCGCTACCTAAGCCCGCTAGTGCTGGGGATGTCGCCCCGTCCAATTAACAAGGGGTCTTTATAACTAAGTCACACAAAAACTATAGCGGAATAAAAATGATACTTAAACTTAAAATTTATTACATCCCAAAAATAAATCCAAGAATACCAACAGCAAATCCATAATAAAATTTATCCACTCTCATCTCCCCTAAACGTTACATAAAATAAATTATCAGAAAATCTTCCAAAGCAGGTAATATCTAGCTACTCATCCTCACAGCAGGATTGACCTGAAATCATGGTAAGAATGGTGGTGAGACAGAAATCTCATTAAGTTCGTGTGTGCTTAAGTGTCGGGAGAAAATAGTTCGTGAATGCAAAATATAAAATTCTTTATAAGAGATCATTGGCAAGTAATAAACATTAGTCAAAAGTAAGAGTGGTGTTTTGGCATTTCCAACCATAAATAATCAATAAAATCAACCACTCAAAAGAAATGATCATGGGTTACCACACGTTGGGCCCCATAACCGCATGGTTAGGTTGTCACATTTTGTGTATACCGCTGGTCAGAATGCCATACATTGTGCAGACTCACAAAAGTAGGTAATCAGCCTATTGGGCAAGATACTTCTCCTTCTCTATACCCAAACAACAATCGGGTGTCCATTCCAGCAACACATAGTCACTTGACTAAAAGAGAATATTGTTAGCTCGAACCGGCATGACCTATTGGATTGATGTCCTACCAGGGAAGGACTCACCCATCAGAGGTGGCCTCCTGTTGAGAGACTTACCCTAACCCCCCCTAAGCCTAGCCCCAGTAGTCCACCCTTATTGAGTACCTCAACGACATTTCCCACTTGGGATAAAATGAACAAAACACAGTTCCACATGAAAATGGCAATTAAGGGTTCCCAAAATCATTATCAAAATCAGTTTTGGAAAGAGTTTTGAGATTGAGTAAATCTGCTTATTGATTTTCAAATAAATTATTTGTCTGAAATAGGTAAGAAGTTAATCCTCAATTTCCCTTGTAAAACTGAGTGTCCATGCACTCTACATTTAGCTTGCCATAATAAACATGTTTCATCAATCAGGTTTTATGCAGGAGCTTACCTGATTCTTGATCAAAATATAAGGTCTCCAACAGCTGACTTAACCCCGCATGGGCAAATACAAACTGCAATCAAACTCAAGCCAAAATCCACTTTCTCAATTTAAAACAACTCAACTCATTATCACCATGATCCTAGTGTCCCAAGCTTTAAGGCCAAACTATAAATAAATAGGTTTATAAGCTAAGCCTAATTCGATATTTAAAATAATTAATGTTTTGAGAAACAAGTACTAATAAGTTGATGGTTTAAATCTTGCAAAGAAAAATTTAGAGTTTACTTGATAAAGAGTCCTAGGTGGTATTAGGTAAAATAATGATTTATTAATAATTTAGTTGTTAGAAAATAATTGATAACTAAAACCAGTTGAAAATAAATTAAATGAGTCTTGCTTGAAAAATAATAAATAAAATTTTAATGGGTTTTGATTAAAGATAATAATTAAATTATTAGTAATAAATATCTTACTAATTATGATTATTTCCATAAAAGGTTTTAGTTGATTTCATTCTTTTATATAATATATATATATATATATATATATATATTATTTGTTTAGCAAAAGCTATTATTTATTTGACTAAAATATCCTTATTATATATAATAATCCAAATCTACCCCTCCTAGGGTTTTTTTTCGAATTTACTAGCAAAATCATATTATGAAATATTTTATTTGTGAAATAAAAATTTCCAAAACTCCTTCCTCCAGAAAAAATTTCCTCAAATATCTTTAATTTAAATGTGTCATTTCCCTCTTTAATTCAAAATATTGAACCCCTCCGTCCCTTACTTTACCGATTCTATTTAGCAAATGATGATCAAACTTAATGTCCTTTCCTCTAACTCTTGAAACATACCAACAAATCATATAACCTTCCCCTGTCTTCTCAAGACGTATTTTCCTTATATTGGCATAAAATTCCCAAACAAGTGGAGTATATAATTTTTCATCAACAGAAAGAAAACTACCCCAACCAATATATTCAAACATATCCAACACATTCAAGAGATTTTGAAAGGATGAAGGATTAACACAATATCAGAAATAATGGTTCTATTTCTGGAAACCCAGCCATTGTAATTAGATTTACTCTTAGAGTCAATAAATAGGAGTACCTAATTTCCAGAACTCACTTGTTCTGGTGAAGACTTTGAAGAATCACAATGTGATGCCGAGATGTCTTGTTCTGCTGAGACTTCTTTTCCTTTTGCTTTGTTGAAGGTTTAACCCTTCTTCTTTGTTTTTGGAGATATTTTTTGTACCTTCTGGGGTTTTAGTGTAGATGATTTTATTTTTGCCATTGAAAAAGATTAGGGCTTTTGGACTGTCGTTTGTTTGGAGAGGAAGAACTCAGAGAGTTTTTGGAAGATGTCGGTGTTGGGAAATATGCCCTCTTAGACTCGGTTTCTGATTTAATATCGAATGTTTTAATAAAAGAATTTATTTTCAGAAATTGTTTGTGAATTTACATTTAATTTGTGCATAATTACGTTTGGAAAAGACCCATTGTGTTTAAGTAAGTGGTCCATGTGAATGGTGGTCTTTCACAGTAAGGTATGGATCACGGGTTACTAAACAAATAAACGTTCGTTCTTAACCGATTGATGAAAATGCGAATCTCATCATGTCTAGGTTATTATGTTATGAATTCCAAATGGGGAATGGCTTACCTTTAGCCAGTGAGTAGTCCACTCATTTCATGACATAAGTGTATTTCGAATACGTAGAATAGGACCTGTAGTAGTGGTTTCTAAAAGTACTATATGGTAGAAACCTATAGTACTACTGCTACAGCATGGACTAGTACTCTACGACTTGAGTATGAGTTGGTGGTCTGACGAATTTGGAAGCATGTACTTTGATATGCTATAGTTGAGGTTCTATCGTAGGGCCAATATACTTGCATGTTGGGTATGTGTGACTAGTTTGTTAAGATAGACTTGTACAAGATAGTTTCTATATTATATCGCCTCTTGTGGATGTTTGAATGATCGAAATATCCAGGGCCCTGGGAACACATGACTTGGATGTTTGCTTTATAATAGCTCCCTTGGAAAGCAGAAGCAATCCAAGAAGTCGTGGATCGTTGGACTAGAAGCCTAAAAATGGTAGATGTCATTTAGAGAGGTGTTAGTACAATTCTTCCTCTCTAATGTATGGCGATGTATATAGGGGTATTTTAGTCATTAAACTTGAGGTCGGAGACTTTGCTAATGCAGCATTGTCCTTTGGGTCAATATTTTCTTACGGTGATATTAGAAAATATTTAAAATGCAAAATACAACTATTTATATGGCAAGGCTATTTTGGTCATTTTAGTAGCCAAGGCAGTGTGTCTTTTAGTCCCCTGTATAGACTGTGAGTCCTAATTATATACAGGCTAAGGAGTTGGTCTTAAATTAAATTAAATGGAATTTATTTTATTTAAGTAGTCTGATTTAATTATTGGGCTAGAATAAAATAAAGGTCCATAGAGAGAGAGAATTAATTAAATTAGTTTGGTGAGTTAATTTATTGTTTAGGACTTTGGCCCAGTTTGAATAATTAAAAATTAACCTGAGAGTAAACTAATATAGGCTTGTTAATTGGACTAGTATATTTAGGCTGAAAAATTAATTATTATTAGGCCATTTATTTGGTTCTAATTAAAATAATTAATTTAGTCCAAAAGGCTAAACTAAGAGTCCAATGGGCCAGTCCAGTTTAACTAGGGTTTTATTTAGGTTAAACAGGAGAATAGAGAAGTACATTGTTTTTTACTGTCTTTTCTCTGGGTCTAGGGAAAACGTTGTTTTTTTCCTTGTGTAAGAAAAAAAAAAAAAAAACCAGACGCCTCCTTTCTCTCTCCAAGAAAAATTCTTTAGCCGTATAAGTTGTTCACCAAACGTGGATTAGGTAGGCCATATACTGGAAGAGTGAGAGGTTGGGGTTCATATACATGCACAGACGGTGTAGGAGGCTTGCAGAAATCGCACTAGAGATTTCCACCAGGATGCCTACCCCAGTTCTATATATTCCGGTTCAGCCAATTCTAAGAACAAGAAAAAGTGGTAAAAAAAATTTCCTCTCGGAGTCCCGCCAGGACATAACCGATGCTGGCTCCGGTCTGTGATTTTCTTGTTCTTCAGTTTTCAGTTTTTTCCTTCCGCTGCGTGCTTTGCTTCCCTCTTTAAACCTTCAGTCGATTATAGAGATTTGGAGGAGAGAAGAAATGAAGTCCTTTGAATGTTAGGAGAGTTGTGATATAAAGTATATTGAAAAGATAAATTAACATAGAGATTTAGAGAAAAGCGCAAACCTTTTTTTTGAAATTACAGAATTGGAATATGGAAGCAGTTATTTTTTTTAAAAAAAGAAATATCAAGTATAAAAAAAATAGTTCTGTTTTGGATTTTAACCTAAACCGAAATAATCATCCAAATAGAACTTTTTCAGAAATGAATTTTTGATGTAGGTTTTGGACTCCAATACTGTGTCCAAAAACTTTGTTGGTGTGTTTTGGATACAAACACTGTGTCCAAAAACTTCATCTTCACTAATCCTGCAAAATAAAGAAAACTTATATCACCAGGTTAGTTATATGATTTTTGAAATTCCCAATCCGTTTGTCAGATTGTTGAATCTTTCTTCAGCCAGAGGTTTTGTAAAGATATCAACAAGTTGTTCATCATTTGAAAATGATGCGGCACACACATCTCCTTTGAGCACATGATCATGGATAAAATGATGTTTAACTTCTATAAGCTTTGTCCTAGAATGTTGAGCATGATTTTTGTTAGATCGATAGTATTTGTATTGTCACATAATATAAGTACGCAATTAAAGTTAACACCAAAATCAAGTAATGTATTCTTTATCCAGAAAATTTGTGCACAACAACTGCTGGCTGCTATATATTCAACCTCAGTTGTGGATAAGGATACATAAGCTTACTTTTTGCTATGCTATGACACTAGGGAGTGTCAAAAAAATTGACAATGGCCACTTATGCTTTTTCCTTCCACTTTGCAGCCCGCATAATCTACATCAGTGTATCCTATAAGATCAAATGTGTTAGTGTGAGGATACCATAAGCCAATATTATATGTGCCGATTAGATATCGAAGGATACGTTTTACTGCACATAGGTGTGATTCCTTTGGACATGATTGAAAACGGGCATAATAACATACTAAAAACATAATGTCAAGTCGGCTAGCAGTAAGATAGAGTAAACTTCCAATCATACTTGTATACTTATGTTCGTCTACCTTCTTACCCTTTTCATCTTGGTCAGGTTTTGTAGAAGTACACATAGGTGTGCAGATTTCTTTAGCTTCGTTCATACCAAACCTTTTGAGCAACTCCTTGGCATACTTAGCTTGATTTATGAAGATTCCATCATTGGTTTGCTTAATTTGCAGCTCGTGGAAGAAGTTTAGTTCTCCCATCATGCTCATTTCGAATTCCTGCTGCATTCTCTTAGTAAACATCTTGCATAAGTCATTAGCAGCAAAAAAAAAAAAATGATTTCATTAATATAGATTTGAATAATTAGTAGATCACTAGAATTATCAGATTTGATGAACAAAGTGGTATCGATCAAGCTTCTTGAAAAACCTTTTGAAATCAAGAATCGACTAAGCCTCTCATACCAAGCTCATGGAGCTTGTTTTAACCCATAAAGAGCCTTAGAAAGTTTGAAAACATGATTTGGAAAGTGCATATGAATAAAACTAGGAGGTTGTTCAAAAAATACTTCCTCCTCAATAAAAACATTTAGGAATGCACTCTTAACATCCATTTGATAGAGCATGAAATTTTTGAATGCAAAAGCAAGAAGCACTCTTATAGACTTTAGTCTAGCAACGGGAGCAAATGTCTCATCATAATCAATGCCCTTTTCTTGATTGAATCCTTGGGTGACTAATATAGCTTTGTTTCTAATCACAACTCTGTTTTCATTAAGTTTATTTCTAAATACCTACTTGGTACTAATAACCGAATGATCAAGTGGTTTTGGAACAAGTTTCCAAACTTGATTTATTTCAAATTGGTTTAATTCTTCTTGCATAGCAATAATCCAAAATTCATCATGCAGTGCTATATTAATACAATTAGGTTCTATATTTTAGAGAAGAGCAAAGTTATCTATGAAATACTGTCTAGTTTTAACTCCATAGTTTGGATCACCAATGATTTGTTCCTTGGGATGACCTGTTTTGTATTACCAATCATTTGGTAATTGTTGATTCGTAGAATCTTCAGTTTGTTCATTTCCTTGTTCAACTTGTTGTTCTTCAATTTCTTCTTCTTTTGCATAAGTATCTAGCGGTGGAACTTTGAGTTGGTCTATTCTTACTTCCTTTAAACCTCCTACATCATCATCATTTTTCATTGGAGCATAAATGTTAGATTCATTAAACACAACATGTACAGATTCTTCCACACAAAGAGTTCTTTTATTGTACACTTTATATGCCTTTTTGTTGGAAGAGTATCCAAGAAATATGGCCTCATCGAATTTGCTATCAAAATTTTCAAGATTGTCTCGAGTATTAATGACAAAACATTTGCAGCCAAACATTTTAAAATAAGAGATTGATGAAGTTTTATCAAACATATGTTCAAAAGGTGTTTTTCTCAAAAACGGTTTTAGCATAACTCGGTTTACTATATAGCAAGCTGTATTAATAGCTTTAGCCCAAAAGTATTTTGGAAGGGCATTTTCACAAAGCATAGGTCTAGACATTTCTTGCAATGTTCGATTTTTCCTTTCAACAACACCATTTTGTTGAGGTGTTTTGGCTACTGAAAAATTGTGAAAAACTCCATTTTAATCACAAAAGTGTGTAAATTCATTGTTGCAAATTTTTTTACTATTATCATTTCTAATAGAAATCAGTTTGCATCCAATAGAGTTTTGGACGCATTTGATCAGTTTTAAAAATTCAAAAAAGGCTTCATCATTTTGACCAAGAAATAAAGTCCAAATAAATCTAGAAAAATCATCAACTAGCATATATGCATACTTTTTTACCGCTAAGACTTACAGTCCTTATTGGACCAAACAAATCCATATGAATTAATTCAAGAGGTTTTGATGTTGGAATCATTTTCTTGGGTTTAAAGGAAGTTTGATTTATTTTCCAAATTGGCATGCATCACAAATTTTGCATTTATCAAACTTCATTTTGGGTAGTCCCCTAACAAACTCCTTTGAGGACAATTTATTTAGCAAATCAAAATATACATGACCTAATCTTCTATGCCAAAGATAACCATCATTGTTATGTACGGAGAGGTATCTAATACCATGAGCTATAAGGTCATTTAGATAGAATACATACACATTTCCAACACGGTTGGCAACAAAGATTGTTTCAAGATTTGAGCTATCCATGATAGAACAAGAATCCTTTTCAAAAATGACTTTACCGCCATTATCACATAGTTGGCTAATGCTAAGCAAATTACATTTCAAATTATCAATTAGTAATATTTGTTTTATAATGGTTGAGGAACCTTTACCAATGTTGCCAATGCTAAGAATCTTTCCTTTTTTTCTTGTCTCCAAAAGTAACGAATCCTTCATTTGTGGTCTGTATATCTTCTAATAAGGCTACGTCTCTAGTTATGTGTCTTGAACAACCGCTGTCCAAGAACCACTTGGTGAAGCTCAAAGAATGTGCCTATACATGAGAAGGAGTAGTGATTTTTAGTACCCACACATTCTTGGGTCCATGGAGGTTAGTAGCATTTCTTTTAATTTTCCAGAAAATTGTTTCACCAGATTCCATTTTTTCTTTTAATAAGACATCTCGATTCTGTATGTCCCGATTTTTTCACAATATGTGCATCCTTTATGAATTTTGTCCTTATTCTCATGTCTATATCTTAAGCCATTTCGATTTCTAGCTTGATGTTGTGTCCTAAGTAATTTTTCCAGGTTGCTTTTTCCATTTGTGAATTTTTTAATACGTGTGGTAAGGTCATTAACTCTATTTTTTATGTTATCAAAAGTGCTAACCATACTTTCAAGAGTTTGAATTCTATCACACAAACTTCTATTTTCTAGAGATACATCTTGTAAGTTAGTCATGATCACATCTTTTAGTTCATGGAACATATCAATTAACAACTCATTCGAATCATCACACTTTTCAGTCATAGATATAAGCGAATTAGACATGAAATTAGTTGTAGTAGAGTTTACCTCATTTTCCATGGCCATGAAGCATATGTTGGCAGTTTTATTCTCAGAATCTTCTTTTTCAGACTCAGTCCTATTTCGGTCCCAAGTCCCCATTAATTCTTTGCCTTTCTTTGCCTTAAGGTCTTTCTTCTTTTTAAGCATTCTACCTTCCTTTCCTTTTGTAGCTGGACAATCAGCAATGAAGTGTTTAGTGCTTTTACATTCATAGCATTGAGGCTTGAACGCTGAGGTTTGTCCTTTTTTCTCACGAACTTCTTTCCTCTTTTGATGTTTTCTTTGTTGAGCATTCTTTTGAATTTTTTTGCTAACATAACCAGATTTCATTATCTACTCCCGTACTATCACTATTGTCAGATTGACTAGTTTCTTCTTCCTCTTTTTCAACTTTCAAAGCTATTCCATTTTTACCTTTATCATGATTATTGAATTTCTGAAACCTTTTGAGTTTCATTTTATGTGTTGGAAGAGAGCCAATCAGCTCTTTGGTTGGTAAGGATTTTAAATCCTTGGATTCTTCCACTGCAAGAGCTTTTGGTTGCCAACTTTTCGGTAAGGCATCCAGAATTTTTCAGTTTTGTTCCCCAAGGGAATAAACCCTCCCATAGGCTTTGCGACCATTTGTGATATTTGTGAATCTAGTGAACATATCAGTGATGCTTTTATTCGGCTTCATTGTGAATAATTTATAATCATGAATTAGAAGCCCCAATTTTGATTCTTTAACTTGGTTTGTCCTCTCATGGGCGACCTCAAGTAATTTCCACAAGTCATGGGATGAATCACAACCACTAACTCAATTGTATTTAGTTGCATCTAGTGCACAACATAAGATGTTCGTAGCCTAAAAATTCAATGTCATCTTAACATTATCTTCAACATTTAACTCATCATTATGTTTAGGCAATTTTACTCCATCAACAAATTTTGATGCAATAAAAGGACCTTTCTCTATCAAATTCCACAACTTAAAGTTGATTGAACACACATAGCTTTTCATTTTGTTTTTCCGAATGTGTAGTTTTTCCATTGAACAAAGGGGGTAGATTTGTTGAAGATCCTTCAACTTATGGAAGAGAGGGTGAGCTTGCCATGAGGATCTTTCCTACAAGGTTGTTGAACCAAGAATATATAGACTAAGCTTTGATACCAAACGAAAATCCTTAGAGAGGGGTGAATAAGTTTTTTAGCAAAGTAAAAATTTTCAAGTTGTCTGATATACAGAATATTGATGATCTTCAAGTTTTTTGGACCAATTTTATGGCAACAAAGAAAGTCATCTAAGAAAACTTTGAGAACTATCCAGATTTAGACTAAAGTAAGAAAAACAATGCAGTTAATGTTGTATGCCGAGAAATAAAACACAGAATGTATAGTGGTTCGATCTACCAAGATCTACATCCACTACCTTAAGCTCACACTTAAGGATTTTTAACCAGATTTCATTTACTTTACTTAATGAAATCAAACTGTACCAAATACAAGAGAGGACCACCACACTTGGTTTTTCAAAACCTCTCAACCAAACAATCAAATCAAAGTTCACCCCAAATGGGTTTTACACCATAACCTTGTAATACAAAAGAGATTGAATATCAATGGAACGGTAAAAGCTCACTTACTTGAGCAGATGTGCACCAAGGAAAAAGAACACATACTTTTACCCTTTAGACAAAATTTGAATTCACTTTGAAGCACTTTGAAAAAGGAGTTTTTTGTTTTCTATAGAGCAAGAGTGTTTCTTAGAATGATGCCACAAAAATCTTTTGTCAAATCATGTTTGGAGGCTTTATATAGAGCCATAAAGTGAAGTACCAACAGCTATAAAATGGCTATAATTTTTCTGTTAAATTTACCTGTGTGTTGGACTTATGTTTTGGATGATGATGCATCTAAAAGATAACTCCAAAATAGTACTTTTTCAGGCAGAAATGATTCGATACTGTTTACAGGATTTTGGACAAATATTTTGGATGCAGAATCATCCAAACTACTCAATTCAAATTTTTGAGATTTTTTAAAATTTTGAAATCTTTTTCTTTTGTGTGCTTCAAGGTAGAGATCAATGGAATCATAAGGTAAAGAGACATAAGAATTAACAAGAAATACCTTAATAACAATTCCTAGCCTAAAGTTCTTCCATGAGGACTTCTTGGTATGCAATCTCATAAGCTTGAACTTCATCTTGATCACCCATACTTGAAATTCCATTGCTCAAAAGTTGCTTAACAATCTTATTTGAATGCCTTAGAAGAACTGAGGTTAAACATGTTCTATCACATATAGATTACATAAGTTAGTCCACATCAATGTTTGTCATAAGTCCAAACATATGAGAAAGCGCTTAGGGCTAACAACAAGTATCGAATCCACAAGAATTTAGGCTCCCACTTTACTTTACCTAAATCTTTATTGTTTAGCTAATAAAATAATAAGAGAATAAAAAGAAAAAATAAAGACAAAAAATATATACAACTCAATGATGAAAAAATATGTTATTAGATAAATATTCTTAAAAACATGACCATGAACTACTTAGCAATTATCACAATCAATTAATATATTGGCATCGAAAGGAATAAATTAGAACCACTTCGTTTGCAATCCATGATTCCTTATATTCTAAGTAACTTAATGGATATATTCTATCTCAGTAGTCTTACTTAAAAGATGTATTAAAATCAATCCCATATAAATCCCTATATTCTAGGTAATTTAAAATATGAAATTAGGCAATGAATTCATATTCTAGCAATAATCAACTAACCTTTGATTACTCAAGTTCTTGAGAATTAATCCCTTTTTTCAAGCAAGTTAAGAGATAACATGTAATACCCCGCCCAAAACCACCTTTGTCTATAGGGAAAAGTCATGCATTGCATAGCATTTTGCATTTTTCATGGTAGCTTAAAATTATTTTTGCATGGATATATGTGAATTTTAAAGTTGTCCTTGCATTTGAATTGATTGGTGTGAAATAATGGTGTTGTTAAAGATTTGGTTACGTGAGGTATGGTCGAGGATATGGAAGGATGAGAATAGGGTGGAAAGAATTTCTTAGAGAATTATTAATGTAAAGTAGCTTTGGAATAGTAGGAGGTTGGTGATTTCTTTTGGTGACCCGAGTTCGAATCCTACCTTTTGTGAATCTTAGTTTCTCTTCTTGAAAGTTCCATTCCTTAGACTTTTTCATGTCTTGGCCGAAAAGGATCTAGATATCCTAGAGAAATTTTAGTGCCATTATTCCAAGGAAATAAGTCTCCATATTTATTTCCTAAAATCAAGGGATTTGATGTGAATAAAGTTCACTTGTATTTTCAGCTTTTATTCCTTTGGATTTTTGAAAACTCTAGCTGAATAATTACAATTTTAGTTTGATTTCAACTTGCTAGAGCTTGCAATAGATAGTTGGAATTAAAGAGTCATTCTTCTAGTAGGAAACCTTGTTGATTTTAAAAATAGAACTTTAGCTAAAAATCTGAAAAAATTTTCAACTAGTGCCGCCACTTCTTGAAGGAATTTTAGCTCAACTCAAACTCTTCCAAAGCTAGGAAATGTTATCCTAAATTTATTACAGCGGAATACTACAGCGGAATAAAAATGATACTTAAACTTAAAATTTATTACATCCCAAAAATAAATCCAAGAATAAATCCAAGAATACAAACAACAAATCCATAATAAAATTTATCCACTCTCATCTCCCCAAAACATTCCACAAAATAAATTATCAGAAAATCTTCCAAAGCAGGCAAAATCTAGCTACTCATCCCCACAGCAGGATCGACCTGAAATCATGGTAAGAATGGTGGTAAGATAGAAATCTTAGTAAGTCCGTGTGTGCTTAAGTGTCGGGAGAAAACAGTTCGTGAATGCAAAATATAAAATTCTTTATAAGAGATCACTGGTAAGCAATAAACATTATTCAAAAGTAAGAGTGGTGTTTTGGCTTTTCCAACCATAAATAATCAATAAAATCAACCACTTAAAAGAAATGATCATGGGTTACCACACGTTGGGCCCCATAACCACATGGTTAGCATGCCATACTTTATGCATACCGCCGGTTTGAATGCCACACTTTGTGCAGACTAACAAAAGTAGGTGATCGGCCTACTGGGCAAGATACTCCTCCTTCAATATACCCAAACAACAATCGGGTGTCCATTCCGACAACATATAGTCACTTGACTGAAAGAGAACATGTTGGATTGTATGCCCTCTTAGACTAGGTTTCTGATGTAAAATCGAATTATTTAATAAAAGAATTTATTTTCAGAAATTGTTTGTGAATTTACTTTTTGTTTGTGCACGATTTTCATTTGGAACAGACCCATTGTGTCTAAATAAGTGATCCATGTGAATGGTGGTCTTTCACAGTAAGGTATGGATCACGGGTTATTTAACACATAAACATTTGTTCTTGACCTATTGATGAGACTGGGAACCTCATCATGTTTAGGTTATTATGTTATGAATTCCAAATGGGGAATGGCTTACCTTTCGCCAGTGGGTAGTCCACTCATTTCATGACATAAGCATATTTCGAATACGTAGAACAGGACCTGTAGTAGTGGTTTCTCAAAGTACTATATGGTAGAAACCTAGACTACTACCGCTACAGCGTGGACTAGTACTCTACGACTTGAGTATGAGTTGGTGGTCTAGCGAAGGTGGAAGCATATACTTTGATTTGCTGTAGTTGAGGTTCTATCATAGGGCCAATATACTTGCATGTTGGGTATGTGTGACTAGTTAGTTAAGACAGACTTATACAAGATAGTTTCTGCACTATATCGCCCCTTGTGGTTGTCCGAATGGTCTAAATTATCCAGGGCCCTAGGAAACATGACTTGGATGTTTGCTTTAGGGTAGCTCCCTTGTAAAGCGGAAACACTCCAGGAAGTCGTGGATCATTGGACTAGATGCCTAAGGATGGTAGATGTCATTTAGAGGGGTGTTAGTACACTTCTTCCTCTCTAAATGTACGGCGATGTGTAGAGGGGTATTTTAGTCATTAAACCTGTAGGTCGGAGACTTTGCTAACACAGCATTGTCTTTGGGGTCAATATTTCCTTATGGTGATATTAAGAAATATTTAAAATGCAAAATATAGCTATTTATATAGCAGAGGTATTTTGGTCATTTTAGCAGCCAAGGCGATGTGTCTTTTTGGTCCTCGGGATAGCCCGTAAGTCCTAACTACTTTTGGGTTGAGGAATTGGTCTCAGTTGAAGAGGATTTTATTTTATTCAGGAAGTCTAATTTATTATTGGACTGGAATAAAATAAATAAATAAATAAATAAAATAGGAGTTGAGAGAAATTAATTATCTAGTTTATTTGGTTAATTAATTATTCAGGGCCTAGGTCCAATATGAATAATTAAGAAATTAACTTGGGCTTAAACTAGGGGAAATAATTAATGTTTAATTATTTATTGGGTTATTTGTATAGGCCCAAGAAATAAATAATTAAAGATTAATTATTATGGTTCATTTGGGCTCATTAATTATTTATTGGGTTACTTATGTAAGCCCATAAAATAAATAATTATTATTTATTATTTTGGGCCTTTTGGGTCCAAGAAAAATAATAAATATTTATCTGGCCCAATAGCTTGGACCTTAGGGTTTTTTCCAGATACGGTTAAGAGGAGTTTAAGGTTAGGCCAAACTGTTTCTCAGGATAACATCCGTGTATTTTGAAATCCCGGGAGATGTTTATCAGAGATTGAGAGACCTAGTTTAGGCTAAATATAAACAACTCTTTGAAAAGAAAAAAACCCTAATTTTTCTTTCCCAAGCCACACACTCACGTGACTCTCTTTCTGGGAACTCTCGGTTTTTCCCCTCTCCCTTCCTCTGTGGTTTCTTCTTATTCTTTGCTAATCAATAGCGAAAGAACTAAGGAGTTTTGAGATCGCTCCTCTTCACCATAGTGTTCACCAACTAAAGGTTAGGCTGAGGAATATCCCGAGAGCTGGAGAGCTAAGCGTTAATGCAAACAAGGCGAAGTCGAAGGCTAGCGAGTGTTCAACCAGAAGCTCCTTCAAGTGTGCAAAGCGAGGCGATTCCAACCGTTCATTCTGTTCCTACGCAACCTAGGAGGGTTAAGGAATGCAAAGGTATGATCTTCACGCTTCCGCATGGCCTTTATGGCTCGCGTTTGATTTTTCTCCAAGTTTTTTTTTTTTTTTTGTACGGTGCATGCTCCCCTGTTTCTGCGTTCCATCAAAGTGGTATCAAAGCCATTGGTTTTGATCAATATAGGGAGCATGGTAGTTAATAAAATGGAGAAGATGATTATACCTATGATCCTTCGCTGTTTTGGTATGGGATAGTTGGATTTGTAAGCTTCACAGTGGAAGCATAGGATCTCTGTAAATTTTTTGGCTTTGGTGTTTTAATCGTGTAAACCCAATTTTAATGGGTATAGGCGGTTGTGTTTATGTTGTGGATGAGTTTTTATGAGTAAAAATGTCCAAAGAAGCCAAAAAAGACAGAGAAAAATCGAAGGAAAAATCTTCTGTGAAAAAAATTCGCGCGGGTGAAAAACGATGAAGAAGAAAACTGTTCATAAGCCGCCGCGTCCAAGCCGAGCCGCCGAGCCGAGCCGCTGCTGTTGGTGAGAGAAGCCGGTCACTGATGAGCCGCGAAAGCCGAGCCACTTCCTTTGATTTGAGCCGAATTAAATTGCAAAATTTGCAATTGAATTTCATTTGGCTTTCGGGTTCGCGCGCGGGTCAGAGGAGATCCAACCGGGGCAGCTCGCGGGCTGAATCGCGGGTTGGCAGCAGAGGAGAACCGGGCACGGGTCACGGGCGCGGGCGAAGTCCACGGGTCGTGGCTGGCGTGCGATCTGGTGCGGCGCGGTGCATTGCGGCTGCGGTGGACCGCAGGCCATTCTGGCGCGGATCCTGTGCGGCCGGTGCAGTGGACCGCCAGCCAATTTTGGCAAATTCTTTTTATTTTTTTTATTTTTTCATTTTGGGTCCCATACCAGGCGAAGTTAATATTTTTGCAATATTTATATTCTTGGAATATATTTGTATGAAAAATATTAGTAAGGGATTTTAGGATTAAACAAGATCATTAATTAATTAATTAATGTGTTTAATTCTATTATTTGGGCACTTAGGTTTAAAAAATAGAAAAGCATGAAAACGTTTATTGTTTTCTAGCATGATATTTTTTTATGTACTTATGTGTGCTTTTTCTCAAAGACCAAAGTCTTTGGGAACCTTTTGTTTTGGCAAGAAAAAATATTTTTCTTTAAAAAAAACTAAATGGTTATTTTAATTGGTACAAAAATTAATCCTTAAATATTTTCTCAAAGGATTTAATCCTTGACATAGAAAATATATTGGATTTAGATATTTTTGTAAATTAAAATGGAGAGCCATTTTGTTTTGTTTTGGACTAGAAAAATGATTTTGTCAAATAAACTTGAGACCAAAGTCTTTAGAAAGTTTTAATTGGAAAATTTTTGAAATCATTAAGTTTTAACTTATATAAAATTAGTCCATGGAGGAAATCTCTCAAAGGATATAAGCCTTGACATAGAGATTTTATTGGACTTAGATATTTTATTTTTGAGTTAAGAAAAACTTAATGGAAATTTCAAAAGGATATTTTCCAGAAACCTTTATTTTAAAAGACTAAGTGGGAGAGGGGTTCCAACGGCCCCACGGCTTCCATCACGGTCCTCATTAGAGATCGTGGATCCCTCGCGTCACCCCGGGAGTGAACCCGTATAGGATGGGGATACCACAAGGATCTAGATCTAATGGAATGATGTAATTAATAACCCGGGCACGTACTATGATCGGCCAGCCCACTTTGGAGGTTATAGTGCGAGGTATGTCCATAGGAAATGAGAGGAAACGGCCATCCCACGATGGAGTTATTCTCTAGACCATTACCTAGAAGGGAAATTAATTTGTGGTGGTTAATACACTTAGCTTAGAAAACTGTTAATCTTCCCAAGAAGCTATGTCAGTTTTTCCTAAGAGCCAAATTATTTTCGTGCACAAATTTCATTTTGTTTTCACAAACTAATTTCTTTCTTTTATTTTCGATTTTCAGAAATGGTGGGAGGTTCTTTTAGTCCATTGGCCGTTATTCTCAGTGGAGAATAAGTTAACGGGTCCAAACTATGTGGATCGGAAAAGGAACCCGGACATAATACTCACAATCGAGGAGTATAAGTATGTCCTTTACGAAACCTCGCCCCGTTATCGGGGAAGGTTCCACCGCCGAAGAGCGAGAGGCCGAAAAGGCATGGAAGAAAGTCGACGAAATGGCACGTTGCTATATGTTAGCTTCCATGTCTAATGTGCTCCAACCAAAACACGAGCACATGGCTTCTGCATATGACATAAGTCAATCGTTGGCAACTATGTTCGCGGACAAGAGCCGGCCCGCAAGGCAGGAGGCTCTTCGAACAATTGTAAACACTAAGATGGCTGAGGGAGCATCAGTCCGAGAGCATATGCTCAAGATGATTGCCGCTTTCGAGGAGGCAGAAATCTTAGGGGCTGTCATTGACCCCGAGAGCCAAGTGGACATGGTTCTCGAATCTCTACCGGCTCTTTCACTCGGCTTAAGTTAAACTATAACATGAACAAGTTGAACATGAGTTTGATCGAACCGATGAAGGAGCTCCGTATGGCGGAGAAGGTCATGAAGCCGCAGCCTAAGGCCATGATTGCTAAGGCCTCTTCTTCAAGAACCGGGCCTAAGCCCGGAAAGTTCAAGAGGAAGAAGGGGAATGCAACAGACTCACCCCAAGAACCAGCCCAAGGACAAACCAAAGGGCAAGTGCTTCAAGTGTGGAAAGAAGGGACACTGGAAAAAGAGTGTCCAGATCTTCGTGCCAAGAAAAACCCCACAGGTAATGTTTACTATCTAGAGTCCATATCAATGGTAGGATCAACTTCCACTTGGATTGTTGATTCAGGAGCCACCGATCATATCTCGTAACTCCTTGCGTGGGTTTAGGAAGATAAGAAGACTCAAGAAGGGCGAACATGGGCTTCGAGTGGGTAATGGAGCACAAGTCCGGGCCCTTGCAGTGGGAGAGCCGGATCTTATTTTTTATTGTAATAAGATAGTGGTTTTAAAAGACATTTTATATGTACCTGGTTTTCGTCGAATTTGATTTCGCTTGCAAAACTTATTAATCAAGGATATTCTCGTATCTTTCCATTCTCGGTATTTCTATCAATAGAGATGGAGAAATTTTATGTACCGGGCACATGTATGGAAATTTGTTCTTTTTAAACCCTATTAACAACCAATCAAATAACGCTCGTCTCGAACCTTTAACTAAGAAGAGAAAGACCAATATCAATGATTCATACCTTTGGCACCCGAGGTTGGGTCATATTAACTCAACCAGGATTCAGAGGCTAATCCATGATGGGCCTTTGGGCTCATTGAGATTGGAAAGTTGGCCTCAGTGTGAATCCCGCCTCGATGGGAAAAATGACCAAAAGGTCTTTTACACCAAAGGCGGATAGAGCCAAGGAGGTGTTGAGTCTTGTTCACACCGATGTGTGCGGTCCATTGTCTACACCAGCCTAGGGGAGGTTTTGAGTACTTCATCACGTTCACGGATGATTGTACGAGGTATGGTTACATTTACCCGATGAGACGCAAGTCCGACTCTTTTGACAAGTTCAAAGAGTTTAAGGCCGAAGTGGAGCGTCTGGATAGGTAAATTAATCAAAACCTTACGATCGGATCGTGGTGGAGAGTACCTCCTAGGTGAATTCAAGGACTACATGGTACATCATGGGATAGTATCCCAGCTCTCTCGCGCCGGAACCCCCAACAGAACGGAGTAGCCGAGAGAAGGAACAGACGTTGATGGAAATGGTCCGAAGCATGATGTCTCATGCTACTCTTCCAAGCATCCTTCTGGGGATATGCCCCGGAAACAACGGCATATATTCTCGAACTTGGTGCCTTCCAAGTCAGTACCTAGGACTCCCTATGAGATGTGGACTAGGCGTAAGCCAAGTCTGAATCATCTCAGGATTTGGGGGTGTCCAACTTATGTACTGATAAAGGGAGACAAGTTGGAACAAAGATCAGAATTATGTTATTTTGTTGGGTATCCAAAAGGGACAAAATGAGGCTACTTTTATCATCCTAAGGAGCAAAAGGTACTAGTCAGTACCAATGCTAGATACTTGGAAGATGATCAAAGTACTTCCACTAAAGGTTCAACGAGGTTGGAACTGCAGGAGAAGTTATCTATGGAATCAACTTCTACTGACCCGATTTTGGAACAAGAAGAGGCACAACCTCAAGAGCCTGTACAAATGGAGCCTCGTCGTAGTGGGAGAGTGTCTAGGGTTCCTGATAGATGGACCGGAGAAGCCTTTGAGCCGGTTTCCGACCATCGTGAACAAGACCCCGCTAGATACGAGGAGGCTATTGCCGATGCCGATGCAAATCGTGGCATGAAGCAATGAAAGCCGAGATTGAGTCTATGTACCTCAATCAGGTTTGGGATCTTGTAGCTTCACCTGAAGGGATAAAACCCATTGGGTGCAAGTGGGTATACAAGAGGAAGAGAGGAGCGGATGGGAAGGTGGAAACCTTCAAAGCTAGGCTTGTGGCGAAAGGGTATACTCGTAAAGAGGGTATCGACTATGAGGAAACCTTTTCCCCAGTAGCCATGCTTAAATCCATTCGCATCCTCCTTGCCATCGCCTCGTCACTATGACTACGAGATATGGCAAATGGATGTCAAGACGGCATTCTTGAATGGCCATCTTAGCGAAGACATCTATATGTCCCAACCGGAAGGCTTCATTGCTGAAGGCCAGGAACACATGGTTTGCAAGCTTAAGAAGTCCATTTATGGACTTAAGCAGCATCAAGAGCATGGAACATTCGTTTTGATGAGACTCGTAAAGTCTTATGGTTTTATTCAAAACGAAGATGAACCATGCGTGTACAGGAAACTTGAAGGCATCAATGTGGTTTTTCTTGTCCCGTATGTGGATGACATTCTACTCATTGGAAATGATGTAGGGACATTGTCATCTACAAAGGTTTGGCTGTCTAGTCAATTCAAGCATGAAGGACTTGGGAGAAGCCACCACATTCTCAGGATTAGGCTTCTTAGAAATAGGAAGCAGAGAATGTTAGGATTATCCCAAGCGACATACATTGACAAGATGTCGCCAAGTACAAAGATGGACTCATGCAAGGGAGCTCTAATCCCTTGCGTACATGGGTTGTCATTTTCTTCGAAGGACTCGTCCTAAGTCTCAAGAAGAAAAGGACAGAATGAGTAGGATTCCCTACGCTTCGACCGTGGGAAGTCTCATGTACGCTATGTCGTGTACTAGGCCGTATATCCGCTTTGCCGTGGGCTTAGTTAGCAGATATCGCTCAAACCTGTGGGAGGTTCATTGGCAAGTCAGTAAAGCATATTCTCAAGTACCTCAAGGGAACGAGAGATTATATGCCGGTTTACTGTGGTCGATGATTTGGTTCCTGCAGGATACACGACTCGTACTTCCAGCGGATAAGGATGAGAGAAAATCCACTAGTGGATATGTCTTCACCTTGTCCTGGAGGAGCAATTTCATGGAGGAGTATCAAGCAATCTTGTATTGCCGACTCAACCATGGAAGCCGAGTATGTGGCAGCTTCGGAAGCGTCCAAGGAAGCAGCCTGCTCCGGAAGTTTCTTTCGTAACTTGGAGTCGTACCACATATGGACAGGCCGGTTGTGATGTATTGCGACAACACCGGAGCAAAGTGTCGCAATCTAAGGAGCCTCGGAACCACAAGAAGGGGAAACACATCGAGAGGAAGTACCACCCGATCCGGGATTTCATCCGGAGACGGGAAGTCGTGGTGGAGCATATTACCTCGTAAAACAATCTAGCAGCACCCATTCACCAAGCCTTTGGCCGAGAGAGTCTTCAAGAGACACTTAGACGCCATAGGGGTGGGCACCTATGGACTTACCTAGTCTTAGAGTGCAAGTGGGAGATTGTTGGATTGTATGCCCTCTTAGACTAGGTTTCTGATGTAAAATCGAATTATTTAATAAAAGAATTTATTTTCGTAAATTGTTTGTGAATTTACTTTTTGTTTGTGCACGATTTTCGTTTGGAATGCACTCCATTGTGTCTAAATAAGTGATCCATGTGAATGGTGGTCTTTCACAGTAAGGTATGGATCACGGGTTATTTAACACATAAACATTTGTTCTTAACCGATTGATGAGACTGGGAACCTCATCATGTTTAGGTTATTATGTTATGAATTCCAAATGGGGAATGGCTTACCTTTAGACAGTGGGTAGTCCACTCACTTCATGACATAAGCGTATTTCGAATACGTAGAACAAGACTCGTAGTAGTGGTTTCTCAAAGTACTATATGGTAGAAACCTAGACTAGTACCGCTACAACGTGGACTAGTACTCTACGACTTGAGTATGAGTTGGTGATCTAGCGAAGCCGGAAGCATATACTTTGATTTGCTGTAGTTGAGGTTCTATCATAGGGCCAATATACTTGCATGTTGGGTATGTGTGACTAGTTAGTTAAGACAGACTTATACAAGATAGTTTCGCACTATATCGCCCTTGTGGTTGTCCGAATGGTCTAAATTATCCAGGGCCCCGGGAAACATGACTTGGATGTTTGCTTTAGGGTAGCTCCCTTGAAAGCGGAAACACTCCAGAAGTCGTGGATCATTGGACTAGAAGCCTAAGGATGGTAGATGTCATTTAGAGGGGTGTTAGTACACTTCTTCCTCTCTAAATGTACGGCGATGTGTAGAGGGGTATTTTAGTCATTTCACTTGTAGGTCAGAGACTTTGCTAACGCAAAGATTGTCCTTGGGGTCAATATTTCCTTATGGTGATATTAGGAAATATTTAAAATGCAAAATACAACTATTTATATAGCAGGGGTATTTTGGTCATTTTAGCAGCCAAGGCGATGTGTCTTTTTGGTCCTCGGGATAGCCCGTAAGTCCTAACTATTTTTGGGTTGAGGAATTGGTCTCAGTTGAAGAGGATTTTATTTTATTTTGTTTTATTTTATTTTATTCAGGAAGTCTAATTTATTATTGGATCGGAATAAAATAAATAAATAAATAAATAAAATAGGAGTTGAGAGAAATTAATTATCTAGTTTATTTGGTTAATTAATTATTCAGTGGCCTAGGTCCAAGATGAATAATTAAGAAATTAACCTGGGCTTAAACTAGGGGAAATAATTAATGTTTAATTATTTATTGGGTTATTTGTATAGGCCCAAGAAATAAATAATTAAAGATTAATTATTATGGTTCATTTGGGCTCATTAATTATTTATTGGGTTACTTATGTAAGCCCAGAAAATAAATAATTAATATTTATTATTTTGGGCCTTTTGGGTCCAAGAAAAATAATAAATATTTATCTGGCCCAATAGCTTGGACCTTAGGGTTTTTTCTAGATACGGTTAAGGGGAGTTGAAGGTTAGGCCAAACTGTTTCTCAGGATAACATCCGGGTATTTTGAAATCCTGGGGAGATGTTTATCAGAGATTGAGAGACCTAGTTTAGGCTAAATATAAACAACTCTTTGAAAAGAAAAAAACCCTAATTTTTCTTTCCCAAGCCACACACTCACGTGACTCTCTCTTTCTGGGAACTCTCGGTTTTTCCCCTCTCCCTTCCTCTGTGGTTTCTTCTTATTCTTTGCTAATCAATTGCGAAAGAACTAAGGAGTTTTGAGATCGCTCCTCTTCACCATAGTGTTCACCAACAAGAGGTTAGGTTGAGGAATATCCCGAGAGCTAGAGAGCTAAGCGTTAATGCAAACAAGGCGAAGTCGAAGGCTAGCGGGTGTTCAACCGGAAGCTCCTTCAAGTGTGCAAAGCGAGGCGATTCCAACCGTTCATTGTGTTCCTACGCAACTTAGGAGGGTTAAGGAATGCAAATGTATGATCTTCACGCTTCCGCATGGCCTTTATGGCTCGCGTTTGATTTTTCTCCAGTTTTTTTTTTTTTTTTTGTACGGTGCATGCTCCCCTGTTTCTGCGTTCCATCAGAACACTGCTAGCTCGGACCGGCACGACCTACTGGACTGATGTCCTATCCGGGAAGGACTCACCGTCAGAGGTGGCCACCTACTGAGAGACTTACCCTAACCCCTCAAAGACTAGCCCTAGTAGTCCACCCTTATTGAGTACTCAACGACATTTTCCACTTGGGATAAAATGAACAAAACACTGTTCCACATGAAAATGGAATTGGAGGGTTCCCAAAGTCTTTATCAAAATTAGTTTTGGAAAGAGTTTTGGGATTGAGTAAATCTGCTTATTGATTTTCAAATAAATTGTTAGTCTGAAATAGGTAAGAAGTTAATCCTCAATTGCCCTTGCAAAACTGAGTGTCTATGTACTCTACATTTAGCTTACCATAATAAACTTGTTTCATCAATCAGGTTTTATGCAGGAGCTTACCTGATTCTTGCTGATAATATAAGGTCTCCAACAGCTGAACTAACCCCGCATGGGCAAATACAAACTACAATCAAACTCAAGCCAAAATCCACTTTCTCAATTTAAAACAACTCAACTCATTACCACCATGATCCTAGTGTTCCAAGCTTTAAGGCCAAACTATAAATAAATAGGTTTATAAGCTAAGCCTAATTTGATATTTAAAATAATTAATGTTTTGAGAAGCAAGTACAAATAAGTTGACGGTTTAAATCTTGCTAAGAAAAATTTAGAGTTTACTTGATAAAAAGTCCTAGGTGGTATTAGGTAAAATAATGATTTATTAATAATTTAGTTGTTAGAAAATAATTAATAACTAAAATTAGTTGAAAATAAATTTAATGAGTCTTGCTTGAAAAATAAAAAATAAATTTTTAATTGGTTTTGATTAAAGATAATAATTAAATTTTTAGTGATAAATATCTTACTAATTATGATTATTTCCATAAAAAGTTTTAGTTGATTTCATTATTTTATATAATATATATATATATATATATATATATATATATACATATATGATATTTTTCTAGCAAAAGCTATTATTTATTTGACTAAAATATCCTTATTATATATAATAATCCAAATCTACCCCTCCTAGGGTTTTTTTCGAATTTACTAGCAAAATCATATTATGAAATATTTTATTCATGAAATAAAAATTAGCTTCGGGACAACTAGATCATGATCATACTTCTATGGCTAACCACAATCATGAATATATACAATATTTCAATTCATCAAATCATCCAAATCATGCATATAAGTATAGATCTAAATTTACCAATACATGATCTAACCCCTACTAGCATAAATATGATCATGGCTTCAATAATCCAACATGAATACAAATCCTATTCACCAAAGGTGACATAATCTCTAGCATACTTCATCACAAATACTCCCTATGACATGGACACATGCATTAAACCTCAAATCATCATACAATCAACCAAGTTAATCCATCCATGCATAAATCCCATCTCCTTCATATTCATACATATATTCATGCTTCAATGTCAACTATATATACTAAAATCCTATCCACAATCCACCTTCTATCAACATCATCCTAGAGACATGAATCTAGAATTTAAAAGAAGGGTTAAAAAGGCTTACTTGATTTCTGAATATCTTGAAGGAGTTTTGAGTGGTTGACAACCCCTGGATGCCTAAATCCATCCAAGGAAGGTGGAGAAAGCATGGCCATTGGAGAAGAAGCCATCCGGCCAAGAGGAGAGAGATTCGGCCGAGAGAGAGAGAGAGAGAGAGAGAGAGAGAGAGAGAGAGAGAGAGACCATTTGCATGTTTATTAACATATATATTCATTAGAGATCAAGATTGGAGAAGATGAAGTTGTTAGAACAAACTTACCTTGAAGGTGTTCTTAAGACTTCACAAAATTTCTGGTTTTTTATCCAAAATAGCAAGTTGGATTTTGGAGTTTGATGTTAAGAATGGTATTGATGGACTCACGATAGTGAGCAGGTTCAATTTGGAAATTTTAGAAGAAGTTTGAAGTGATTTGGGATTGTATTGGGTGAAAGGAAGGAGTATGTGTTCTTGGTGTGTTGTGTGTTCTTGATGTCGAAGAAGGTAGAGTGCTTTTGGGATTGGAGCTGCCGAAATTCTGAATAGATTAGGGTCGGCCGACTACTTGAAGGGTTTTGGTAGCTGATTTTCTGGTTTGGAAGGGAAAAGGAAAGGCTAGTTGTTGAAATCCTTGAAGAATATTTTTGGGAAGCAAATTTGGAACTAAATATTTAGGAATACCTTTGATCATGGGAGAGCTTTTGGAAGTCTGCCATGGCCGAATTGCTGGCAGTGTTTCGGCTAGATGAATGTTTGTTGAGGAAGGCTAAAGGTGGCTGAAAATACTAAGTGTTATGGTGAAGGGAAGGTCTAGTTGTTTGAGGTATATTTTAAGGAAAGTTGTTAAATCATGGTGGCTAGAATTTTGGTATCCAAATCAGATCATGTTTGCAGATTTTTTTTTGGAAATCTTTTAGGCGGCCATGACTAGATTTTCGTTCAGAAGCTTGAGGAGGATAATGGAGTTCAGTTACTGAAGGTTTAAGGGTGATTTGTGCAGAAGAAGGATGTAGTTTCGGCTAGGGATGAATTAGGAACTAAGGTTGGAAAAGTTTTGCACAGGTTATCACTGCTTGTTGGAATTTTCTAGGCAGTTTTTCAGCTGCCCTTTTCCAGTCGGTTTGCAGGGAGCTTGAAGGGAAATTTTAGGGCTTTTCAAGACTGGTTTCTAGCCTTCTTCATGGAGAAAAAATGTGGCTAAGATGCTGAACATAAACTGGAAGAAAACAGCTTGTTTTTGGACCTCCTAAGCTGTGAATTTGCCCAGGAATTTTCCTGGTTTTGCACAGCTTTTGTGTAGTCCAAAAATGGCCAGAAAAATCCAAGTTCTAAGTTGATAAAAAGGCCATTTTCTGGCAGCATTTGGGAGGGAATAATGGCTAAGAATTTCGACACCTTGAAGGCTCACAAAGCTAGGAAAAATTTCAGTTCCACGCATGAAGGAAAATGAACTTAACTAGAGTAAAGCTTTTAGAAAGTTCACTAAGGAATTTAATTCACTTGAAATCCTTTCCCCCTCTTCCATGGTTTCGGTCCATAAGATGTCTCTTACTAAGACATTTTGAACCTACAATGCCACAGCACATTGCTGGAATTTTTCTAGAATAAAATTAAGGATCAAGAGGAAATGGATTCCCCTTAGGAATTTTGTGTGGGCAAAAGAGTAGGATGAGGATACTCCTATCATGTCTCTCTTAGGACAATATTTCCACCCTACTCCAAGCTCATAAGGCCAAAAATATTACTTCCCAAGCAAAAGTAAAATTTAAACAAGTTAAAGCTTCTATGATTGAATTTGAACCCAAGACCTCAAGAATTAATTCTAAGGTTCTAACCACTAAACCACAATAACTCTTGTTTTTATTTTCCCTCTAAAAATATTTTCCTATTCAATCCTCAAGCTATCTCCCTTTTTCCACCTCAAGCAAAAATTATTATTTTGCCCTTCTCACTCAATAGTCATAATTAAGCTCTCTAGACTATAAAACACAAATTCAATGCACATAAAATCATATAAAAAATATATTTAAATATGCAATGAAATATGATATGCACCCCAACCCTCTTACTCTAAGGGTGGTTTTGACTGGGGTTTCACATCCTTCCCACCTTAGGAGAATTTCGTCCCGAAATTCTAGCATACCTCTATTTCAAATTAGGGTACTTCCGCTTAACCCATTCTTCTGACTCCTATGTGGCATCCTGCGAGCCATGGTACTCCCACTGAATCTTAACCATCGGTATCTGTTTGTTCCGGAGAGTCTTGACACTGCGGTCCAATATCCGCACAGGCTTCTCCACATATCTCAAGTCTGGCTGCAATACTAACGGTTCATCATTCAATACATGACCAGGATCTGCATTATACTTCTTTAATTGTGACACATGAAACACATCATGGATTCCCATCAACCCTTCTGGCAGATCCAGTCGGTAAGCTACCGGTTCGATCCTTTACTTAATCGGAAACGGCCCCAAATATCTCGGATTCAACTTTCTACCCTTCGGATGCTTCAAAATTCCCCTATTCAGCGTCAATTTCAAAAATACGCCGTCCACGACTAGGAATTCCAATTCTCTACAACGGTTGTCCGCATAGCTCTTCTGCCGACTCTGTGCCGCCTTTAACCTTTTCCTGATCAATTTCACTTTATCCAGCATCTCTTGGACACATACTTATCCAATTTTGCTCACATGACCATCTTCGGGCCAACTCCAATATAACGATACTTGACACTTGAGCCCATACAAAGCCTCATACGGTGCCATCCCGATCGAAGCTTGATAGTTGTTGTTATATGATAATTCCGCATACGGTACACACTCTATCCATTTACCTCTAAAGTCCAAAACATAAGCTCTCAGCATATCCTCCAATATTTGTATCACCCTCTCTAATTGCCCGTCAGCCTGTGGAAGTGCCATCATACTGAATTTTAGACTCGACCACATTGCTTCTTGAAACTTTCCCCAAAAATGAGATGTAAACCTCAGGTCTCGGTCTGACACTATGCTTGAAGGCACTCCATGCAGTCGGACTATTTCTCGAACATAAGTCTAAGCTAGCTTCTCTATCAAGTCTCTCACATTCACCGGTATGAAATGGGCCTACTTGGGGATATCATCCTCTATTATCTGCACTTGGTAGTTTCCTTGCCTCAGATCTAACTTGGAGTAGCAACTGGATCCTTGCAACTGGTCAAATAGCTCATCAATCAATGGTAGGGGATACTTGTTCTTGATCATCAAATTGTTCAATCCCCGACAGTCAATGCATAGCCTCAGAGTGCCATCATTTTTCTTCAAAAATAGCACAGGCACTCCCCAGGGCGATGTGCTAGGTCTGATGTAGCCTTGACTCACTAACTCCTCCAACTGCTCTTTCAGCTCTTTCAACTCTGCCGGTGACAACCGGTACGGGGTTTGTGGTACTGGTTCCGTTCCCGAAACTAAGTCGATGGTGAATTCCACTTCTTGGCTGGGAGGCAGAGAATTAAGCTCCATCGGAAATACATCGGAAAATTCCTTCACTACTTTAGTGCCCTCCTGGTCCTTCGGCTTGTTTATCACATAAGTCAGGTACCCGTGATACCCTTGCTTCAATAATTTCCGGGTCTTAGCCCCCGCAATCAAATACTTGAGTTCTTTCACCCTTTTGCCATTAAATTTTAATACATCACAACTCGGTCTGACGAATTGGACTTTCTTATTTTTACAGTCTACCCTAGGCCTATGCTTGGCTAACCAGTCCATCCCCAAAATTAAGTCATAATCCTCAATGTCTAACACTATCAAATCTCCCTCCAGACTTTCTCTCTCTACATTAACTTTACACTCATTTACATACCGTTCCGCTTACACGATTTTTCTCAGATGTGTGCTCACCACTAAAGTGTAAGGTAGCTCCACTCCATCCCAACCCAAATGACTTGCACACAACTTGCTTATATAGGAATGAGTAGAGCCAGGATCAATCAAAGCATTAACAAAACGTCCTTGAATAGTGAACGTAACTTCTACCACCGCTGCATTGGCTCCAACTTCCGCTCTGTTTAGAGCGAATACCTCGGCCTTCCCTTGCGGCTTCGGTGCACCACTGCTAGCTATTCCCGTGGGGTTGGCTCGGTTGGGCCCCGGGTTTTGAGCCGGGTTTCCTTGCCCGAGTCGGTGCAATTTGGGGCAGGTGTTCCTCAGGTGGTTCGGGTCACCATAATGATAGCATTTCTTTTCACCACCCTTAGACCAACAATTCCTTTCGGTGTGCCCTTTCCTTCCACACTACCTACATGATGGAAAATTCGGGGCAGGTCTACCCGGTGTTGTCCGGGCTTACTTCCCCCGGTTCTGCCATTGGTGATTGGTGTTCGACCGCTGCCCTTAAAAGTGCCCTTGTGGCAGTCTTGGTGGTTGGAAAGGCCTGGTCGCCATCTGGCTACGGTCCTTGTTCTTGTTGGATTGTATGCCCTCTTAGACTAGGTTTCTAATGTAAAATCGAATATTTTAATAAAAGAATTTATTTTCAGAAATTGTTTGTGAATTTACTTTTTGTTTTTGCACGATTTTCATTTGGAATAGACCCATTGTGTTTAAATAAGTAATCCATGTGAATGGTGATCTTTCACAGTAAGATATGGATCACGGGTTATTTAACACATAAACAGTTGTTCTTAACCTATTGATGAGACTGGGAACCTCATCATGTTTAGGTTATTATGCTATGAATTCCAAATGGGGAATGGCTTACCTTTAGCCAATGGGTAGTCCACTCACTTCATGACATAAGTGTATTTCGAATACGTAGAACAAGACCTGTACTAGTGGTTTCTCAAAGTACTATATGGTAGAAACCTAGACTACTACCGCTACAGCGTGGACTAGTACTCTACGACTTGAGTATGAGTTGGTGGTCTGGCGAAGCTGGAAGCATATACTTTGATTTGCCGTAGTTGAGGTTCTATCGTAGGGCCAATATACTTGCATGTTGGGTATGTGTGACTAGTTAGTTAAGACAGACTTATACAAGATAGTTTCTGCACTATATCGCCCCTAGTGGTTGTCCGAATGGTCTAAATTATCCAGGGCCCTGGGAAACATGACTTGGATGTTTGCTTTAGGGTAGCTTCCTTGGAAAGCGGAAACACTCCAGGAAGTCGTGGATCATTGGACTAGAAGCCTAAGGATGGTAGATGTCATTTAGAGGGGTGTTAGTAGACTTCTTCCTCTCTAAATGTACGACGATGTGTAGAGGGGTATTTTAGTCATTTCACCTGTAGGTCGGAGACTTTGCTATCGCAGCATTATCCTTGGGATCAATATTTCCTTATGGTGATATTAGGAAATATTTAAAATGCAAAATACAGTTATTTATATAGCAGGGGTGTTTTGGTCATTTTAGCAGCCAAGGCGATGTGTCTTTTTGGTCCTCGGGATAGCCCGTAAGTCCTAACTACTTTTGGGTTGAGGAATTGGTCTCAGTTGAAGAGGATTTTATTTTATTCAGGAAGTCTAATTTATTATTGGACTGGAATAAAATAAATAAATAAATAAAATAGGAGTTGAGAGAAAATAATTATCTAGTTTAATTGGTTAATTAATTATTCAGGGCCTAGGTCCAGTATGAATAATTAAGAAATTGACCTGGTCTTAAACTAGGGGAAATAAACAATGTAGGCCCAAGAAATAAATAATTAAAGATTAATTATTATGGTTTATTTGGGCTCATTAATTATTTATTGGGTTACTTATGTAAGCCCAGGAAATAAATAATTAATATTTATTATTTTGGGCCTTTTGGGTCCAAGAAAAATAGTAAATATTTTTCTTGCCCAATAGCTAGGACCTTAGGGTTTTTTCCAGATACGGTTAAGAGGAGTTTAGGGTTAGGCCAAACTGATTCTCAAGATAACATCTGGGTGTTTTGAAATCCCGGGGATATGTTTATCAGATAATGAGAGACCTGTTTTGGCTAACCAACAAAAACTAGTCTCTGGTAGGATAAACCCTGATTTCCAAAAACACAATAGTGAGTCTCACGTCTCTCTCTCTGGTCTCTCACATTTTCCTTTCTTCTGGTTTTCTCCTTGGACTTTGCTAATCAATAGCGAGTGAACCAAGGAGATTTGATACCATTCTTCTTCTCCATAGTGTTCACCAACTAAAGGTTAGGCTGAGGAATATCCCGAGAGATGGAGAGCTAAGCATTAATGCAAACAAGGCGAAGTAGAAGGCTAGCGGGTGTTCAACCAGAAGCTCCTTCAAGTGTGCAAAGCGAGGCGATTCCAGCCGTTCAATCTGTTCCTATGCAACCTAGGAGGGTTAAGAAACGCAAAGGTATGATCTTCACGCTTCCGCATAGCCTTTAAGGCTTGCATTTTATTTTTCTGCAATTTTTTTTAACTTACAGAGCATGCCCCTGTTTTTCGTTTTCCATCAGTTCTCAGTTCAGGTGGCCGCATCCACTACCCCCGAATAGGTAGTTGGCGGAGACGGTGCCAATGCTCTCCTCAGCTCCGGTCTCAGCCTCTTGACAACTGCCTCGTCCTATTCTACTTGGTGTTCACCAATCGCTTGCAGTATTTGGACAACTGAGTGAATCAGGCCCCGTATTGGGCTACCGACTTGCTTCCCTGCCTCAGGTTCTGAAATTCGTCTTCTCGCTTCTCCACAATCCACTGTGGGATATACTTTGCCCTGAAGGCTTCAACGAAGTTGGACCACGTCCATTCCTGCTCGTCCATCTCCTAGTCGTCTTGGACTCACTGCCACTACGCCCGAGCTGGTCCTCTCAATCGGAAAGCTACAAACTTAACCATCCGCTCCTCGGTGTACTGAAGCGTTGCGAATATATCCTCCATTTGTTCAACCCATTGCTCGGCCTTTTGGTTTTGTTCGGCTTCGCCCATAAAGGCGGGCAGTTGAAACTTCAACAACTGCACTAAGGCCTTGTCTTCACCCCTTGGGTTCTGACGCTAGGTCATCGACTGCAAAATCTCGGCCATCATGCTGAATGCCTGGCCCGTGGTTACATCAACTGGAACTTCAGACCCCGATCCCATATTCTGACTATTCTCGTCACCCTGGTTGGGTTCTTGCGTCTGGGCTGTTTTCACTTCTAGTGCCACTTGATCGACTTCCAGAACCCTTCCACCTGCTGAAGCTGCACGATGCTTTGGTGCCATTCTAAACCACACCCCAAATGATAAGTGTATGCATTTAAGGGTCAAATCTTTTTAGTGTCATATGCATTCACAATCAAATAGATGTAAATAGAAATCGGATGTAAATTTTGGCTAAGGAACAAATTCTCTTTCAAAAATGGACTGGCATAGATTCAAAATTTTGATAGAAAGTAGAATTAAAATTCTTGACATAAAAGTTCTCGGAAAACAATAAACAAATAAACATCCAAATAAGAGTAACTCCTAATCCTCTAGTCCTCATCAGAATACTTATGATTAGCCTCATGCAACCATCCCCCAGAGTACTTAGAAAAATCCACCCCATCCCTGCTAGTAAATCCCTCCATTGGCACCTTCCCAGGGTACCTTGAACTCTCCCGGCTAAAAGAAGGGAGGAAAGAAGGCCTCGGTGGAGACTCATAGTCTATCTCCCCCGGGTCATCACTTTTTGCTACTAAGTCCACCTCGAGATTAGAAGGGTGGAGTCCAGGCTCCACTATCATCACCTCATCCTCACTGTCAGAACTTATGTCTATCACCGGAATTGGGGGTGGCTCAATGATCTGGACCTCGTCCTCACTGCTATCCTCTATAGGGTTATCCTCATCATCACTGTTATCCTCTACAGGGATAACTGGCTGAGGGGGCTGGGGAACTGGAAGGTCCTCCGGGTATATAGGGATAGGCGGGTGCCACTGTTGCCCTTTCCTCGTGGTCCTAAGCATCCTAACCATCCTACAACACCAACAAGATAGGTGAGATAAAGATTTAAACCTAAATAAATAACACATATACTATCATTAATTGCCTAAACCTAGGCTCTGATACCACTTGTAACACCTCGCTACCTAGGCTCACCAAGGTTGGGGTTGTCGCCCCATCCAATGGATTAGGGGTCTTTATAACTAGGTCACACAAATACTATAGTGGAATAGAAATGATACTTAAACTTAAAATTTATTACATCCCAAAAATAAATCCAAGAATAAATCCAAGAATACCAATAACAAATCCATAATAAAATTTATCCACTCTCATCTCCCCTAAACATTACACAAAATAAATTATCAGAAAATCTTCCAAAGTCGGCAATATCTAGCTACTCATCCCCACAGCATGATCGACTTGAATTCATGGTAAGAATAGTTGTGAGACAGAAATCTCAGTAAGTCTGTGTGTACTTAAGTGTTGGGAGAAAATAGTTCGTGAATGCAAAGTATAAAATTCTTTATAAGAGATCACTGGCAAACAATAAACATTAGTCAAAAGTAAGAATGGTGTTTTGACATTTTCAACCATAAATAATCAATAAAATCAACCACTTAAAAGAAATGATCATGGGTTACTACACGTTGGGCCCCATAACCGCATGGTCAGCTTACCACACTTTGTGCATACCGCCGGTCAGAATGCCACAATTTGTGCAGACTAACAAAAGTAGGTGATCGGCCTAATAGATAAGATACTCCTCATTCTTTATACCCAAACAACAACCGGGTGTCCATTCTGGCAACACACAGTCACTTGACTGAAAGAGAACACTGCTTGCTTGGACCGGCACGACCTACTGGACTGATGTCCTATCCGGGAAGGACTCACCCCTCAGAGGTGGCCACCTACTGAGAGACTTACCCAAACCCCTCAAAAACTAGCCGTAGTAGTCCACCCTTATTTAGTACTCAACGACATTTCCCACTTTGGATAAAATGAACAAAACACTGTTCCACATGAAAATGGCAATTGAGGGTTCCCAAAGTCTTTATCAAAATTAGTTTTGGAAAGAGTTTTGAGATTAAGTAAATCTACTTATTGATTTTCAAATAAATTGTTTGTCTGAAATAGGTAAGAAGTTAATCCTCAATTGCCCGTGCAAAATTGAGTGTCCATGCACTCTACATTTAGCTTGCCATAATAAACATGTTTCATCAATCAGGTTTTATGCAGGAGCTTACCTGATTCTTGATCACAATATAAGGTCTCCAACAGCTTACCTAACCCCGCATGGGCAAATTCAAACCACAATCAAACTCAAGCCAAAATCCAATTTCTCAATTTAAAACAATTCAACTAATTACCACCATGATCCTAGTATCCCAAGCTATAAATAATAGGTTTATAAGCTAAGACTAATTTGATATATAAAATAATTAATGTTTTGAGAAACAAGTACTAATAAGTTGACGGTTTAAATCTTGCGAAGAAAAATTTAGAGTTTACTTGATAAAGAGTCCTAGGTGCTATTATGTAAAATAACGATTTATTAATAATATAGTTGTTAGAAAATAATTGATAACAAAAATTAGTTGAAAATAAATTTAATGAGTCTTTCTTGAGAAATAATAAATAAATTTTTAATGGGGTTTTGATTAAAGATAATAATTAAATTTTTAGTAATAAATATCTTACTAATTATGATTATTTCCATAAAAGGTTTTAGTTGATTTCATTATTTTATATAATATATATATATATATATATATATATATATACACTAATTATGATTATTTCCATAATAGGTTTTAGTTGATTTCATTATTTTATATAATATATATATATATATATATATTTTTTCTAGCAAAAGCTATTATTTATTTGATTAAAATAACCTTATTATATATAATAATCCAAATCTACCTTCCTAGGGTTTTTTTCGAATTTACTAGCAAAATATATTATGATTTTATAACTAGGTCACACAAAAACTATAGCGGAATAAAAATGATACTTAAACTTAAAATTTATTACATCCCAAAAATAAATCCAAGAATACCAATAACAAATCCATAATAAAATTTATCCACTCTCATCTCCCCTAAACATTACACAAAATAAATTATCAGAAAATCTTCCGAAGTAGGTAATATCTAGCTACTCATCCCCACAGCAGGACCGACCTGAAATCATGGTAAGAATGGTGGTGAGACAGAATTCTCAGTAAGTCCGTGTGTGCTTAAGTGTCAGGAGAAAATAGTTCGTGAATGCAAAGTATAAAATTCTTTATAAGAGATCACTGGCAAGCAATAAACATTAGTCAAAAGTAAGAATGGTGTTTTGGCATTTCCAACCATAAATAATCAATAAAATCAACCACTCAAAAGAAATGATCATGGGTTACCACACGTTGTGCCCCATAACCGCATGGTCAGCTTGCCACACTTTGTGCATACCGCCGGTCAGAATGCCATACTTTGTGCAAACTGACAAAAGTAGGTGATAAGCCTACTGGGCAAGATACTCTTCCTTCTCTATATCCAAACAACAACCGGGTGTCCATTCCGACAACATACAGTCACTTGACTGAAAGAGAACACTGCTAGCTCGAACCGGCACGACCTACTGGACTGATGTCCTATCTGGGAAGGACTCACCCATCAGAGGTGGCCTCCTATTGAGAAACTTACCCTAACCCCCCTAAGCATAGCCCTAGTAGTCCACCTTTATTGAGTACTCAACGACATTTCCCACTTGGGATAAAATGAACAAAACACTGTTCCACATGAAAATGGCAATTAAGGGTTCCCAAAGCCTTTATCAAAATCAGTTTTGGATAGAGTTTTGAGATTGAGTAAATCTGCTTATTGATTTTCAAATAAATTATTTGTCTGAAATAGGTAGGAAGTTAATCCTCAATTGCCCTTGTAAAACTGAGTGTCCATGCACTCGACATTTAGCTTGCCATAATAAACATGTTTTATCAATCAGGTTTTATGCAGGAGCTTACCTGATTCTTGATCAAAATATAAGGTCTCCAACAGCTGACTTAACCCCGCATGGGCAAATACAAACCGCAATCAAACTCAAGCCAAAATCCACTTTCTCAATTTAAAACAACTCAACTCATTATCACCATGATCCTAGTGTCCCAAGCTTTAAGGCCAAACTATAAATAAATAGGTTTATAAGCTAAGCCTAATTCGATATTTAAAATAATTAGTGTTTTGAGAAACAAGTACTAATAAGTTGATGGTTTAAATCTTGCTAAAAAAATTTAGAGTTTACTTGATAAAGAGTCGTAGGTGGTATTAGGTAAAATAATGATTTATTAATAATTTAGTTGTTAGAAAATAATTAATAACTAAAATTAGTTGAAAATAAATTTAGTGAGTCTTGCTTGAAAAATAATAAATAAATTTTTAATGGGTTTTGATTAAAGATAATAATTAAATTTTTAGTAATAAATATCTTACTAATTATGATTATTTCCATAAAAGGTTTTAGTTGATTTCATTATTTTATCATATATATATATATATATATATATATTATTTTCTAGCAAAAGCTATTATTTATTTGATTAAAATATCCTTATTATATAAAATAATCCAAATCTACCCCTCCTAGGGTTTTTTTTTTCGAATTTACTAGCAAAATCATATTATGAAATATTTTATTTGTGAAATAAAAATTTCCAAAACTCCTTCCTCCAGAAAAAATTTCCTCAAATATCTTTAATTTAAATGTCGTTTCCCTCTTTAATTCAAAATATTGAACCCCTCCGTCCCTTAGTTTACAGATTCTATTTAGCAAATGATGATCAAACTTAATGTCCTTTCCTCTAACTCTTGAAACATACCAACAAATCATATAACCTTCCCCTGTCTCCTCAAGACGTATTTTCTTTATATTGGCATAAAATTCCCAAACAAGTGGAGTATATAATTTTTCATCAACAGAAAGAAAACTACCCCAACGAATATATTCAAACATATCCAACACATTCGAATACGTAGAATAGGACCTGTAGTAGTGGTTTCTAAAAGTACTATATGGTAGAAACCTAGACTACTACTGCTACAACATGGACTAGTACTCTACGACTTGAGTATGAGTTGGTGGTCTGACGAATTTGGAAGCATGTACTTTGATATGCTATAGTTGAGGTTCTATCGTAGGGCCAATATACTTGCATGTTGGGTATGTGTGACTAGTTTGTTAAGACAGACTTGTACAAGATAATTTCTATACTATATCGCCTCTTATGGATGTTTGAATGATCGAAATATCCAGGGCCCTAGGAACACATGACTTGGATGTTTGCTTTAGAATAGCTCCTTTGGAAAGCAGAAGCAATCCAAGAAGACGTGGATCGTTGGACTAGAAGCCTAAAAATGGTAGATGTCATTTAGAGAGGTGTTAGTACAATTCTTCCTCTCTAATGTATGGCGATGTATATAGGGGCATTTTAGTCATTACACCTGTAGGTCGGAGACTTTGCTAACGCAGCGTTGTCCTTGGAGTCAATATTTTCTTATGGTGATATTAGAAAATATTTAAAATGTAAAATAAAGCTATTTATATGGCAAGGCTATTTTGGTCATTTTAGTAGCCAAGGCAGTTTGTCTTTTAGTCCCCTGTATAGACTGTGAGTCCTAATTATATATAGGCTAAGGAGTTGGTCTTAAATTAAATTAAATGGAATTTATTTTATTTAAGTAGTCTGATTTAATTATTGGGCTAGAATAAAATAAAGGTCCATAGAGAGAGAAAATTTTAAATTAGTTTGGTGAGTTAATTAATTGTTTAGGACTTTGGCCCAGTTTGAATAATTAAAGATTGACCTGAGAGTAAACTAATATAGGCTTGTTAATTGGACTAATCTATTTGGGCTAAAAAATTAATTATTATTAGGCCATTTATTTGGTTCAAATTAGAATAATTAATTTAGTCCAAAAGGCTAAACTAAGAGTCCAATGGGCCAGTCCAGTTTTACTAGGGTTTTATTTAGGTTAAACAAGAGAATAGAGAAGTACATTGTTTTTTACTGCCTTTTCTCTGGGTCTAGGGAAAACGTTGTTTTTTTCCTTGTGTGAGAAAAAAAAAAGGACGCCTCATTTCTCTCTCCAAGAAAAATTCCTTAGCCATGTGAGTTGTTCACCAAACGTGGATTAGGTAGGCCATATACTGGAAGAGTGAGAGGTTGGCGTTCATATACATGCACAGACGGAGTAGGAGGCTTGCAGAAATCGCACCAGAGATTTCCACCAGGATGCCTACCCCAGTTCCATATATTACGGTCTAGCCAATTCTGAGAACGAGAAAAAGTGGTAAAAAAAATTTCCTCTCTGAGTCGCGCCAGGCCGTGATCGATGCCGGCTCCGGTCTGTGATTTTCTTGTTCTTCAGTTTTCAGTTTTTTCCTTCCGCTGCATGCGTTGCTTCCCTCTTTAAACCTTTAGTCGGTTACAGAGATTTGGAGGAGAGAAGAAATGAAGTCCTTTGAATGTTAGGAGAGTTGTGATATAAAGTATATTGAAAAGATAAATTAACACAGAGATTTAGAGAAAAGCGCAAACCATTTTTTTAAATTAAAAAATTGGAATATGGAAGCAGTTATTTTTTTTTAAAAAAGAAATATCAAGTATAAAAAAATAGTTCTGTTTTGGATTTTAACCTAAACCGAAATAATCATCGAAATAGAACTTTTTCAGAAATGAATTTTGGATGTAGGTTTTGGACTCCAATACTGCGTCCAAAAACTTTGTTGGTGTGTTTTGGATACAAACACTGTGTCCAAAAACTTCATCTTCACTAATCCTGCAAAATAAAGAAAACTTATATCACCAGGTTAGTTATATGATTTTTGAAATTCCCAATCCTTTGTCACATTGTTGAATCTTTCTTCAGCCAGAGGTTTTGTAAAGATATCAGCAAGTTGTTCATCATTTGAAAAAGATGCGGCACACACATCACCTTTGAGCACATGATCACGGATAAAATGACGTTTAACTTCTATAAGCTTTGTCCTAGAATGTTGAACATGATTTTTGTTAGATTGATAGTATTTGTATTGTCACATAATATAGGTACGCAATTAAAGTTAACACCAAAATCAAGTAATGTATTCTTCATCCATAAAATTTGTGCACAACAACTGCTGGCTGCTATATATTCAGCCTTAGTTGTGGATAAGGGTACATAAGCTTGCTTTTGGCTATGCCATGACACTAGGGAGTGCCCAAAAAATTGACAATGGCCATTTATGCTTTATCCTTTCACTTTGCAGGCCGCATAATCTACATCAGTGTATCCTATAAGATCAAATGTGTTAGTGTGAGGATACCATAAGCCATAATTATATGTGCCGATTAGATATCGAAGGATGCGCTTTACTGCACATAAGTGTGATTCCTTTGGACATGATTGAAAACGGGCACAATAACATACTGAAAACATAATGTCAAGTCGGCTAGCAGTAAGATAGAGTAAGCTTCGAATCATACTTGTATACTTATGTTCATCTACCTTCTTACCCTTTTCATCTTGGTCAGGTTTTGTAGAAGTACACATAGGTGTGCAGATTTCTTTGGCTTCGTTCATACCAAACCTTTTGAGCAACTCCTTGGCATACTTAGCTTGATTTATGAAGATTCCATCCTTAGTTTGCTTAATTTGCCTGCTGCATTCTCTTAGTAAACATCTTGCACAAAAAGTCATTAGCAGCAAAAAAAAAAAAAAATGATTTCATTAATATAGATTTGAACAATTAGTAGATCACTATAATTATCAGATTTGATGAACAGAGTGGTATCGATCAAGCTTCTTGAAAAACCTTTTGAAATCAAGAATCCACTAAGCCTCTCATACCAAGCTCATGGAGCTTGTTTTAACCCATAAAGAGCCTTAGAAAGTTTGAAAACATGATTTGGAAAGTGCATATGAATAAAACCAGGAGGTTATTCAAAATATACTTCCTCCTCAATAAAAACATTTAGGAATGCACTCTTAACATCCATTTGATAGAGCATGAAATTTTTGAATGCAAAAGCAAGAAGCACTCTTATAGACTTTAGTCTAGCAACGGGAGCAAATGTCTCATCATAATCAATGCCCTTTTCTTGATTGAATTATTGGGTGACTAATCTAGCTTTATTTCTAATCACAACTCCGTTTTCATCAAGTTTATTTCTAAATACCTACTTGGTACTAATAACCGAACGATCAAGTGGTTTAGGAATAAGTTTCCAAACTTGATTTATTTCAAATTGGTTTAATTCTTCTTGCACAGCAATAATCCAAAATTCATCATGCAGTGCTATATTAATACAATTAGGTTCTATATTTAGAGAAGAACAAAGTTATCTATGAAATACTGTGTAGTTTTAACTCCATAGTTTGGATCACCAATGATTTGTTCTTTGGGATGACCTGTTTTGTATTTCCAATCATTTGGTAATTGTTGATTCGTAGAATCTTCAGTTTGTTCATTTCCTTGTTCAACTTGTTGTTCTTCAATTTCTTTTTCTTTTGCATAAGTATCTAGCGGTGGAACTTTGAGTTGGTCTATTCTTACTTCCTTTAAACCTCCCACATCATCATCATTTTTCATTAGAGCATAAATGTTAGATTCATTAAACACAACATGTACAGATTCTTCCACACAAAGAGTTCTTTTATTGTACACTTTATATGCCTTTTTGTTGGAAGAGTATCCAAGAAATATGGCCTCATCGAATTTGCTATCAAAATTTTCAAGATTGTCTCAGGTATTAATGACAAAACATTTGCAGCCAAACACTTTAAAATAAGAGATTGATGAAGTTTTATCAAACATATGTTCAAAAGGTGTTTTTCTAAAAAACGGTCTTAGCATAACTCGGTTTACTATATAGCAAGCTGTATTAATAGCTTTAGCCCAAAAGTATTTTGGAAGGGCATTTTCACAAAGCATATGTCTAGCCATTTCTGGCAAAGTTCGATTTTTCCTTTCAACAACACCATTTTGTTGAGGTGTTTTGGCTACTGAAAAATTGTGAAAAACTCAATTTTAATCACAAAAGTGTGTAAATTCATTGTTGCAAATTTTTTTACTATTATTATTTCTAATATAAATCAGTTTGCATCCAATAGAGTTTTGGACGCATTTGATCAGTTTTAAAAATTCAAAAAAGGCTTCATCATTTTGACCAAGAAATAAAGTCGAAATAAATCTAGAAAAATCATCAACTAGCATATATGCATACTTTTTTACTGCTAAGACTTACAGTCCTTATTGGACCAAACAAATCCATATGAATTAATTCAAGAGGTTTTGAGGTTGAAATCATTTTCTTGGGTTTAAAGGAAGTTTTGATTTGTTTTCCAAATTGGCATGCATCACAAATTTTGCATTTATCAAACTTCATTTTGGGTAGTCCCCTAACAAACTCCTTTGAGGACAATTTATTTAGCAAATCAAAATATACATGACCTAATCTTCTATGCCAAAGATAACCATCATTGTTATGTACGGAGAGGTATCTAATACCATGAGCTATAAGGTCATTTAGATAGAATACATACACATTTCCAACACGGTTGGCAACAAAGATTGTTTCAAGATTTGAGCTATCCATGATAGAACAAGAATCCTTTTCAAAAATGACTTTACCGCCATTATCACATAGTTGGCTAATGCTAAGCAAATTACATTTCAAATTATCAATTAGTAATATTTGTTTTATAATGGTTGAGGAACCTTTACCAATGTTGCCAATGCTAAGAATCTTTCCTTTTTTTCTTGTCTCCAAAAGTAACGAATCCTTCATTTGTGGTCTGTATATCTTCTAATAAGGCTACGTCTCTAGTTATGTGTCTTGAGCAACCGCTGTCCAAGAACCAGTTGGTGAAGCTCAAAGAATGTGCCTATACATGAGAAGGAGTAGTGATTTTTGGTACCCACACTTTCTTGGGTCCATGGAGGTTAGTAGCATTTCTTTTAATTTTCCAGAAAGTTGTTTCACCAGATTCCATTTTTCTTTTAATAAGACATCTCTATGTTGTATGCCTCGATTTTTTCACAATATGTGCATACTTTATGAATTTTGTCATTATTCTCATGTCTATATCTTAAGCCATTTCGATTTCTAGCTTGATGTTGTGTCCTAAGTAATTTTTCCAGGTTGCTTTTTCCATTTGTGAATTTTTTAATACGTGTGGTAAGGTCATTAACTCTATTTTTTATGTTATCAAAAGTGCTAACCATACTTTCAAGAGTTTGAATTCTATCACACAAACTTCTATTTTCTAGAGATACATCTTGTAAGTTAGTCATGATCACATCTTTTAGTTCATGGAACATATCAATTAACAACTCATTCGAATCATCACACTTTTCAGTCATAGATATAAGCGAATTAGACATGAAATTAGTTGTAGTAGAGTTTACCTCATTTTCCATGGCCATGAAGCATATGTTGGCAGTTTTATTCTCAGAATCTTCTTTTTCAGACTCAGTCCTATTTCGGTCCCAAGTCCCCATTAATTCTTTGCCTTTCTTTGCCTTAAGGTCTTTCTTCTTTTTAAGCATTCTACCTTCCTTTCCTTTTGTAGCTGGACAATCAGCAATGAAGTGTTTAGTGCTTTTACATTCATAGCATTGAGGCTTGAACGCTCGAGGTTTGTCCTTTTTTCTCACGAACTTCTTTCCTCTTTTGATGTTTTCTTTGTTGAGCATTCTTTTGAATTTTTTTGCTAACATAACCAGATTTCATTATCTACTCCCGTACTATCACTATTGTCAGATTGACTAGTTTCTTCTTCCTCTTTTTCAACTTTCAAAGCTATTCCATTTTTACCTTTATCATGATTATTGAATTTCTGAAACCTTTTGAGTTTCATTTTATGTGTTGGAAGAGAGCCAATCAGCTCTTTGGTTGGTAAGGATTTTAAATCCTTGGATTCTTCCACTGCAAGAGCTTTTGGTTGCCAACTTTTCGGTAAGGCATCCAGAATTTTTCAGTTTTGTTCCCCAAGGGAATAAACCCTCCCATAGGCTTTGCGACCATTTGTGATATTTGTGAATCTAGTGAACATATCAGTGATGCTTTTATTCGGCTTCATTGTGAATAATTTATAATCATGAATTAGAAGCCCCAATTTTGATTCTTTAACTTGGTTTGTCCTCTCATGGGCGACCTCAAGTAATTTCCACAAGTCATGGGATGAATCACAACCACTAACTCAATTGTATTTAGTTGCATCTAGTGCACAACATAAGATGTTCGTAGCCTAAAAATTCAATGTCATCTTAACATTATCTTCAACATTTAACTCATCATTATGTTTAGGCAATTTTACTCCATCAACAAATTTTGATGCAATAAAAGGACCTTTCTCTATCAAATTCCACAACTTAAAGTTGATTGAACACACATAGCTTTTCATTTTGTTTTTCCAGAATGTGTAGTTTTTCCATTGAACAAAGGGGGTAGATTTGTTGAAGATCCTTCAACTTATGGAAGAGAGGGTGAGCTTGCCATGAGGATCTTTCCTACAAGGTTGTTGAACCAAGAATATATAGACTAAGCTTTGATACCAAACGAAAATCCTTAGAGAGGGGTGAATAAGTTTTTTAGCAAAGTAAAAATTTTCAAGTTGTCTGATATATAGAATATTGATGATCTTCAAGTTTTTTGGACCAATTTTATGGCAACAAAGAAAGTCATCTAAGAAAACTTTGAGAACTATCCAGATTTAGACTAAAGTAAGAAAAACAATGCAATTAATGTTGTATGCCGAGAAATAAAACACAGAATGTATAGTGGTTCGATCTACCAAGATCTACATCCACTACCTTAAGCTCACACTTAAGGATTTTTAACCAGATTTCATTTACTTTACTTAATGAAATCAAACTGTACCAAATACAAGAGAGGACCACCACACTTGGTTTTTCAAAACCTCTCAACCAAACAATCAAATCAAAGTTCACCCCAAATGGGTTTTACACCATAACCTTGTAATACAAAAGAGATTGAATATCAATGGAACGGTAAAAGCTCACTTACTTGAGCAGATGTGCACCAAGGAAAAAGAACACATACTTTTACCCTTTAGACAAAATTTGAATTCACTTTGAAGCACTTTGAAAAAGGAGTTTTTTGTTTTCTATAGAGCAAGAGTGTTTCTTAGAATGATGCCACAAAAATCTTTTGTCAAATCATGTTTGGAGGCTTTATATAGAGCCATAAAGTGAAGTACCAACAGCTATAAAATGGCTATAATTTTTCTGTTAAATTTACCTGTGTGTTGGACTTATGTTTTGGATGATGATGCATCTAAAAGATAACTCCAAAATAGTACTTTTTCAGGCAGAAATGATTCGATACTGTTTACAGGATTTTGGACAAATATTTTGGATGCAGAATCATCCAAACTACTCAATTCAAATTTTTGAGATTTTTTAAAATTTTGAAATCTTTTTCTTTTGTGTGCTTCAAGGTAGAGATCAATGGAATCATAAGGTAAAGAGACATAAGAATTAACAAGAAATACCTTAATAACAATTCCTAGCCTAAAGTTCTTCCATGAGGACTTCTTGGTATGCAATCTCATAAGCTTGAACTTCATCTTCATCACCCATACTTGAAATTCCATTGCTCAAAAGTTGCTTAACAATCTTATTTGAATGCCTTAGAAGAACTGAGGTTAAACATGTTCTATCACATATAGATTACATAAGTTAGTCCACATCAATGTTTGTCATAAGTCCAAACATATGAGAAAGCGCTTAGGGCTAACAACAAGTATCGAATCCACAAGAATTTAGGCTCCCACTTTACTTTACCTAAATCTTTATTGTTTAGCTAATAAAATAATAAGAGAATAAAAAGAAAAAATAAAGACAAAAAATATATACAACTCAATGATGAAAAAATATGTTATTAGATAAATATTCTTGAAAACATGACCATGAACTACTTAGCAATTATCACAATCAATTAATATATTGGCATCGAAAGGAATAAATTAGAACCACTTCGTTTGCAATCCATGATTCCTTATATTCTAAGTAATTTAATGGATATATTCTATCTCAGTAGTCTTACTTAAAAGATGTATTAAAATCAATCCCATATAAATCCCTATATTCTAGGTAATTTAAAATATGAAATTAGGCAATGAATTCATATTCTAGCAATAATCAACTAACCTTTGATTACTCAAGTTCTTGAGAATTAATCCCTTTTTTCAAGCAAGTTAAGAGATAACATGTAATACCCCGCCCAAAACCACCTTTGTCTATGGGGAAAAGTCATGCATTGCATAGCATTTTGCATTTTTCATGGTAGCTTAAAATTATTTTTGCATGGATATATGTGAATTTTAAAGTTGTCCTTGCATTTGAATTGATTGGTGTGAAATAATGGTGTTGTTAAAGATTTGGTTACGTGAGGTATGGTCGAGGATATGGAAGGATGAGAATAGGGTGGAAAGAATTTCTTAGAGAATTATTAATGTAAAGTAGCTTTGGAATAGTAGGAGGTTGGTGATTTCTTTTGGTGACCCGAGTTCGAATCCTACCTTTTGTGAATGTTAGTTTCTCTTCTTGAAAGTTCCATTCCTTAGACTTTTTCATGTCTTGGCGGAAAAGGATCTAGATATCCTAGAGAAATTTTAGTGCCATTATTCCAAGGAAATAAGTCTCCATATTTATTTCCTAAAATCAAGGGATTTGATGTGAATAAAGTTCACTTGTATTTTCAGCTTTTATTCCTTTGGATTTTTGAAAACTCTAGCTGAATAATTACAATTTTAGTTTGATTTCAACTTGCTAGAGCTTGCAATAGATAGTTGGAATTAAAGAGTCATTCTTCTAGTAGGAAACCTTGTTGATTTTAAACCTAGAACTTTAGCTAAAAATCTGAAAAAATTTTCAACTAGTGCCGCCACTTCTTGAAGGAATTTTAGCTCAACTCAAACTCTTCCAAAGCTAGGAAATGTTATCCTAAATCCTTTAGCAAATCAGATTTTATTTCAATCCAAATTTAACTAGGTTTTGCTACCTTTTCCTAGCTGAAATTCGGCAGCCTTGTGCAAGCACAAGCTGTCCGAAAATTCCAGTACTTCTAGGTGCAATCCAACTCTCCAAACCCTAGCTCAAAACATCTAGAACACTCCTCATAAATTCAGATTAGCTTAGCTGCACAAAACCAGATTTTTATCACCAAAAAACTACAGATTTTCGGCCAGCCTTGGACAGGAATTTCGGCCAGCTTGCACTCCTACACAAACTGAAATTTTGCACACCAAAACACACCAAAATCCTCAGTTGATCAAGCTAATTTTCTATGCCTAAAACCCTCATCTTTTCTCTGAAAATTGCGGTAGAACCACAGCTACAACAGACTAGAATTTCTCCTCTTATTGTTCAGCAATTTCGTATAGCAAAACCACAGCACGCGCACAGAAATTTCAGCTCTTCAAACCTTCTTAAACTCTTCTTTGTTTGGCCCAAAATTTTGAACACATTCAGCCCTTCCCTTGAGCAATATTTCAGCCAGTACAAAGTAGCAAATTAGAGAATATTTTCTCCCTTAAACCCTCCCAAAGTTGGCAGCAAGAAGGTACACCATAAGCTGCAATTTTTGCCCTTGCTATCCAAGAAACCTAAAACCATTAGGAGTCTTTCTAAACACCACCATCTAACCCTAAACCAATCTTCTCTAACCCTAAAGCATAGCAGCCGACTACCCTCTCTATTCTACACGAAAAATTCCAGCAAGAACTCCACAACAATTTTCGAAAATCTTAAGAGCAATACCTAGCGAAAACCGATCACCCTCTAACGTAAGCAAAAACCATCTCAACCTCTTAATTCCTTTCTTCCATCAATTCTTTTCCTTTCTTCCCTTGAATCTCGCCACCTAAAGGCTGATTTCCTCCCTTCTATTTATTTTTGGTCAAAAGGAAGGAAAGAAGGTAGCTTTTTTCTTCCAATCAAGTGAACTCGGGACGATCACCATAGGAGCATTGAGATCTTGCTAACCCGATTGTTGCAAGGTAAGGGAATACTTACCCTTGATGTCAAAATTAAGGTTTAGTATAGTGGATGGTGGATATGAGTTGTGATGGTCAAGTCGAGACCTTTTTGACATATTATTATGTCTTTGATGGATATATGATCATAGTGTATGTACTTTGAGGATTAGATGATTTATTTGAAGTTAGATAATGGATCGTGATTTGTTATGGGAATAAATGAGTTTAATGCATGTTTGAATCGATTGAGACTCTAATCATGATATTATGTGATTCTAGATCAGGAGGGTATTTGAAGGAAGCAAGTTGTGATTTTGTCTTGTTTATCTGAGGCATATCAAGTAAGTCCTTGCATAAACTCTTTTGTTAAATGTTGTGATGTTGTTAAATGTTGTGATGGTAAGTCCTTACATAAACTCTTTTGTTAAATGTTGTGATGGTAAGTCTTGCATAAACTCTTTTGTTAACTGTTGTGATGGCAAGTCTACGTTGTAAAATGTTGTGAAGCTATTGTGAGCTATGTTTGCTTGGGTTGTAAACATGGGTATTTATTCTTTAAACGGTTTTGTCAAACTAACGATTTTATCAAGAAAACTATTCTTTTCCTAAATTTTTGGAAAAGTCTTTTAGAGAAAAACTACGTTGTACAAAGCCAAGGTTTGGAAATGTTGTGAATCAGGAATTGACGGATATGTTCGTTGAGTACTCAATAAGGGTAGGCTAACAATACTAGTCTTGGAGAGCTTGAGTAAGTCTTCTGGCAAGAGGCCACCTCCAGAAGATAAGCTCTGCTTGAAAAGGCGGCAGTATTGGTTGGTCAGGCCGGTCCGAGCTAGCACTTGTACCTGAAAGGTATTGTTTATTTTCCCGGCATGGACACCCGGATGGTTTTGTTGGGTGTAGAGAATGAGGAGTATCTCACCCGGTGAGCTGTACACTCACCTTGATCAGAACGCCCAATGTGTGATAATCTGATCCTGTCTTGGTACACAAAGTGTGGTGCCTTGACCTGTCTTGGTGAATAAAGTGTGGCACCTTGACCATTTTGTTCTCATGGAACCCAACGTGTGGTTACATGACTGTTGACTCGAGTGGATGATTTGTTTTGTATAAAGCGTGATTATGAGAAAACCCACTCCTTGCGAAAAGAGATTATTTATGACTTTCCAAATGTTTCTACAAATGTTTTACACTATGCATACACGTATTGTTTAAAACACCATGTGCACACACAGGACTTACTGAGATTTAATCTCACACTATTTTGTATCATGTTTTTAGGAGATAGATTATGCTGAGCCAGCTGGGCATGTGATAGTTGAAGCTTTTGTTCTTTTTGTTCCATTGTGCTCTAGGAGACAATTGTTGTTTAAGCTTCTGAACGATATTTGTTTTATTTCGTATTGCTCCAATTTGAGCCGGATGTAATAAGAGTTTTTCTTTATTTATCTAAGTTGATTCTTTTGAGGTCGCCTTTATATTTATATCTCGTTTTAAAGACCCCTTGTCCTACGGGACGGGACGACATCCCCACCCTTTTAGGGTACGTAGTAGTGGGGTCTTACATAACAAATATAAAATAAATTAATAATGCCTTTTTCAAGGAAGTTAATAACAAGAATAAAGCAATCAACTTTGTAATAAAAACAAGTAATCAAATACCAAGAATACTAATCAATTGATCAAAAATAGTATATTAATTCAAGAAATCACGAATCCCAAAAAAATGTCAAATTACAATAAAAATATTAATTATATCATTATTCTAGAAAAAGAAAACAAAGGGAAAACAAAGAACTCATAGACTAGCCCTTCTTCTTCTCTTTGAAAACCTCCTTGAATAATACTCTTTGAATGATGAATCTATTGGGAAATATGCCCTTTTAGACAATGTTTCTGATGTAAATATCGAATGTTTTAATAAAAGAATTTATTTTTAGAAATTGTTTGTAAATTTACATTTTTATTTGTGCACAATTACGTTTGGAAAAGACCCATTGTATTTAAGTAAGTGGTCCATGTGATCGAGGTCTTTCACAGAAAGGTATAGATTACGGGTTACTTAACAGATAAACGTTTGTTCTTCATTGATTGATGAGAATGAGAATCTCATCATGTATAGGTTATTATGTTATGAATTCTAAAATGGGGAATGGCTTACCTTTAGCCAGTGAGTAGTCCACTCACATCATGATATAAGCGTATTTTGAATACGTAGAATAGGACCTCTAGTAGTGGTTTCTAAAAGTACTATATGGTAGAAACCTAGACTACTACTGCTACAGCGTGGACTAGTACTTTACGACTTGAGTATGAGTTGGAGGTCTGACAAAGCTAGAAGCATGTGCTTTGATATGCTACAGTTGAGGTTCTATCGTAGGGCCAGTATACTTGCATGTTGGGTATGTGTGACTAGTTTGTTAAGACAAACTTGTACAAAATAGTTTCTATACTATATCGCCTCTTGTGGTTGTTTGAATGATCGAAATATCCAGGGTCCTGGGAAACATGACTTGGATGTTTGCTTTATGATAGCTCCCTTGGAAAGCAGAAGCAATCCAAGAAGTCGTGGATCGTTGGACTAGAAGCCTAAAAATGGTAGATGTCATTTAGAGAGGTGTTAGTACACTTCTTCCTCTCTAAATGTACGGCGATATATAGAGGGGTATTTTAGTTATTACACATGTAGGTCGAAGACTTTGCTAACACAGCACTGTCATTGGGGTCAGTATTTCCTTATGGTGATATTATGAAATATTTAAAATGCAAAATACAACTATTTATATGGCAAGGGTATTTTGGTCATTTTAGCAGCCAAGGCGGTGTGTCTTTTGGTCCCTAGTATAGACTGTAATTCCTAATTAAATATAGGCTAAGGAATTAAATTAAATTAAATAGAATTTATTTTATTTAAGTAGCCTATTTTAATTGTTGGGCCAGAATAAAATAAAGGTCTATGGAGAGAGAGAATTAATTAAATTAGTTTAGTGGGTAAATTAATTATTCAGGGTTTTGGCCTAATTTGAATAATTAGGGATTAACCTGGAACTAAACCAATATAGGCTTATTTATTGGACTAGTTTATTTGGGCCAAAAAATTAATTATTAATTGGACATTTATTTGGTTCTTATTAGAATAATTAATTAAGTCCAAAAGGCTAAACTAAGAATCCAATGGGTTAGTCCAGTTTAACCTAGGGTTTTATTTAGGTTAAATAGGAGAATGAAGAAACAATGTTGTTTTCAGTGCTTCTTCTCTGTGAAAAAAAAAATAGATGTCTCTCTCTCCAGAAAATATTCCTTTAGCCTGTAAGTTGTTCACGAAATGGGATTAGGCAGGCTATATACTGGAAGATCGAGAGTTAGGTGTTCACCAACAAGCACAGACGTAGTAGAAGGTTTGCAGGAATCGCACCAGAGGTTTCCACAAGCGTGGCTACCCCAGTTCCGCATATTCCAGTCTAGCCAATCTTGAGAACAAGAAGAGGTAATAAATAAAATTTATTTTTTCCCTCCTCTTCTTCATGCAGAAAATCTGCGTTTTTTTTGTGTTCCATAGCTAGTTTTTTTGCCGTGTTTCACTTGCAATTTAATCTTCAATTGGTATCAAAGAATGAAGATATTTGCACATTTAGGAAGCTTGTATGCTAGTTAATAAAATCGGACAGTTATGTGTGATTAATTGTGATCCTTCGCTAGTATTTTGGTATGGATAGATGGCTTGTTAAACCTCTCGGATGGAGGTATAGGTGAGATGTAATTCACTATTTTTCCAAGAATAAATCGTATAAACCCAATTTTAATAGGTATAGGCAGTTGTTGGTTTTTGGTTTTATTGATTTTAGGTTGAAATCAGAGGTCAAAGGCAAGCAAAAACCATCGTAGAAGAGAAATGGTGAAGAAAAAACATAGAAAAGATCGCACTGGAATTTTGATGCAGACGACACTATTCATTTGCTCGGCTCGGGAGCCGAGCCACTAGCAGCGTCTGTGCCTGGAGCAAGGAGGGTGGTTCGTCTTGGTGGCTTACTGACTCAGCTGCTGCCGGTGAAATTGAATTGCAATTTGCAATTCAACCGAAATCTGAATTTCGATTTCTCGCGGGTCGCACATGGACGGGTCGGCAGCGTGGGTTAGGATCTTGGATGATTCATGAGGCAGTTGTTCCAGTGTGGCGGGTGTTGTAGACCATAGCTCAGAAAGGCCACATTCCTGTGTGGCCGGTGCAGTGGACCAATGGGAATTTTTTTTCCCTTGTAATTTTTCTTGTTTTTTTTCTTTGTTTTGGAGTCCATACTAGGCAAAGTTAATATTCATGAAATATTTTTGCTTGAAAAATATTAGTAAGGAATTTTAGGATTAAATAAGACCATTAATTAATTAATTAATGTGTTTAATTCTATTATTTGGGCACTTAGGTTTTAAATTAGAAAAGCATGAAAACGTCTACTATTTTCTAGCATGCTATTTATTTTTGTGTACCTATATACACGTTTTCTGAAAGACCAAAATCTCTGGGAATATTTTTGACAAGAAAAATATTTTTCTTTAAAAAATTTAAATGGTTATTTTAACTTGAACAAAAATTAATCCTTAGATATTTTCTTAAAGGATTTAATCCTTGACATAGAAAGTATATTGGATTTAGATATTTTTGTAAGTTAAAAATAGAAAGCCATTTTGTTTTATTTTTGCATTAGAAAAATTATTTTGTCAAATAAACTTGAGACCAAAGTCTCTAGAAAGTTTTAATTGGAAAATTTTTGAAAATCATTAAGTTTAAAATTAGTCGATGGAAAAATCTCTTAAAGGATATAAACTTTGACATAGAGATTTTAATGGATTTAGATATTTTATTTTGAATTAAGGGAAAATTTGATGGAAATTTTCAAAATGATATTTTTTAGAAAACCTTTATTTTAAAAGACTAAGGGGGAGAGGGGTTCTAATGGCCCCACGGCTTCTATCACGATCCTCATTAGAGATCGTGGGTCCCCTCGCATCACCTTGGGAGTGAACCCGTATAGGATGGGGATACCACAAGGATCTAGATATAATGGAAGGATATAATTAATAACTCGGGACACGTACTATGATCAGCCAGCCTATGTTGGAGGTTATAGTATAAGGTATGTCCATAAGAAATGAGAGGAAACGGACATCCCCTCGATAGAGTTATCTTCTAGATCATTACCTAGAAGGCAAATTAATTTGTGGTGGTTAACACACTTAGCTTAGGAAACTGTTAGTCTTCCTAAGAAGCTATGTTAGTTTTCCTAAGAGTTGAATTTATTATCAGTTTTGATAAAGTGCACAAATTTGTTTTGTTTTCACAAACTAAATCTTTTTCTTTTATTTTTCATTTTTTCAGAAATGGTGGGAGGTTCTTTTAGTCTATTGGCCATTATTCTCTGAGAGAACAAGCTAACAGAACCAAACTATGTGGACTGAAAGAGGAACCTGAATAGAATACTCACAGCAGAAGAGTATAAGTATGTCCTTTATGAAACCTGCCTTGTAATCGGGGAGGGTTCTACCGCCAAGGAGTGTGAGGCTGATAAGGCATAGAAGAAGGCTGATGAGATGGCTCGTTGCTACATGTTGGCCTCCATGTCTAATGTGCTCCAATCCAAACATGAGCACTTGGCCACTGCATATGATATAACTCAATCATTAGCCACAATGTTCGCGGATAAGAGCCGGCCCGCAAGGCAGGAGGCTCTTCAAACTATCATTAACACTAAGATGGCTGAGGGAGCATCAGTCAGTGAGTATATGTTCAAGATGATTGCTACTTTTAAGGAGGCAGAAATCTTAGGGGCTGTCATTGACCCCGAGAGCCAAGTGGACATGGTTCTCGAATCTCTATCGGGTTCTTTTACTCAATTCAAGTTAAACTATAACATGAACAAGTTGAACATGGGTTTAACTGTGTTGATGAAGGAGCTCCAGATGGCGGAGAAGGTCATGAAGCCAAAACCTAAAGCTATGATTGCTAAGGCTTCATCTTCTAAAACTGGGCCCAAGCCCAAGAAGTTCAAGAAGAAGAAGAGGAACGCAGCGGCCTAGCCTAAAGACAAATCCAAGGGTAATTACTTCAAATGTAGATTGAAAGGACACTGGAAAAAGAAGTGTCTGGATCTTCAAGCCAAGAAAAACCCCACAGGTAATGTTTTCTATCTAGATTCTATATCAATGGTTAGATCAACTTCCACTTGAATTGTTGATTCAGGGGCCACTGATTACATTTGTAACTCCTTGCAGGGGTTTAGAAAAATTAGAAGACTCTAGAAGGGCGAACATGGATTACGTGTGGGAAATAGAGCACAAGTTTGGGCCCTTGCAGTGGGGGAGCTGGATCTTGTATTTGATTGTAATAGAATAGTGGTTTTGAAAGATATTTTATATGTACCTGGATTTCAACAGATTTTGATTTCGGTTGCAAAACTAATAAATTAAGGATATTCTATATCTTTCCATTCTGGTATTTCTATCAGTAGAAATAGAGAAATTTTATGTATTGGGCACATGTAAGAAAATCTATTCTTCTTGAACCTTATTAACAATCAATTAAATAACGCTCAATCTGAACCTTTAACTAAGAAGAGAAAGACTAATGTTAATGACTCATACGTTTGGCATCTATAGTTGGGTCATATCAACTCAACCATTATTCAGAGGCTAATCCATGATGGGCCTTTGGGCTCATTGAGATTGAAAAATTAGTCTCAGTATGAATCTTGCCTAATGGGAAAGATGACCAAAAGGTCATTTACCCTAAAAGCGGATAGAGCCAAGGAGGTATTGAGTCTTGTTCACACTGATGTATGTAGTCCCTTATCTACACCAGCTAGAGGGGGTTTTGAGTACTTCATCACTTTCACAGATGATTGTACAGGGTATGGTTTCATTTACTTGATGAGACATAAGTCTGACTTTTTTGACAAATTCAAAGAGTTTAAGGCTAAAGTGGAGCGTCGGACAGGTAAATTGATTAAGACCTTACGATCAGATTGTGGTGGAGAGTACCTCCTTGGTGAATTCAAGAATTACATGGTACATCATGGGATAGTATCCCAACTCTTTGCGCCGGGGACACCCCAGCAGAAAGGAGTAGTTGAGAGAAGGAACAGAACATTAATGGAAATGATCAGAAGCATGATGTCTCATGCTACTCTTCCAGTGTCTTTTTGGGGATATACCTTGGAAATAATGACATATATTTTGAACTTAGTGCCTTCCAAGTCAGTACCTAGGACTTTCTATGAGATGTGGACTGGGCATAAGCCAAGTCTAAATTATCTCAGGATATGAGGTTGTCCAGCTTATGTACAGGTTAAGGGAGATAAGTTGGAACCAAGATCAGAATTATGCTATTTTATTGGGTATCAAAAAGGGACAAAGGGTGGTTACTTTTGTCATCCTAAGGAGCAGAAAACACTGGTTAGTACCAATGCTAGATACTTAGAAGATGATCAAAGTACTTTCATAAAATGTTCAACTAGGTTGGAACTGGAGGAGAAGTTATCTTCAGAAGCAACTTCTCCTGACCCGATTGTGGAACAAGAAAAGGCACAGCCTTAAGAGTCTGTACATATGGAGCCTCGTCGTAGTAGAAGATTATCTAGGGTTCTGGAGAGATGGACTGGAGAAGCTTTTGAACTAGTCTCCGACCATCAGGAATAAGACTCCACTAGATATGAGGAGGCTATTGTTGATGCCGATGCGAATCTGTGGAATGAAGCAATGAAAGCCGAGATTGAGTCTATGTATCTTAATCAGGTTTGGGATCTTGCAGCTTCACCTGAAGGGATAAAACCCATAGGGTGTAAGTGGGAATACAAGAGAAAGAGGGGAATAGATGGGAAGGTGGAAACCTTCAAAGCTAGGCTTGTGGCGAAATGGTATACCCAAAAAGAGAGAATCGATTATGAGGAAACCTTTTCCCTAGTAGCCATGCTTAAGTCCATCCGTATCTTTCTTGCCATCTCATGTCATTATGACTACGAGATATTGCAAATGGATATCAAGACGGCATTTGTAAATGGCCATCTTAGTGAAGGCATCTATATGTCTCAATCGGAAGGTGATGTTGCTAAAAGCCAAGAGCATGTGGTTTGCAAGTTTAAGAAGTCCATTTATGGACTTAAGTAGGCATCGATTGTATGGAACATTCGTTTTGATAAAATTGTAAAGTCTTATGGTTTTGTTCAAAACGAGGATAAACCATGCGTGTACAGGAAACTTGAAGGCATTAGTGTGATTTTTCCTGTCTTGTATGTGGATGTCATTCTACTTATTGGAAATGATGTAGGGTCATTGTCATCTATAAAGGCTTGGCTATCTAGTCAATTCAGTATGAAAGACTTGAAAGAAGCCTGCTGTATTCTCAGGATTAGACTTCTTAGAAATAGGAAGCAGAGAATGTTAGGATTATCTCAAGTGACATACATTGACAAGATGTTGGCCAAGTACAGCATGGACTCATGCAAGGGAGCTCTAATCCCTTGCAGACATGGGTTGTCATTTTCTTCAAGGGACTATCCTAAGTTTCAAGAAGAAAAGGCAGAATGAGTAGGATTCCCTACACTTCGGCTGTGGGAAGTCTCATGTAAGCCATACTATGTATTAGGCTAGATATCTGCTTTGTCGTAGGCTTAGTTGCAGATATCAGTTAAACCCAGGGGAGATTCATTGGCAAACTGTAAAGCATATTCTCAAATACCTCAAGGGAACGAGAGATTATATGCTGGTTTACAGGGCTGATGACTTGGTTCCTACAGGTTACACAGACTCAAACTTCGAGGCAGATAAGGATGAGAGAAAATCCACCAGTGGATATGTCTTCATCTTATCTGGAAGAGCCATTTCATGGAGGAGTATCAAGCAATCTTGCATTACTGACTCAACTCTAGAAGCTGAGTATGTGGTAGCTTCGGAGGCATCTAAAGAAGCAGTCTGGCTTCGGAAGTTCCTTTCAGAAAATGGAGTCGTGCCACACATGGACAAGCCGATTGTGATGTATTACGACAATACTGGAGCAGTATCACAATCAAAAGAACCCAGGAACCATAATAAAGGGAAGCATATCGAGAGGAAGTACCACCTGATCTGGGATTTCATCCAGAGATGGGAAGTCGTGGTGGAACAAATTACCTCCAAGAACAATCTAGCTGATCCATTCACCAAGCCTTTGGCTGAGAGAGTCTTCAAGAGACACTTAGACGCCATAGGGGTGGGCACATTTGGACTTACTTAGTCTTAGAGTGCAAGTGGGAGATTGTTGGGAAATATGCTCTCTTAGACTAGGTTTCTGATGTAAATATCGAATGTTTTAATAAAAGAATTTATTTTTAGAAATTGTTTGTGAATTTACATTTTTATATGTAAACAATTACATTTGGAAAAGACCCATTGTGTTTAAGTGATCTATGTGAATCGACGTCTTTCACAGTAAGGTATGGATCACGGGTTATTTAACAAATAAACGTTCGTTCTTAACCGATTGATGAGAATGAGAATCTCATCATGTCTAGGTTATTATGATGTGAATTCCAAAATGGGGAACAGCTTACCTTTAGCCAGTGAGTAGTACATTCACTTCATGACATAAGCATTTCTCGAATACGTAGAACAGGACCTATAGTAGTGGTTTCTAAAAGTACTATATGGTAGAAACCTAGACTACTACTGCTATAGCGTGGACTAGTACTTTACGACTTGAGTATGAGTTGATGGTCTGACGAAGCTGGAAGCATGTACTTTGATATGCTATAGTTGAGGTTCTATCGTAGAGCCAATATATTTACATGTTGGGTGTGTGTGACTAGTTAGTTACGACAGACTTGTACAAGATAGTTTCTATACTATATTGCCTCTTGTGGTTGTCTGAATGATCTAAATGTCCAGGGCCCTGGGAAACATGACTTGGATATTTGCATTAGGGTAGCTCCCTTGGAAAGCGGATACACTCCAAGAAGTCGTGGATCGTTGGACTAGAAGCATAAGGATGGTAGATGTCATTTAGAGAGGTGTTAGTACACTTCTTCCTCTCTGAATGTACGACGATGTATAGAGGGGTATTTTAGTCATTACACTTGTAGGTCGGAGACTTTGCTAATGCAACACTATCCTTGGGGTCAATATTTCCTTATGGTGATATTAAGAAATATTTAAAATGCAAAATACAGCTATTTATATGGCAATGGTATTTTGTTCATTTTAGTAGCCAAGGCGGTGTGTCTTTTGGTCCCCAGTATAGACTGTGAGTCCTAATTAAATATAGGCTAAGGAATTAAATTAAATTAAATGGAATTTATTTTATTTAAGTAGCCTGATTTAATTGTTAGGCTAGAATAAAATAAAGGTCCATGGAGAGAGAGAGAATTAATTAAATTAGTTTGGTGGGTTAATTAATTATTCAGGGCTTTGGCCCAGTTTGAATAATTAGGGATTAACCTGAGACTAAACTAATATAAGCTTATTTATTGGACTAGTTTTTTTTTTTTTGCCAGAAAATTAATTATTAATTGGGCCATTTATTTGGTTCTAATTAGGATAATTAATTAAGTCCAAAAGGCTAAACTAAGAGTCCAATGGGTCAGTCCAGTTTAACCTAGGGTTTTATTTAGGTTAAATAGGAGAATGAAGAAACAACGTTGTTTTCAGTGCTTCTTCTCTGTAAAAAAAAAAAAAAATAGACGTCTCTCTCTCTAGAAAATATTCTTTTAGCCTGTAAGTTGTTCACCAAACGGGATTAGGCAGGCTATATACTGGAAGATCGAGAGTTAGACGTTCATCTACATGCACAGACGTAGTAGAAGGCTTGCAAGAATCACACCAGAAGTTTCCATAAGCGTGCCTACCCCAGTTTCGCATATTCCAGTCCAGCAAATTTTGAGAACAAGAAGAGATAATAAAGAAAAATTCTTTTTTCCCTCCTCTTCTTTACACAGAAAAGCTGCGTTTTTTTGTCTTCCACGACTGGTTTTTTGGCTGTGTTTCGCTTGCAATTTAATCTTCAGAATCTCTCCTACTTTAAGTGATTGAAAATTTTGCACCTTGGATTCAGTCCTTTCTCTTATGTTTTTCTTCTTTAAATAAGCTCTATTGATACCAAAATTTGTTGCTTGAGAAGTCTTGGTTGAGGAGGATTCGAAAAATACCAAAATCCTTTGAAAGATACCCAATTCGTGCATAGTATTTTCGTACTCTAGATTGGACCTGGCGCCAGGTCCAGTGGACCCACTTGGCACCGGACGTGTTCTATTTTTCTCTTGCATTTTGCTTTGTTTTCTCTATTTTTCCATATTGGACCTGGCACCTGGTGAACTATCCAAACCTAATGCCAGGTGCAATCTTGAATTTTTACAGTTTTGCTTGAAATCAACTCAATTCTGCACAAATTTGTTAAAAACACTTTCTACAAGCAAAATTTCATATAGGAAGGAATTGCATTAAAAGTATCTCAAATCATCCTCAAATAACTAGGAAAATGTGATTATTTTAGCCCCTATCAATTCCCCTACACTTGAACTTTTGATTGTCCTCAAGAAAAAATACTTAAGCCAAGAAAATTGTCAAGAAAACACAAGGTTTCACTCTTCCAAAAGTTTGAATCATAACAAGGCTTATAACTTCCTTTTAAACTTTAGATATAGCTTTTGCCATTCATCAAACCCTTTGAAAACAATTAAAACTTTGAAACATTTGATAAGACATCACAAAACTTTTGAAGTCAAATTAGTCAAGTTCATACCTTAGTATAAGAAAATTATTTCACCCTTTAAGCAAAAATATAGATCACATGAATTATACAAGTCAAGCTATCTACCCACTCAAGCATTATAAATCTAAAAATTGCACAACTTAAGTTATGATGTGAGGAAAGCACACTAATTTTTTTTTTGTCAATTTCTTTTCAATTTTTTTCAATAGCTAAGGGAATTGATAGCCTTAAGGATATGGATTTCTCTTCACACACCGTATTAGCTCCTTTGTAGTCATCATTGATGAAGTTTTTTTCAACATTTTTTCTACCTTTTGCTTTTGAGAATTAATAGCCTCAAGAAAGTGGATTTCTCTTTATTATCCATATTGGCCCCCATACACAAGCAAAAAAAAAAAAAAAAAAAAACTTTCTTAACTTCAAAGACGAAACAAAAATCAACTCATTCAATTTTCAACTCACAAAAATTTTCACATTTTTCCACAATATTTCCCCTCAAAGATCTTTTATCTCCTCTCATTCCTTATCATAACTCAAAGCTAAGCAAAGTTTAAACTCATAATACAAGAGTTAGCCAACAAAATTTACCTATATTTATCATACTCTCCATATTCAAACTGGATGAGTCAAATAATACTCAAATACCAATGCATAAATAAGATTAATCCAAATCCTCAAGTCTTGAAAATATCCTATTAATGCGTAACTTTTGGGTGCATAAAAATCATCAAATTTAAATCCATCCCTTAGTCAAGTTTTAATTAAAATATTAATTCCAAAATATACAAACGGCAAGTATACTTATCACATACATAACATAGAGAATTAACGAGTATCGATCCTTAAAGGAACACATACACACTAATCACATTTCATTCATTGTTTAACCGACTCAAATAAAGTGAGAAAATAAGAAAAATAAAAATAAAGAAATATATACAACTCAAGGATGTAGGAATATGCAATTTAGACAATTATACTAGAAAACATGATAATGAACTAACTAGCAATGCTCTCAATTAATTATCATCTTGGCATCATGAAAGAATATAAAGTAAAATTCAATCATTTCCCAAGTCATGAATCTACTTCGATAAATTCCACTCCATTTCCCACTCACTGGAATTACTATTTTTGGATTAATATCAACAAATTTGTCAATCAAACTAATATAACCAAAACATACATTAGGCTCAATTCTTTATAAGCATGAAATTAGCTAATAACCCTTTGCTCAAGGTGAAATCAACTAATCTTTGATTACTTTAGTTCTATAATCTTAAATTCAATGCTCATGTCCATTAAGGTAGACAAATACAAATTAAATGCAATAACCTTCTAACATCATTGTCCCAAGTCAACTAGAAGAATTCGCATCAATAACTAATGATAGCAAGTAATCAAACACCAAGGATAATAAAGAATTGATCAAATAACTAATTTAACACAAAAGTATGAATCTAAAATAATGTTAAATTACAATAAAAATATTGAATACATCATTGTTTAAGGAAAAGAGAACAAAGATAAAAGAAAGTACTCATAGACAAGCCTCTTTCTTCTCTTTTGAAGACTCTTTTGAACAACTCTTCTTGATTTGGTGAATTCCTCCTTCAATGAGTGATTTGAATTTATGCTCTTAGATCCACCTCTCTCTCTATATATCATTTCTCTTATGTTTTCTCTTGCTTTTATAGGCCTCTTAGATGCTAAATTTGGGGATTGGGAAGTCTCGGCCGAGTAGAATTTGAAAAATATCAAAATCATTAGAAAATTTCTAAATTCGTGCACAGAATTCCCGCCTTCCATAGTGGACCTAGCACCGAGTCCCTTCAACCCACTTGGCAGTAGGTGCAATCTATTCTTCCTCTAGATTATCGCTCTATTTTCATTACCCGGACAGAATGGACCCAGCGCCTGGTCTACTTGCCAGACATGGCACCAGGTTTGTTCTGTTTTCTTCTTAAATTTTCTCGATTTCCTCTAGTTGAGTAGAATGGACTTGGCGCCTGGTCCCTTGGCTGGGCTTGGCGCCAAATGCATTCTGGAATTGTTTACGTTTTGCTTAAATTTAACTTAAATCTGTACAAATTTTCCAAAAACACTTTTTACAAGCAAAATGTCAAATTGGAAGGAATATGTTGAGTTATTACAACAAATGTATCTCAAAACAATCTCTAATAACTAGAAAAATAATGGTGAATTTAGTCCCTATCACATACCCCCACACATGAACTTTTCTTTGTCCTCAAGCAAAATACTTTAGCTAAGAAAAATCATCAAGAAAACACAAGCCTTTACTCATTCCAAAATCTTTTTACGACATACCAATGATTATAACTTCCCTTCAAATTTTAGATACAACTCTTGTCATTCATACTATTTGAAAACAGTGCAAAGTTTGAAATATTTGACAAGATATCACAAAACACTTGAAGTCAAATTAATCAAGTGTATACCTTAGTCTAAGAAAATTATTTCACCCTTCAAGTTAAAATATAAATACCATGGATCATTTAAGTCAAGCCATCTACTAACTCAAGCATTATAAATCCAAAAATTGTACAACTCAAGTTGTGATGTAAGAAAAGCACTTCAATTTTTTTCTCTCCATTTTTTCTAATGACTTCGGGAATTCATAGCCTCAAGAAAGTGAATTTCTTTTCACACACCGTATTACCTCCCTTGTAGTCATCACTGATTAAGTTTTTTTCAACAACTTTCCTCCCTTTTGCTTTTGAGAATTAATAGACTCAAGAAAGTATATTTCTATTCACTATCAGTATTGGCCCCCATAATCAAGCAAAAATAATTTTTCATCGTCAAAGAGGAAGCAATCAACTCATTTTTTCAATTCTTCCACTCACAAGAATTTTCCATAATTTTTCCACAATCTTTCCTCTCAAAGATCTTCTATCAACTCACATTCCTCATCACAATTCAAAGCCAAGCAAAATTTAAACTCGTAATACAAGAGTTAGCCAATAAACTTTCCTTATATTCATCATATTCTGTATATTTAAATTAGATGAGTTAAATAACATTGAAACACTAGTGCATAAACAAGATTAATCAAAATTCTCATGTCCTGACAATATCCTATCCAATAACCAATTTCATAAAAAATCCACCTAATAAATGACAAAGAATCATATCCAACTGAGAAAAAGAATTACAACCTTGCTGAACAATGAAAACCAGTGAAATTTTGAAAATTTTTCACAAATATGATATGGAAAAATATTTCTTCAACCTCATTCTCCCCCCCCTCCCTACTTAAATTGGACATTGTCCTCAATGGCCAAAGATATAATAATAAAAGTACAGCCAAGAAGACCAAAATCAATAAAGAGGAAGGAAAAAGAGAAGAAAATACTCCCATTACATAGTAGCTCCAAAATTTCCAAACTGTTAAAACTTTCAAATTTCATAATTTTTCCAAAGAGTAGCTCAATACCAAGATGATTGATACAAACTTGGACAAAGAATATTACCAAACCATTCTACTACACTTAAGATGGAAAATATTTTTCTTCTTTGGGGGAAATAACACACAACAACTTAAACAAACTCAAACCAAAACTAAAGATACAAACTCTTTCCATTGATCATGCTTTCTCATCAAATCTGTGTAAAAAAATTAATGCTCATTGAAAAAGGTAGGCATGATGAAAGTAGAAATAAGAGAGGTTTTTTAAAATAATTTTTCTAAACAAAGCAAAACACATAAACCGCTTTCTCTAGCATTCCTTTTAACACATAAATATTTTTGTTGACATATAAGTGCACATGGTATCTAACGAATGCATTAACTTTGAAATTACCAATTAACCCTTCAAAAGATTTATCGCAATGAACATTCCCCTTAAAACTTAGCAGTTGAGTTTTCAAAGATAGGATCAAGAAATCCTTACTTTTCAATACACGATCTACAAAAACTAAGTTACCTCCCTTTGAATGGGGTGAAGGGTGGAAATTACTACCATCATTCAAGGACTTCTGATGATGTAGTGTTGAAAGATCCAACTCCTCCCTTTCCACATGATGCAATTGTTCCTCATATCCTCTCCCCCCCCCCCCCCCATAATCAATTGTAAGGGCCAGTATGAACTCATAAGTCTCCTCAACAATCTTAGTTAATTGTGTCCTTTGATTGCATAATCGTTGGAAAGTTTCTTCATGCTACAGAATAGATGAATTTGTATTGGCAACAAAATAATTCACCAATGCTTCTAGTGATGTCTCACTAAAAGCATCAATGTGAGTTTTTAACTTTTCCAATCTATTATCAATGTAGTCCTTTGATCTGGTGCCAAAAAAAAAAAAATTTGTCCATAGCGATGTCAACCTCTCACTCAAAGAAAAACAAAAATCAAATCGAAAAGAAAAATAAAGAATAGAAAAAAGTGAAATAAAAAAAATCATATACTAAGAAAAAGATTAAATATTCACAAAGTACCTAAAAAATAAAAAATAAAAGTTAGTGACATTTACAAAAACTGTTAGTATCATACATGCATAGTATAATATAGAATCAAGTTAATTAGTTAAGGTATATTTTTACATACAACAAGATATGACACTTAGTTACACAAAGAACATATTTATATATTTACATATTTACATATATAAAAAATATAAACATGGTTAAAATCAACAAAATCTAAGCTTTCATGATATTGTCCCCGCAACAGCGCCAAAAACCTATGCGTAAATTTTGGGTGCATAAAAATCATCAAATTTAAATTCATCCCATAGTCAAGTTTTAATTGAAACATACTAGCAAGTATACTCATTGCAAACATAGCATAGGGAATTAATGAATATCGTTCCTCAAATGAACAAGTACACAGTAATCACTTTTCATTCATTGTTTAATTGACCCAAATAAAATAAGAAAATAAGAAAAAAATAAAGAAATATATACAACTCAAGGATGTAGGAATATGCAATGTAGATAATTATCCTAGCAAACACAATAATGAACTAACTAGCAATTCTCTCAATTAATTATCATTTTGGCATCATAAAGGAATATAAAGTAAAATTCAATCATTTCCCAAGTCATGAATCTACTTAGATAAATTTCACTCGTTTCCCAACCTATGGAATTACTATCTTTTGATTAATGTTAATAGATTTTCCAATCAAGCTGACATAAGCAAAACATGCATTAGACTCAATTCCTTCTAAGTATGAAATTAGCTAATAACCCTTTGCTCGATGTGAAGTCCACTAATCTTTAATTATTTTAGCCCTATAATCTTAACTTTGTCGCTCAAGTCTCTTAAGATTAGACAAATATGAAATCAATGTAATAAACTCCTAACATCATTGTCCCAAGTCAATTAGAAGAACTTACATCAATAACCAATGAAAACAAGTAATCAAACACCAAAGATGATAAAAAATTGATCAAATAACTAAATCAATACAAAACTATCAATCCAAAATAATATTAAATTAAAATAACAACATTGAATACATCATTGTTTAAGGAAAAGAAAACACTCATAGACTAGCTTCTTTCTTCTCTTGTGAAGATTCTCTTGAACAACCCTTCTTGATTTGGTGAATTCCTCCTTCAATGAGTGATTAGAATTTATGCTCTTGGATCCACCTCTCTATATATCCTTTTGCTTCCATTTTCTCTTACTTTTATAGGCCTCTTGGATTCTAAATTCATGGATTGAGAAGTATTGGCAGTGTAAGATTCAAAAAATACCAAAATCATTGGAAAATTCCTAAATTCATATACAGAATTCTTGCCTTCCAGAGTGGACCTGGCATCGTGTCCCTTCAACCCACCTGGCAATCTATTCTTTCTCTATTTTTTTGCTCTGTTTTCACTGACTGGATAGAATGGACCCGCCGCCTGGTCTACATGCCAGACCTGGCACTAGGTCTGTTCTATTTTCATCTTAAATTTGCTCGGTTTCATCTGGTTGACCAAAATGGACCCGACGCCTGGTCCCTTGGCTGGGCATAGCTCCAGGTGCATCCTGGAATTGTTCACATTTTACTCAAATTTAACTCAAATATGCATAAATGTGCTAACAATACTTTTTACAAGCAAAATGACAAATAGGAAGGAATATATCTAGTTATTACCACCAATGTATCGCAAAACAACCTCAAATAAATTTTTTTAAAAAAAATAATGGTGATTTTAACCCCTATTAGCTATTCAATAAACCAATTACATAAAAATCCAGCAAATGAATGACAAAACTTCTTTTTTTTTTTTTTTTTGGGAAATTCACAAAAAAAATGATATGGAAAACATCTTCAATACCTAAACTCTTCCCCCCCCCTCCCCCCCCCCCCCCAAATACATACACTTAAATGTGACATTGTCCTCAATGACAAAAAATAAAACACGAAAAGCAAAGCCAAGAAGACCAAGGTAAATAAAAGAGAGAGAATAGAGAAAAGAAAATACTTCCATTGCGAATTAGTTCTAACATGTGTGAATCCACCACAAGGAGTAGTCATTTGTGATGTCATAAGGGTACCTACTTAAAAGAAAAAAAAATCTAGGAAATGAAGGAAAATCAAAATAAAGGAAAAGATAAGAGCTAAAAACTAAGAAGAAATCCTGAGAAAAATCATGAATTGTGGAGAAAAATATCCACATGATCCAAAGTGTCAAAAGTCTCACCAAAATAATGTTTCGCCCTATTTCCATTGACTTTGAAAGTACCATTAACTGGGTGAGAAACTTTAAGAGTATCAAAAGGAAAAAACTTATTCACTAAGTACGGCCCCGACCATCTTGATTTCAACTTACTCGAAAAGAGTCGCAAATGGGAATTAAACAACAACACTTGATCACCTTCTTTAAACTCCTGGGGTTGAGCAATATGCTTGACATGCCACCATTTCACCCACTCTTTGTACAGTGGAGAAGTATGATAAGCGGCCATGCACAATTCGTCCAATGCATATAAGTGATGTAACCTAGATTTTTCAGCAAGCTCAAGATCAAAGTTAACAAGTTTAATAGCCCAATAAGCTTTGCGTTCAAGTTCCACCAGTAAATGACAAGATTTCCCTTACATCAATATATAGGGGGTTGCACCAATAGGTGTTTTAAAAGTAGTCACTGCTGAGGAATATATTGAGGATAATAGAAGGGAAATGAAGTAATTGAGTGGGAGTTAAGGGAGTTTGTTCGAGGAATATTTAAACAAGAGTGGTTGTGGTCTAGTGGATAAGGCTTGGTGTTTAGTTCTTCGTGGACTTGAGTTCAAATCCCAACTCTTACAAATCCTTTTCTTTCTTTTCCTTAAATTATTCTCTTTTCCCTAATTTTCCTATGCTTCAGCCGAAATTCTCCTTGGAGTAGCCACCATCTTGGAGTCCAACTCCTAAAATCTAGGAGTGTGAATTATCTTAGGTTTATTTGATAAAAGAATTAAATATAAATTAAAATCTTATTCCTAATATTTTATCATAATCTTTAATAGAATTTTAAATATTATAAATCTAGGTTTTTAAAAGCCATGATCTAAGTAACTTATTAGGAAATAAAATACATAAATATATACATTTTGTTTTTAATATGGTGGCCACCATTTTTAAAGGAGATAAGACTCCATGTTTTAATTATCTTTAAAGAGTTTTAAAAAGGAAAATAAAAGGATAATTATGGTTTTTAAAATTCATCATTTTTCTCTTGGATTATCGAAATTAAGCAGAAGAAGAAATTTCAGCTTTTCCCTCAAGAAAACTAGATTTTTATCTTGTAAAAATTGTTATCTTTTAGTTATTTAAGTTTACTCAAAATAATTTAGGGAGTTAATTAAATTATTTCTTGATCAAATAACTTATTTTCTTCACTTGATTTTTCTGGAAAACTCTTCAGCTTGGACGCCACCTTAATAGCTAATTAAGCTCAATTAAAACTCTTCAAAACCTAGGATAAGTTATCCAAGATAGCCTTAACTAATTAGAACTTTTGTTTGGCCAAAAATACCAGAACTTTTCTCTTACTTTCCTCCAGATTTTTGGCCACAATACACTCACATATGCACAAAATTTCCAGCTTCAATTCACTCTCAAACTCTCTGTTGTTGTTGAGCAAAAACGCAACGTGCACAAAACTCTCTTTTCTTCTCTCAATCTCACCACAACAAGGACCAAAACCAGCCTCTATTCTTCTCTCTTTTCTCTCTAATTTTTGGCCACTCTAAAACCAAAAGATAGCCTTCAACATCTCCAATACATTGGGCAATTTCAGCTAACAAGAAAAGATCCAAAGCTGCCCAACCTTATTCTTGTGTTCAAGAGTCCATGGCAAAGTAGAACTACTTTAAACAACCAAACACCTAAACCCAACCTTTTCTTTTCATCAAACCAGCACAAACTTCACTCCCTAAACCTCTCAAACTCATGGAAATAAGTAACCTTCTTCTCATTCAAAGTTTCGGCCAGCACCCTCCAAGATCAAACCAAATCTGAAATTAACATTTAAGGTAAGTAATCTCCAATCCTTCTATTAAACTTCCTTCATTCTTTCTTTTTTTCCCTCCTAAATCACATCTAGAGGGACTGATTTCTCCTTTTTCTTGATGAATCTTGATCACGAGGATCTAGGTGAACCAACTACTTCTCCTTCTTAATTGAACTCAAGCTGATCACCAAAGGGTTAACTTACTTCTCGAGTCTATTTCACTAAGAGGTATTTAAGACTCTTTCTTTTCTGGTTTAAATATATTTGATCCTTATGGTATTGGTATAAGAATACTAAATAGAGTCTAGCATGAAAAGCATGAATGGATTAGATTGTTAAATATGATGGTGCGGGAATTAGCCAAAGCATGTGTGATGGGACATTGTTATATCTTGTCATGATGAATCTGGATCTATGCTATGTTGACTAAGATGGCACTTTTTGCTTTCAATTAGGCTTATTATGATAGTTGAATATAGGAGTTGTCATATTATGGGTTGATTTAGATGAATGCATGCTTTATGATCAATAGCATGACAAGGAGAAATTATGAATGTAATATGATGAGTTAATCAGTTTAGATGCCATGAAATGATAGTGGCTAGGCATTGTGTAGTTTGGTTTGTGATGGTGGAATCGTTGATTCTAGATAAGGAAGGAGTCAAAGTGAGCGCAATTAGTTGATTTTTAGTTTAGCTGTTTGAATTATCCAAGTAATTTCCTGCATAACTATTTTGATAAATGTTACATGTTTGCAAGCATTTTTTATAATGATATTTGAATTGATGTCAATATGATGATTGACAAGATGATTGAATCTTTGGTTGAATATGATGAGTTGTATTGTGATGTCTTGATGCTTGGTTTGAGAAAGTGGATATTTTACTTTCTAAACGAGTTTGTCAAATCTCAACTCTTTAAACTGAACACATCTTTCTTTATCACTAAATGTTCGGAAACCTTTTTGTGAAATGCCACGTTTTGCAAAGATAAGTTAATCAATGAATTTAAAATAAGGGAAAATGATTCTACTCCTAAATAGGGAGCGTTGAGTACTCAGCGGGGGTAGGCTAGTGGTATTAGTCTTGAAAAGTTCGAGTGAGTCGTCTGGAAGGAGGCCACCTCTAGAAGATGAACTCTACTTGGAGAGAAGACAATACTACTTAGTCAAGCCAATCCGAGCTAGCATATTGGTCCATGTGGACTTTACTAATCCGAGTTGTATAACTGATGTGTTAGGTGTAGAGATGGAGGAGTTTCTTACTCTAGAGGGAGGTTTTCCTACTGCCCATTGTTGAAAGGTTACATTGGGACACTATCATGGTGTCAATTATGTAACACCCCGGAAAACCTAGGCCCACCAGGGCCGGGGATGTCGCCCCGTCCAAAGGACAAGGGGTCTTTATAACTAGGTCACAAATAAAAATTGCTGGAATAAATAATACTCAAGCTAAAGGAGTTTATTACAACCCCAAAAAAATACTTCAAAAGTACATCCATGAAATTCCAAAACAAAAACCATAATTAAAATCATCCACACTCGTCTCCCAAAGCAGTACATAAAATAAAAAAAAAAAACACATTCTCTTCCAAGGTAGCTACTCACCCATAACAGGATCAACCTGAAATCATGATAAAAGGTGGTGAGACAAAAATCTCAGTAAGTCCGTGTGTGTCTTGGTGTTTAGCGGAAACAGTTTGTGGATGCAAAGTGTGAAATCTTTATAAGAGAAACATTGGCAAGCAATAAACATTAGTCAAAAGCAAGAGTGGCGTTTTGGCTCTTCTAGCCATACATAAGTAATGAAATCAACCACTCGAAAGAAAGGGATATGGGTTACCACACTTTGGGCCCCATAACCGGTCAGAATGCCTAACACGTTGTGCAGACTAACAAAAATAGGTGATCGGCCTACTGGGCAAGATACTCCTCCTTCTCTATACCCAAACAACCGCCGGGTGTCCATTCCGGCAAAACACAGTCACTTGACTGAAACAAAATAAACTGCTAGCTCGGATCGGCACGACTCACTGGAACTGGCATCTTATCTGGGAAGGACTCACCCCTCAGAGGTGGCCACCTATTGAGAGACTCACCCTAACCCTTCAAAGACTAGTCCTAGTAGTCTACCCTTATTGAGTACTCAACGACATTCCCCACTTGGTATAAAATGAACAGAGCATTGTGCTTCATGAAAATAACAATGTGAGGGTTTCCAAAGCTTTGAGAGAAATTAGTTTTAGAAAGAGTTTCGAGTTTGGAAAAATTTGCTCATTAACTTTTGAACAATTCCAGCGTTGGAAATAAAGATGAATTCAACCCTCAATTGCCTTCAAATAAACGAGTGTCCATACACTCCATATTTAGCTTGCCATAAGAAAACATTTCACATCGATAGGTTTTATGCAGGAGCTTACCTGCTTCTTGCTCACAACAACAAGGTCTCGAACAACTGACCTAACCCCACATGGGTAAATACAAATCTTAATCAGATTCAAGCCACAATCCACTTCCTCAATTTTAAATCAACTCAATTCATTACTACCATGATCCTAGTGTCCCAAGCTTTAAGGCAAAACAATAATTGAATAGGTTTATAAGCTCAGTTTAATTTGTTATTTAAAATAATTAATGAATTAGGAAATAAATTCTATTAAGTTGAAAGTTCAACTCTTGTTAAGGAAAATTTAGAGTTTATTTGATCAAGAGCCATTGGTGGTACTAGGTAAATAGTGATTTAATGATAGCTTAGTTGTTAGAAAATAATTGATAGCTAAAACTAGTTAAGATTAAATTTAATAAGTCTTTCTTGGGAAATAATAAGTAAATCCTTAAGGGTTTTGATCTAGTAAATATTTTATTAAGTATGAATCTTTTTCAAAAGGCTTTAATTAATTTGCTTTATTTTAAATAATATTTATTTACTTTATTTTCTAGAAAAATCATTTTTTATTTGACTAAAATTCCTTTACATATATTATAATTTCAAATCTACCCTTCCTAGGGTTTTCGAAATTCTTTAGCAAAAATCATTAGTAAATATTTTATTCATGAAATAAAATTTGCTTAGGGACAACTAGATCATGATCAAGATTCCATGGTCAACCATAATCAATAACATACTCAATCCTTCAATTCATCAAATCATCCAAGTCTTGCACATAGGCATAGATCTAAATTTATTATTACATGATTTAACCTCTACTAGCATAAACATGATCATGGCTTCAAAATCTAATCATGCATATAAATCCTATTCACCCATGGTGACATAATCTCTAGCATGCTTTATCACAAATACTACCTATGGCATGCATCAAATCTCAACTCATCATTAAATCCACCAATATAATCCTTCCATGCATAAATCCCATCTCCATCTCAATCATACATATACTCATGCTTCAATCAACAACATCACCTACACAACCCCATCGCCATTCATCAACCTAGAGACATGATTCTAAATTTTAAAGAGAGGATTGAAGGTACTTACTTGATTGATGAATGACTTGAAGGAGTTTAGAGAAGACCTCAACCCCTAGATGGCTAATCTTGTTCAAGAAGGGTGGCGAAAGCATGGTCATGGGAAAAAAGACCATTCGGCCAAGGGAGGAAATTTCGGTCCATGAGAGAGAGAGAGAGAGAGAGAGAGAGAGAGAGAGAGAGAGGAAGAAGAGATCATTAGCATACTTATTCATATAGGTTTTCATTAGAGATTAAGTTTGAAGAGGATGAAGTTGTTAGAATAAGTTTACCTTGAAGATGTTCTTGTTCTTCACAGAAATTTCTGCTTTTTGATCAAAAGTAGCAAGATGATTTGAGGAGTTTGATGTTAATAAGGGTATTGATGAATTCACAGCGAGGAGTAGATCAAATCTGGAGATTTTTGTGAGGGTTTGAAGTGGTTTGGAGGGGTATTAGGTGTGGAGAAGAGGTAGGTGTTCTTGGTGTAGTGTGTGTGTATTCTTGTTGCTTGAAGAAAATCGAGAGAGAGAGAAGAGAAGCTGCTGATTTTTCTGAGGAGTTGTGGCTGCCAAAATTCTGTAGGGTTTAGGGAGTGACTTCTCTGATTTGGAAGGGAAAGGAAAGACTAATTGTTACAATCCTTGAAGAATATTTTTAGGAAGAGAATTTGGAAACTAGATATTCCAAGAATATCTTGATTTTTCTGGACAGCTTTGAAGTCTCATATGGCCGACTGGATTGTGCAGTTTTCTGGGGAATTAAAGCTGGTTAAAGGAGGCTTGTGATGGCCAAAACTATGGTGCACAATGGTGGAGAAGATGTCTGATCAATTTGGCAAAATTTTATGGAAAGTTGTTAAACAAGATGGTTGAAATTTTGGAAAGTAATCAAGCTAAATTGTAGGGATTTGGTTGAGAGATTTTCGGTCAGCCATGGAGGGAATTTCGTGCAGAAGCTTCAGGGAACAATGGAGCTCTATTAATGGAGGTTTAAGGGAGGTTTTGACAGAAGTAGGTTGGGGTTTTCGGTTGAAACAAAATGGAAACAAGCTGGACAGAAATTCTGCTCAGGAATTTCGCTGAACAGCAGCTTTCTGGCAGAATTTTCGTCTGCCATTTCCAGTATATTTGCAATGAGTTTTGAAGGGAATTTCAGGAGTATTCAAGGCTGGTTTACAGCATTCTTTATGGAGGAAAAACATGGCTAAGGTGCTGCACAAAATCTGGGAGAAAACGGCTTGATTTAGAGCTCACAAAGCTGATTTTCGAACAGGAATTTTTCCTGTTTTACTCCAGCTTGAGCAGTCCGAATTTGGGCAAGAAACTTCCAGGTTTCAACTGATCCTAAAGACCATTTTTCTGGTAGCATTTGGGAGGAAATGTGAGCTAGAATTTTTGACCTTTTGAAGGTACAACAAGCTGGAAAATTTCAGCTCATTTCATGAAGATAGATGAACTAAGTTAAAGGAAAATTTTCAGCAAGCTTTCAAGTGGGATTTTCCCCTTGAATTTTTCCCACAAATCATTTACATTTTCCAAACCATAAGAAGCCTTTTACTAGGAAATTTTGATCCTAAAAGACCTTAGTCCTCTACTGAATTTTCTGGAAAGGAAAATGATAGAACACATTGATCAAACTAAGGAGTTGGAAGTTAAGAAAAGCTAAAGATCAAGGGAGAATGAATTTCCTTTAGGCATTTCGCAAAAAGCAAAAGAGTGAAGTGGGAATTCTCCTAACATGTCTCTCCTAGGACATCATCACTACATTGATCTAGGCCCTCATGGCCGAAACCGTCCTTTTCCAAGCAAAATAAAATTTACTCAAGCTAAAGCCTCTATGATGGACTTTGAACCTTAGACCTCAAGAATTAATTCCAAGGCTCTAACCACTAAACCACAACAACCCTTGTTGCTATTTCTACTAGAAAAATTATTCCCTATTCAATCCACAAGCTATCTCCTTATTTTCACCTCGGGCAAAAATTACCATTTTGCCCCTCTCACACATCACTCACCAACAAGACTTCAAGATAATAAAAATCAAATTCAAAGCACATAGAAATCATATGAAAACATATTTAATCATGAAATAAAGTATGATATGCATCCCAACTCCCTTACTCTAAGGTTGGTCTTGACTGGGGTTTCACAAATTATGATATGGATTATGATACTATTGTTTGAATCATTGCTAATTCCTACATAATGAATTTATGAATATAATGAGATGATGATTTGTTGTGAAGTGTTTTAGATGTGATGAGCAAGGCTCCTTTGAATAATTATTAATGATAAAATTGAGTTGCAAACATGATTTTGTAGTTCTGATAAACCTGCATGTACAAGATGTTTATATATGACATTTGTACACACGGGACTTACTGAGATGCTAATCTTATACCATTTTATATCATGATTTTAGGGGAGGGCTTTTACTGAACAAGTTAAGGAAATAAGAGATGATCTTCAGTTTATTTTATTTTGATTTGTATTATTTTCAAGAGACAATCATTTGTTTTCAATTCTCAAACTTGTATAATTTTTATCTTTAGTTGTAATAGATTATCGCATTACTTTATTTAGATGTCTTCCTTTTGTACTTCGTTACAAAGGCCCCTGATCTTTTGGACGGGACGACATTCTGCCCTATTTGGGTACATAGTTAGTATGGTATTACAAGTGGTATTAGAGATTATGTTTAGGCAATTGACTTTATCAAGTAGTACATAAACCCTAACAATTGAGGTTCACTTAATAGTGCTTAAATACTAAGAATTGAGATTTAGTTCTGACTTCTCTATGTTTCTTTTATAGGATGACTAAAAGATATGTAGTTGTGACCAGAGATTGGCCTTTTATGTGTGGTCCCGTGAGTGGTAGAGCATCCAACACTATTCCTATTCCAGATTCACCATCATCTAATTGGAGACTGACCCTGAGGGTGGATGGTTCTTGAGTGAAGATAAGATAGATTATGAGTCACCTATGATGGAAAACTTAGGGGTAGAGGAAGGACCTGAAGATCTATCACCTAAGATGGCTGCATTAGAGGGGAATAAGGATTTGGTAGAGTATGAGGGGGAGATAGGGGATGGAGAAGCAATTGATGATGAGAGTAAGGATGAGTAAGGAGGACTTGGGATTGAGGGGGAGATAGGAGAGCTTGAGGGAGAGGGTGAGGCAGAAGTGATTGAGGAGGAGGATAAAGTGGAGGATACATTGGGTCTTATACATATCATAGCGTACATGATAAATCCATCTGCCAAAGTATACAAAATTTTACTCATGTGATCCCTTTCAACTTGTGTCTTGGGAGACATCAACTTTGAAAAGCTTATCCCGTTGGACATGGATAAGAATCCCTTTTTTGATTGATCTATGCTAAACCTCTTTAGCACCTTGTCTATGTATGTAAACTATGAAAGATTTAGCAACATTTTTGACCTATCTCTATAGATCCTTATTCCAAGTATGTAGGTTACTTTTCCAAGGTCTTTCATGGAGAAATTCTTAGATAACCAAACATTAATTGATTGAAGAACATGTACATCATTTCCTATTAGAAATATGTCATCTATATAAAGTAATAAGAAAATGATTACACTCCCACTAACCTTCTTATACTCACAAGGTTCATTCATATTTTGAATGAAACCAAACTCTTTGATTGTTTCATCAAAATAGATGTTCCAACTCCTAGATGCTTGCTTAAGTCTATAGATAAACCTTTGCAGCTTGCACATTTTCGTGCTATCATTGGATATGAAACCCTTAAGTTATGTCATATACACTTCCTCAGTTAGATTTCCATTAAGGAAAGAAATTTTTACATTAATTTGTCAAATCTCATAATGATGATAAGCTGCAATGGCTAGGAGAATCCTAAAGGATTTTAGCATGGCTACTAGCGTGAAGGTTTTATCATAGTCTATACCATATTGTTGACGATAAGCCTAGCTACTAGTCATGCTTTAAAGGTAACTACATTTCCATCCATGTTATTTTTCTTCTTAAATATCCATTTGCACCCAATAAGTTTGATTCATTTGGGTGGATCAACTAAAGTTCATGCTTGGTTGTCATATACGAAATCCATCAATGACTTCATGGCCTCAAGCCATTTCTCAGATTATGAATTGTTCTAAACTTCCTTGTACGTAGTAGGCTTATTTTCATCTATGAGCAATACGTCATTTTGGTCACTATCCATATCTCTCAGGTGCCACACGTATCTTACTTGACCTACGAGGATTTTATGTTGTAGAAGGTTCATCTATTCTCTCAATAGATGTGGGATCATACAATTTATCCTTGTTTGTTTATTCTTCTGGAACTTTACTAAGTTTAATTTTACTCCCACTATCCCCTTTGAGCATTGCTCTTTCTCTAAGAAGATAGCATGCTTCAAAACAAACACTTTGTTTTTAGAGGGGAAATAGAAGCAATACCCGAAAAATCCTTTCGGATAACTCACAAATAAATACTTGTTAGACGTACTATCAAGTTTGTCTGACTATGGCTTTTTGACAAAAGCAGTGCAACTTCATACTTCCAAGTGAGATAACTTTGGTTTCTTGCCAAACAATATCTCAAATGGGGTAGTATCAACTATTTTTTATGGAACTCTATTTAGAATATAAATATAAGTCTCTAGTACATACCACCAAAATGATTTTGGCAATTCTACAGAAGCCATCATGGTTAATACCATGTCTAGAAGGGTTCAATTCCTTCTCTCAGATACATCGTTATGTTGAGGTGTATGTGGTGTAGTCCATTGAGATAATATCCCATTATCTCTAACATAACACAGAAACTCTTGGCTTAAGTATTCAACTCGTTAATCCGATCTTAGAATCTTAATACTTTTGCGAAGTTATTTCTTTACTTTATTCTTAAAGTCTTGGAACTTTTCAAAAGCTTTAGATTTGTATTTCATTAAATACAACTACAGTTATTTTAAATAATCATTGATAAATGCTATGAAATAGGTATAACATTTTCTTGCTTGTATAGACATTGGGCCACGTACATTAGAATGTATGAGTTCTAATAACTCTTTGGTCCTTTCTCCTTTTCCAGAAAAAAAGTTTTAGCCATTTTACCTAATAAACAAGACTCGTAAGTGCCATATGATACGTAATCAAATAACCCTAAGTCACCAAGTGTGTGTAACTTAGAAACACAATTCTCATTTACATGGCCTTAACGGCAATGCCTCAAGAGGTTTTTAGGTTATCAATCTTTGGTTTCTTATTGTTTATATTGAGAATTGGATTATCTGTGACTAGAACATATAAACTATTAACCAAAGTTGCAGAACCATAATGAATATCATTCAATGAAAAAGAAAAATATTTATTCTTAAATATAAAATGAAATCCATACAAGTCTAAGCACACAACTGAGATAATTTTTTCATTAAAACTGGCACAAAATAACAGTTTTGTAGTTCTAAAACTAATCTTGAAGGTAGGCTCAACTCGTATGTCCCCACAGCAAGTACAGCAACCTTCGCTCCATTTGCAATATGCAGGTCCACGTCGCCTTTCTCTAGACTTCTACTGCCCTTTAGTCCCTGTAAATTATTGCACAAATGAGATCCACATATGATATCTAATACCCATATTGTGAAACCCCAAATAAAACCAACCTTAGAGTAAGGAGGGCCGGGATGCATATCATATTTTCTTGCAAGCATAAATATATTTTTGTATAATTTTATGTGCTTTGGATTTGTGATTTGTAGACAAGAAGGCTTAATTGTGCATATTGAGTAGGAAGGGCAAAATGATAATTTTGCTTGAGGTGGAAATAGGGAGATAGCTTGAGGGTTAAATAGGAAAAATATTTGGGAGAGAAAATAAGAACAATAGTTGTTGTGATTTAGTGGTTAGAGCTTTGGAATAAATCCTTGAGGTCTTTACTTCAAATTCCATCATTTGAGTTTTAGAATGATTAAATTTTATTTTTTATAGGTAGGCTAATTTCGGCCCTTGCATGCCTTAGGGAGAAGTAGGAGTGTTATCCTAGGGGAGACAATAAAGAAATGTCCTAATCCTACTTTTGTGCCCTGCAAAAATTTTTAAGGGATTCATACCCATTTTGTTCTCTAGCTTACCTAAATTCTTAATCAATTAAGTTGCTTAATTATCTAAGCCATTTTTATTTCCAGAAAATTCTAGCAAGGTTTTGTGATTGTGAAGCTTCGAAAATGCCTCTTGGAGGATGGGATTTTATCTAAAAATGGGGAGGAGTTATAGAAGGTTCCCAAGGAAATTAAACTCTATGGTTGAACCTTCAAACTCCAACCTATAGGTATTCATCTTCTTCATGTAGTAATCTGGAAATGTTTCCAACTTCTTGATCAGTCCAATTGTCAAAATCTTCAGCCATCTTTTCCTCTCAAATAATTCCAGAAAAATAACCAATTCACTCAACTCGAAGACTAAAAACTTTAGCCAAAACCGGACTGCACAAAAGCTGTGCAAACCAGAAAAATTCATGGACAGTTTTCACAGATAGCAGTCCGAAAAACCAAGCTGTTCCTCCAGCTTTCAAACCAGCAATTTAACCATGTCTTCCCTCCATAAAGAAGGCTGGAAACCTAGGACCCTTCATCAAATGAACCCTAGTTTATTTATAACAAGATTTAAACCTACAACTTATTAGTAACTATTTCACAAACCCTAGTTATTTTATTATCAAGCTAGATTTATTTTATAAAATCCTTTTTGATTATCTAGCCTTAAAGTCTGGAATACTAGGGTCATGATTGTAGTAAGTGGAGTTAGGATTATTTATGAAAGCAAATTTTGGCTTGAGTTTAATTATGGCTTATGTTTACCCCGGGCGTGGTAAGGTAAGCTTTTGGAGATAGTTGATTTATCTCGAGCATAGGATCAGGTAAGCTCCTGCATAAAACTTGTTTGTTGTAAAAGGTTACCATGGCAAGCTAAACACGAAGTATGTGAACACTGATTTGGTAAAGGCAACTAAGGACTGTTTTCTTTCTTATTTCAGTCAAACCAATTATTTGAAAATCAACAAGCAGTTTTACTCAAACACCAAACTGTTTCTAAAACTAATTTTAGCAAGGACTTTAGAAACCCTTGATTGCCATTTTCAAGTAAAGCTATGTTTTATCAGTTTTCTTCCAAGTGGGACAATCAAACGTTGAGTACTCAATAAGGGTAGGCTAGTAGTACTAGTTTTGAAGAGCAAGAGGGAGTCTTCTTGCAGGAGGTCACCTCCAGAAGATGAACTCAACTTAGAGAAACATCAGTACTACTTAGTCATGCCGGTCCGAGCTAGCAAGTTTCAGTCATGGGGACTGTGTGTTGCTGGAATGGACAACCGATTTTGTTTGGGTGTAGAGAATGAGGAGTATCTTACCCGGTAGGCCGATCACTTACCTTTTTGTTAGTCTACACAAAGTGTGGTATTCTGACCGTTGAATGGTTATGGGGCCCAATGTGTGGTAACCCATGGCCGCCCCTCTGAGTGGTTGATTTTATTGTACATGTATAGTTAGAAAGCCAAAACGCCACTCTTGATTTTAACGTTGTTTATTGCTTGCCAGTACTTTTTCTTATGAAATTCTTACATCTTGCATACATGAACTATTTTCACTGAACACTCCAAGCACAAACGGACTTACTGAGATTTTTATCTTATCATCCTTTTTACCATGATTTCAGGTCGATCTTGCTGTGGGGATGAGTAGCTAGTTGTTGCCTTCTTGGAAGATATTTTGTTATTTATTTTATATAATGCTTTGGGAGTTGAGAATGAACAATTTTTATTTCGGATTTGTTCTTGAATTTTTGGGTTATAATAAGTTTTAATTTCAAAGTATTGTTTAAATTTTTGTTGTGTGTCCTAGTTATAAAGACCCATTGTCCTTGGGACGGGGCGACATCTCAGCCCTGTTCGGCCTAGGTAGCGAGGTGTTACAAGTAGTATCAGAGACTAGGTTTAGGCAAATATTGATAGTATATGTTTTATTTATTGAAGTTCAAATCTTTATCTAACCTATCTTGCTTATATTGTAGGATGGTTAGAATGCTTAGAACCACGAGGAAGGGGCAGTAATGGCATCCTCCAATTCCCATCTACCCAAAAGACCTTCTAGTACCTCAGCCTGCTCCTCAGCCAGTTATTCCTTTGGAAGATAGCAGTGATGATGAGGTTCCGATCAATAATCCACCCCCAATACCTGTGATAGAATTGAGTTCTGACAGTGAAGATGAGGAGATAGACGTGGAGTATATTCCCCACCCTCCTAGCCCCATTGTTGATTTATTAGCAGATAGTGATGACCCAGGGGAGATAGATTATAAATCTTCACTTAGGCCTTCCTTCTTTCCTCCACCTAACCAGGTTGAGGTCGGGGAGAGTTTTAGGCGACCCGGGAAAGAGCCAATTGAGGGGTTTGCAAGTGGGGCTGGGATAGATTTCTCTAAGAACTCTGCGGGATGGTTGTATGAGATTGATCCTGAAGATTCTGATGAGGACTAGAGGGCTGAGAGTTATTACGATCAGGATGTTTATTTATTATTTTTCATAAACTTCTATGTTAAGGAGTTTTATCTCTATTTTCTATTTAAATTCAAATTTATGCAAATAAGAGTACCTGAGTACTCTAAGATTTGAGAGAAAATTTATGAGCAATTCTTTAGTAAAAAACTTGCATATGATTTTCTTTTACTTATATCTGACTGTGAATGCATGCTCAACTAAAATGATTTAATCATTAAATGCATAAACTTATTATTTAGGTATGGTTTAGAATAGCACCCAAGCGCCGTGTAACTTCGTTAAGCAGGAGAATTCTGGAAGCAGATCATGTGGCACCAGGAGTTGAGACAACCCAAATGCAATCACCCAACCGGGGTAATGAGAGTGAACCAGATATGGGAATGGGGTCTGAAGCAGCGATTGATGTGACAATGGGGCAAGCATTCCGTAAGATGGCAGAGATTCTGCAGACCCTGACTGAGCGGAGAAACCCCAAGGGAGAAGATGAGGCAATGGAACGGTTTTTGAAATTTCAACCGCCCATTTTCTTGGGCGAAGCTGAGCAAGATCAGAAAGCTGAGTAATGGATCGAGCATATGGAAGACATATTTATAATGCTCCAGTACACTGAAGAGCAAATGGTTAAGTTTACTGCATTCCGTTTGAGGGGCCCAGCTCGGGCTTGGTGGCAGCGGCTTCAGGACGACTGGGAGATGGTTGATTAGGAAGGGATATGGTCCAAATTTGTTGAAACATTTGGAACTAAGTATATTCCCCAATGGATAGTGGAAAAACGAGAGGATGAGTTCCAGAATTTGAAGCAGGGAGGTATGACAGTAGCCCAGTATGCAACACGGTTTACCCAGCTAGCGAAGTACTGCAAGAAGCTAGTGGACACCGAGTAGAATAGGATGAGGCAGTTTGTCAAGGGATTGAGGCCGGAATTGAGGAGGGCGTTGGCACCTTCTCTACCAACGACCTATTCGAGGGTCATAAACGCAGCTACCAAGATGGAAAATGAGGACCGTAGCAGAATGGCATCGAGTTAAGGCAACCTCAGGGACACTTCCAGAGGCAGTAATTCAACAAATGCCCTACCAACCAGCAATGGCAGAATCAGGGAAAGCAAGCCTGGACAACACCAGTTGGACATACCCAGAACCTTCCATTATGCTAGCAGTGTGGGAAAAGAGACCACACAGAGAAGAACTGTTGGTCCAAAGGAGGTGAACGGAAATGTTATCACTGCGGTGACTCGAACCACCTACGGAACGCCTGCCCTAAACTACACTGAGTCGGGCAAGGAAATCCAACTCAGAATCTGGGACCCAATAGAGCCAATGCCATGGGAGTATCTGGGAGTGGAGCACCGAAGCCTCAAGTGAAAGCCAAGGTATTCACTCTCAATAGAGAGGAGGTTGGGACTGATGCAGCAGTAGTGGAAGGTAGGTTTACTATCCAAGGACGTTCTGTTAATGCATTGATAGATCCTGGCTCTACTCATTCCTATTTAAACAAGATCTTTGCATGTCATTTGGGTTCGGATGGAGTGGAGCTACTTTTTACCTTATTGGTAAGTACACCTTTGGGAAAGATAGTGCAAGCAGATTGGTATGTGCGAAATTAAAAAATTGATATGGGGAGAGAAAGCTTGGAGAGAGATTTGATAGTGCTGGATATTGAGAATTATGATTTGATATTGGGAATGGATTGGCTAGCAAAGCATGGGGCTAGAGTAGACTGTAAGAATAAATCAGTCCAGTTCATTAGACCGGGTTGTGATGTGTTGGAATTCGATGGCAAAAGAGTGAAAGAATTGAAGTATTTGATAGTGGGGGCTAAGGCCCAGAAATTACTGAAGTAAGGATATCAAGGATACTTAGCGTATGTGATAAACAAGCTAAAGGACCAGTGTACTCTAGAGGACACCGAGGTAGTGAACGACTTTCCCGATGTGTTCCCAGCGGAACTTACCTCTCTACCTCCCGGCCGAGAAGTTGAATTCACCGTTGACCTAGTTCCGGGAGCCAAACTAGTATCTCGGACTTCGTATTGGATGGCACCAGCAGAGCTGAAAGAGCTAAGGAGCAGTTAGAAGAGTTAGTGAAGCAAGGCTACATCATACCTAGCAAGTCGCCCTGGGGAGCACCGATATTGTTTGTGAAGAAGAAGGACGGGACTCTGAGGCTGTGTATCGACTATCGGGGCTTGAACAATCTAATGATCAAGAACAAGTACCCCCTACCGCTGATTGATGAGTTGTTCGATCAGTTACAAGAATCCAGTTACTACTCCAAATTGGACCTGAGGCAAGGGTACTATCAAGTACGGATAAAAGAGGAGGATATCCCCAAGACGGCCTTCAACACCAGATATGGACATTATGAGTTCGTGGTAATGCCGTTCAGGGTAACCAATGCTCCAGCAGTGTTCATCGATTTGATGCATCGAGTGTTCCGACCCTATTTGGACAAGTTCGTGGTGGTCTTTATCGACGACATTCTAATTTACTCGAAGAGTCTGGGGGAGCATGTTGAACATCTGGAACTTGTATTGGAGAAGCTGCGGGAGCACAAGCTTTTCGCCAAGTTTACCAAGTGTGAGTTCTAGCTGGATAGTGTAGCATTTCTTGGCCACGTAGTGACCAATGAGGGAATTAAGATAGACCCAGCAAAGGTTGAAGCAGTGTCAAACTGGAAGCAACCGGAGAACATCACCGAGATTCGAAGCTTTTTGGGATTAGCTGGTTATAATAGGAGGTTCATCAAAGGATTTTCAACGCTCGCATCGCTTATGACCCGACTGCTGAGAAAAGATATTCCATTCGTTTGGAGTGAAAAATGTGAGAAGAGTTTCCAAGAGCTAAAGCGAAGATTGGTGATAGCACTTGTGTTGAGTCTGCGAGAGGGAGATAAGCCTTACGCTCTGTATACCGATGCTTTGAAGAAAGGATTGGGAGTAGTTTTGATGCAAGATCGGAAAGTGATTGCTTATGCTTCCCGGAAGTTGAGGCCTCATGAAGTCAACTACCCTACGCATAATCTAGAGCTGGCAGCCATTGTGTTCGCTCTCTTAGAAATTGTGACACTATCTGTACGAGGTGGAATATGAAGTGTTCACTGACCACAAGAGCCTGAAGTACATCTTCACCCAGAAGGAATTGAATTTGAGACAGCGAAGGTGGATGGAATTTTTAGAAAAGTACCATTGTCCAATCAATTATCACCCTGGCAAGGCCAACGTTGTTGCTAATGCCCTGAGCAGAAAAGTTAGTATGGCCAGATTAAGAGTGCAGGAGATTCAAGTTGTTCAGGATGTGTTGGACAGAAGAGTGGAAGTGCAAGAGAAGAAAATTGTTGTTAGCAACCTGGAGTTCATACCAGATCTAAGGCAGGAAATTGTGGAGGCTCAGCAAAGTAGCGCATATTTTCAGCTTTTGAAGGACAAGGACCTTAAACGGCAAAACAGTGAATTTCGGCAAGACGAGGCAGGAGTTTTGTATTTCACGAATCGGTTGTGTGTGCCCGAAGAGCATCAATTGAAGGACAGGATACATGGAGAAGCGCATAAGAGCAAGTACGCCATTCATTTGGGGGAAGTCAAAATGTACTAGGATCTAAAAAGGGCCTATTGGTGGCTCAGAATGAAGCGAGATGTGGTTAAATATGTCTCGACATGTCTCACCTGTCAGAAGGTCAAAGCAGAGCATAAGAAGTTAGTAGGACTATTGCAATCGTTGCCAATACCTGAATAGAAGTGGGATGAAGTGACCATGGATTTTGTCACTAGACTTCCTATGTCAAGGACCCAGAAGGACGCCATATGGGTGGTAGTGGATCGACTGACTAAATTAGCACATTTCATACCCGTGAATGTAAGAGATTCTATGGAGAAGTTGGCTTAGACCTATATGTGAGAAATAGTCCGTCTCCATAGAGTGCCTTCAAGTATTGTGTCTGACCGAGACCCGAGGTTTACGTCTTGATTTTAGGGCAAGTTTAAAAAATCAATGGGGTCAAGCCTGAAGTTCAAAACGACTGTGCATCTGCAGACCGATGGGCAGTCAGAAAGGGTTATTCAGATATTAGAGGATATGCTAAGAGCGTGTGTTCTGGATTTTGGAGATAAGTGGATTGAATGTGTGCCATATGCGGAGTTATCCTATAATAATAGTTACTAGGCTTTGATTGGAATGGCTCTGTATGAGGCACTGGATGGACGCAAGTGTCAAGAACCGCTATATTGGAGTTGGTCAGAAGACAGACACATAAGCAAAATCGGAGAAGTCTGTGTTCAGAAAATGTTGGACAAAGTTAAGTTAATCAGGGAAAGGTTGAAGGTAGCTCAGAGCTGACAAAAGAGCTACGCAAACAATAGATAGAGAGAGTTGGAGTTTCAAGTAGGAGACAGTGTATTTCTGAGATTGACGCCGAATAAAGGCATCTTGAACTAAAAGGTGGAAAGCTAAATCTGAGGTACTTGGGACTGTTCCCGATAAAGGAAAGGATGGGACCGGTAACATATCGATTGGACTTGCCAGATGGATTGACGAGAATTCATGACGTGTTTCATGTGTCACAGTAGAAGAAGTACATTGCCGATCTAGGTCATATTCTGAATGATGAGCTGTTGGTGTTGCAACTCGATCTGAGCTATGTGGAAAAACCCGTGCGAATATTGGACCGCAGTAATAAGAATCTCCAGAACAAACAGATACCAATGCTAAAAGTTTAGTGGGAGTATCATGGCACGCGAGATGCCACATGGGAATCAGAAGAGTAGGTAAAACGGAAGTATCCTGATCTGAGATAGAGGTATGCCTGAATTTCGGGACGAAATTCTCGTAAGAAGGGGAGGATGTGAAACTCCAATTAAAACCAACATTAGAGTAAGGGGGTTGAGATGCATATTATATTTTCTTGCATGCATGAATATATTTTTTTTATGATTTTATGTGCTTTGGGTTTGTGATTTGTAGACTAGAAGGCTTAATTGTGTATATTGAGTAGGAAGGGCAAAATGATAATTTTGCTTGAGGTGGAAATAGAGAGATCACATGTTTAAGCTCCAAACAATGTTCTTCTCTATTTTTATTAACTAACATGCTCCCTTAGTCAATTAAATTCATGCTCTGATACCACTTGAAGGATTGAACATAACAGAGCATGCAACCTTCAGTGAATAAAAATGGAAGAACATGGCATATATCAGAGTATTGGCATAGCATGGTGGGATAAAAACATACCTGTTGGAGCCTTAAAAACAAAAAGAACATGGTTGAATCAATTGAAGCTCAAAAATAGCTTTTTCCTTCAACGTCCAGTGAACACCAGTGAAGCTTCCTTTCTTCCATCTCGGGTTCTTTTTCTCCTCCGGTGGAATGCTAAGCTTTTTAATTCACGGAATATGACCACTGCCTAAATCCGGCTGGTGAGCACACAATTTTGGAAGAGAAAATGAAGATCACTCAGATGTCTTTCACACTTTTCACTGCATTTTCCTTCATTGCCTCGGTTGGCATTTATAGGCACTGGATTCATGAACTAAACCCAGAAGCTAGAAAACCAAGAGACACAAATGTCTTCCCGGTTGGCTTCCTTTGGTTTCAAAACTAAAAGCCAGAAGAAGGAAAATCAAGGGACACGAGAGAGACAGAGAGCCAAGAGACATCCGGAAAATATATTTCTATTTTTTCCCTTTTCTTTTATTTTATTTTTTCCCACAGAAAGCCAGGAGTCATGAAACCAAAAATAATTATTTTGATAAAAATAATATTCCCGGGATTTTATACCCGAATATTATAAACAAAATAAATTTCGGCTTCACTCCAAACTCTTCTAAACTATGTCCGGAAAAATCCTATGGTCCAGGCTATTGGGCCAAAATAATATTTATTATTTTTCTTGGACCCGAAAACTCCAAAATAATAAACATTAATTATTTTCCTTTGGATTAAATAAATAACCCAATAAATAATTAATGGACCCAAATGAACCAAAAAATAATTAAACATTAATTATTTATTTTTTGGGATTTAATTAAATACATAACCTAATAAATAATTAAGTAATAATTATTTTCCTCTAGTTTAAGTCCCGGTTAATTTTTCTAATTATTCAAACCGAACCCAGGTCCTAAATAATTAATTAACCAATTAAACCAGATAATAAATTTCTCTCTAATTATTTTATTCCAATCCAATAATAAATTAGACTTCCCGAATAAAATAAAACTCTCTCAACTGAGATCATTTTCTCAACCCAAAAATTAATTAGGACTTACGGGCTATTCTAAGGACCAAAAAGACACATCGCCTTGACTACTAAAATGACCAAAATACCCCTACTATATAAATAGATGTATTTTGCATTTTAAATATTTCCTAATATCACCATAAGGAAATATTGACCCCAAGGACAATGTTGCATTAGCAGAGTCTTTGACCTACAAGTGAAATGACTAAAATACCTCTCTACATATCGCCGTACATTTAGAGAGGAAGAAGTGTATTAACACCTCTTTAAAGACATCTACCATCCTTAGGCCTCTAGTCCAATGATCCACAACTTTCTGGAGTGTTTCCGTTTTCCAAGGGAGCTACCCTTAAGCAAACATTCAAGTCATGTTTCTCAGGATCCTGGATATTTAGATCATCCGGACAGCCATAAGGGGCGATATGGTGTAGAAGCTATATTGTACAAGTCTGTCTTAACTAACTAGTCATGCATACCCAACATACAAGTATATTGGCCCTTCGATAGAACCTCAACTATATAATATCAAAGCATATGCTTCCAGCTTCGCTAGACCACCAACTCATACTCAAGTCATAGAGTACTAGTCCACGCTGTAGCGGTAATAGTCTAGGTTTCTACCATATAGTACTTTTTAGAAACCACTACTACAGGTCATGTTCTACGTATTCGAAATACGATTATGTCATGAAGTGAGTGGACTACTCACTGGCTAAAGGTAAGCCATTCCCCACCTGGAATTCATAACATAATAACCTAAACATGTCGAGATTTCCATTCTCATCAATCGGTTAAGAACAGCTGTTTATGTGTTTAAATAACCCATGATCCATGCCTTACTGTGAAAGACCTCCATTCACATAGATCAGTTATTTACACACAATGGGTCTATTCCAAACAAAATTATACACAAATGATGAAAATTATTTCACAAACGATTTCTGACAAATAAATTCTTTTATTAACATATTCGATATTTTCATCAGAAAACTAGTCTAAGAGGGCATATTCCTAACAATCTCCCACTTGCACTCTAAGACTAGGTAAGTTCTTAAGTGCCCACCCCAATGGCATCTAAGTGTCTTTTGAAGACTCTCTCAACCAAAGGCTTGGTGAATAGATCTGCTAGATTGTTCACAGAGGCAATCTGTACCACCACCATATCTCGTCTCTGGATATCTTGGATCAGGTGGTACTACCTTTCTATATGTTTCCCCTCCTTGTGGTTCCAAGGTCCCTTTGAGATACTTGAGAATATGCTTTACAGCATGCCAACTAACCTCCCCAAGGTTTGACTGACATCTGCTAACTAAGCCTACGGCAAAGCAGATATCTAGCCTAGCACACAGCATGGTGTACATGAGACTTCCCACAGCCGAAGCGTAGGGAATCCTACTCATCCTATCCTTTTCTTTTTGAGACTTCGGACAATCCCTCGAAGAAAAAGACAACCTATATCTGCAAGGGTTTAGAAATCCCTTGCATGAGTCCATGTTGTACTTAGCCAGCATCTTGTCAATGTATGCGACTTGAGATAATCCTAACATTATTTGCTTCATATTTCTAAGAAGTCTAATCCTGAGAATGTAGCTGGCTTCTCCCAAGTCCTTCATACTGAATTGACTAGATAGCCAAACCTCTGTAGATAACAATGACCTTACCTCATATCCAATGAGTAGAATATCATCCACACACATGTAAGACAAGAAAAACCACATTAAACCCCTCAAGCTTTTTGTACACGTATGATTCATCCTCGTTTTGAATAAAACCATAAGACTTCACAGTCTTGTCAAAACGAATGTTCCATGCCCTTGATGCTTGCTTAAGTCCATAAATGGACTTCTTAAGCTTGCAAATCATATGTTCTTGGCCTTCAGCAATAAAACCTTCTGGTTGGGACATATAGATGTCTTTGCTAAGATGGCCATTCAAAAAATGCCGTCTTGATATCCAATTGCCATATCTCGTAGTCATAGTGACATGCGATGGCAAAGAGGATATGGATAGATTTACGCATGGCTACCAGGGAAAAGGTGTTCTCATAATCGATCCCTTCTTTTTGAATATACCCTTTTACCAAGCCTAGCTATGAAGGTTTCCACCTTCCCATCCAGTCCCCTCTTCTTCTTGTACACCCACTTACACCTAATGGGTTTTATCCCTTCAGGTGAAGTTACAAGATCCCAACATTGATTGAAGTACATAGACTCAATCTCTACTTTCATTGCTTTATGCCATAGATTTACATCGGCATCAGCAATTGCCTCCTCGTATCTAGTGGGGTCTTGTTCCTGATGGTCAGAGACCAGCTCAAAAGCTTCCCTATTCCATCTATCTGAACTCTAGACACTCTCCCACTGCGACCAGGCACTATGTATACAGGCTCTTGAGGCGTGCCTCTTCTTGTTCTACAATCGAGTCAGAAAAAGTTGCTTCCGAAGATAACTTCTCCTCGAGTTGCAACCTAGTTGAACCTTTTGTTAAAGTACTTTGATCATCCTTTAAGTATCTAGCATAGGTACAAACTAGTACCTTCTGCTCTTTTGAATAATAAAAGTAACCACCCTTTGTTCCTTTTGGACACCCAACAAAATAGCATAATTCTGATCTTAGTACCAACTTGTCTCCCTTGATCAGTACATAAGTTGGACAACCCCATATCCTCAGATGATTTAGACTTTGGCTTACGTCCAGTCCATATCTCATAGGGAGCCCTAGGTACTGACATAGAAAGCACCAAGTTCAGAATGTATACCGCTGTTTCCGGGGCAGATCTCCAAAAAAATACTGGAAGAGTAGCATGAGACATCATACTTCTGACCATTTCCATCAATATCCTGTTCCTTATCTCAGCTACTCTGTTTTACTGGGGTGTCCCCGATACAGAGAGCTGGGATACTATCCCATGATACACCATGTAGTCCTTGAATTCACCTAGGAGGTACTCTCCACCATGATCCGATCGTAAGGTCTTGATTAATTTACTTGTCCGATGCTCCACTTCAGCCTTAAACTCCTTGAATTTGTCAAAAGAGTCAGACTCGCGTCTCATCAGGTAAACGTAACCAAACCTTGTACAATCATCCTGGAAAGTGATGAAGAACTCAAAAACTCCTCTAGCTGGTATAGACAAGGGACCACACAGATCAGTGTGAACAAGACTCAGTACTTCCTTGACCCTATCCGCCTTAGGGATAAAAGACCTTTTGGTCATCTTTCCCATTAGGCTAGATTCGCACTGAGACCAAAGGCCCATCATGGATTAGCCTCTGAATCCTGGTTGAGTTGATGTGACCCAACCATAGATGTCAAAGATATGAGTCATTGATATTGGTCTTTCTCTTCTTAGTTAAAGGTTCAAATTGAGCGTTATTTGATTGATTGTTAATAGGGTTTAAATAGAATAGATTTCCATACATGTGCCCAGTACATAACATTTCTCCATTTCTACTTATAGAAATACCAGAATGGAAATCTTCAGAATATCCTTAATTTATAAGTTTTGCAACTAAAATCAAATTATGACAAAAACTAGGTACATATAAAATATCTATTAAAATCACTTTATTATTACAATCAAAATAAGATCCAGCTCTTCCACTACAAGAGCCCAGACTTGTGCTCCATTTCCACACGTAATCCATGTTCACCCTTCTTAAGTCTTCTTGTCTTTCTAAACCCCTAGAAGGAGTTATAGATATGATCAGTGGCTCCTGAATCAATAATCTAAGTGGAAGTTGATCCAACCATTGATATAGACTTTAGATAGAGAACATTACATGTAGGGTTTTTCTTGGATTGAAGATCTGGATACTCCTTTTTTTCAGGGTCCCTTCTTCCTATATATGAAGCACTTGCCCTTTGCTTTGTTTTTGGGCTAGGTCTTGGGCTGGGCTACTGCATTTCCCTTCTTCCTTTTGAACTTTCTAGGCTTAGATCCAGTTTTTAAGGAAGAAGCCTTAGCAATCATGGCCATTGAATGTGGCTTCATGACCTTCTCTGCCATCTAAAGTTCCTTCATCAACTCTGTCAAACTCATATTGTAATTTAGTTTGAACTGAGTAAAGGAATCCAGTAGAGATTCGAGAACCATGTCTACTTGGCTCCCGTGGTCAATGATAGCCCCTAAGATATCCGCCTCCTCGGAAGCAGCAGTCAAATTGAGCATATGCTCCCTGACTGATGCTCCCTCAGCCATCTTAGTATTTATTATAGTTCAAAGAACCTCCTGCCTTGTGGGCTGGCTCTTAATTGCAAACATAATGGCCAATGAATGACTAATTTTATACGCAGAAGCTATGTGCTCGTATTTAGACTGGAGCACATCAGACATGGAGGCTAGTATATAGCAACGTGCTATTTCATTAGCCTTCTTCCATGCTTTCTCAGCCTCTCGCTCTTTGTCGGCGGAACCTTCCCCGATCTCAAGGTAGGTCTCGTAAAGGACATACTTATACTCCACGGCTGTGAGTATTATGTCCAGGTTCCTCTTCCAGTCCATATAGTTTGGTCCCGTTAACTTATTCTCACGGAGAATAACGGCTAAAGGACTAAAAGAACCTCCCACCATTTTCGAAAAATCGAATAATAAAAGAAATGATTTAATTTGTGAAAATAAATTTGTGCACAGAAATTAATTTGGCTCTTAGGAAAACTGACATAGCTTCTTTGGAAGATTAACAGTTCCCTAAGCTAAGTGTAATAACCACCACAAATCAATTTCCCTTCTAGGTAATGATCTAGAGGATAACTCCATCGTGGGATGGCCGTTTCCTCTCTATTTCCTATGGACATTCCTCGCACTATAACCTCCAACGTGGGCTGGCCGATTATAGTACATGTCCCGAGTTATTAATTACATCCTTCTATTAGATCTAGATCCTTGTGGTATCCCCATCCTATACGGGTTCACTCCCAGGGTGACGCGAGGGGACCCACGATCTCTAATGAGGACCGTGATGGAAGCCGTGGGGCCATTGAAACCCCTCTCCCACTTAGTCTTTTAAAATAAAGCTTTCTGGAAAGATATCCTTTTGAAATTCCCATTAAGTTTTCCTTTAACTTAAAAATAAAATATCCAAGTCCATTAAAATCTCAATGCCAAGGATTATATCCTTTGAGAGATTTCATCCATGGACTAATTTTATTTAAGTTAAAACTTAATGATTTCAAAATTTTCCAATTAAAACTTTACTCGAGACATTGGTCTCAATTTTACTTAACAAAACAATTTTTCTTGTGCAAAATAAAATGGCTCTCTATTTTAACTTACAAAAATATCTAAATCCAATACATTTTCTACGCCAAGGATTAAATCCTTTAAGAAAATATCTATGGATTAATTTTTGTTCAAGTTAAAATAACCATTCAATTTTTTTAAAGAAAAAATGTTTTCCTTGCATAAATATTCCCAAAGACTTTGATCTTTGAGAAACCGCGCACATGGGTACACAAACTAAATAGCATGCCAGAAAAAAGTAAACGTTTTCATAATTTCCTATTTTTAAACCTATGTGCCCAAATAATAGAATTAAACACATTAATTAATTAATTAATGATCTTGTTTAATCCTAAAATCCTTTACTAATATTTTTCATGCAAATATATTCCAAGAATATAAACTATTGCAAAAATTTTAACTTCGCCTGGTATAGGACCCAAATTAAAAATTTGGAAAAGGAGAAAAAAAAAATTTTTTTGACTGGAGGTCCACTGCACCGGTCGCACAGGATCCGGGCCCATTTAGCCTACGGTCCACCGAGGCAGCAGTGCACCGCGCCGCACCGGATTCCCTTCCAACCGCGACCCGTGGATCAGCCCAGCGACCCGCGAATCGGCCCGCTTTGTCTCAGCGCACGACCCGCGCTTCAGCCCGTTTCCGCGCAACTGGGGCTCCTCTGACCCGCGCACTAACCCGGAATTCAATTGCAAAATTTGCAAATTGAATTCGGCTCAATTTCAACAGGAAATGGCTCGGCTTAGCGGCTTAAATGACTCGGCTCCTATCACACTCACAGTGGCGGCTCGGCTAAACGGCTCAGCTCCAGGGTGGCTTAAGAATTGTGTCATCTTCTCCCGAATGAGTTTTCTGCGCAATTCTTTTGCGATTTTTTCCTGGGTTTCTTCCAATGGCTTCTTTGGACATTTTTCATCACAAAATCTCATCCAAAACAAAACCACAACCGCCTAAACCCATTTAAATTAGGTTTACCCAATCAAATCCACTAAACCAAATTTCACAGAATGCTCTGTGAAAATTTGCAGACAACTATTCCCATACCATAAACAGCGAAGGATCACATGTTTAAGCTCCAAACAATGTTCTTCTCCATTTTTATTAACTAACAAGCTCCCTTAGTCAATCAAATTCATGCTCTGATACCACTTGAAGGATTGAACATAACAGAGCATGCAACCTTCAGTGAATAAAAATGGAAGAACATGGCATATATCAGAGTATTGGCATAGCATGGTGGGATAAAAACATACCTGTTGGAGCCTTAAAAACAAAAAGAACATGGTTGAATCAATTGAAGCTCAAAAACAGCTTCTTCCTTCAACGTCCAGTGAACACCAGTGAAGCTTCCTTTCTTCCATCTCCGATTCTTTTTCTCCTCCGGTGGAATGCTAAGCTTTTTAATTCACGGAATATGACCACTGCCTAAATCCGGCTGGTGAGCACACAATTTTGGAAGAGAAAATTAAGATCACTCAGATGTCTTTCACACTTTTCACTGCATTTTCCTTCACTTCCTCGGTTGGCATTTATAGGCACTGGATTCATGAACTAAACCCAGAAGCCAGAAAACCAAGAGACACAAATGTCTTCCCGGTTGGCTTACTTTGGTTTTAAAACTAAAAGCCAGAAGAAGGAAAATCAAGGGACACGAGAGAGACAGAAAGCCAAGAGACATCCGGAAAATATATTTCTATTTTTTCCCTTTTCTTTTATTTTATTTTTTCCCACAGAAAGCCAAGAGTCATGAAACTAAAAATAATTATTTTGATAAAAATAATATTCCCGGGATTTTATATAAATAATCATTATAGGTAAAATATTAATCTTGTAAGTCATATATTCATAAATACTAATCAAATTTATTTTATCTTTTAAACGAAACATATTAATATTTACTTATTATTAATTTTATTTACCAATTATTTTCTAATCATTATTGGATTATTATTTGAAATAATATCATCAAGGACCCTTCATCAAATGAACCCTAGTTTATTTATAGCAAGATTTAAACCTACAACTTATTAGTAACTACTTCACATACCCTTGTTATTTTATTATCAAGCTAGATTTATTTTATAAAATCCTTTTTGATTATCTAGCCTTAAAGTCTGGAATACTAGGGTCATGATTGTAGTAAGTGGAGTTAGGATTATTTATGAAAGCAAATTTTAGCTTGAGTTTAATTATGGCTTATGTTTACCCCAGGTGTGGTAAGGTCAGCTTTTGGAGATTTTTGACTTATATCGAGCAAAGGATTAGGTAAGCTCCGGCATAAAACTTGTTTGTTGTAAAACGTTACCATGACAAGCTAAACACGAAGTGTGTGAACACTGATTTGGTAAAGGCAACTAAGGACTGTTTCCTTTCTTGTTTCAGTCAAACCAATTATTTGAAAATTAACAAGCAGTTTTACTCAAACACCAAACTGTTTTTAAAATTAATTTTGACAAGGACTTTAGATACCCTTAATTGCCATTTTCAAGTAAAACTATGTTTTATTAGTTTTCTCCTAAGTGGAACAATCAAACATTGAATACTCAATAAGGGTAGACTAGTAGTACTAGTTTTGAAGAGCAAGAGGGAGTCTTCTGGCAGGAGGCTACCTCCAGAAGATGAACTCAACTTAGAGAAACATTAGTACTACTTAGTCATGCCGGTCCGAGCTAGCAAGTTTCAGTCATGGGGACTGTGTGTTGTCGGAGTGGATAACAGGTTTTGTTTGGGTGTAGAGAATGAGGAGTATCTTACCCGGTAGGCCGATCACCTACCTTTTTGTTAGTCTGCACAAAGTGTGGCATTCTGACCGTTGTATGGTTATGGGGCCCAACGTATGGTAACCCATAGCCGCCCCTCTGAGTGGTTCATTTTATTGACATGTATGGTTGGAAAGCCAAAACGTCACTCTTGATTTAACCTTGTTTATTGCTTGCCAGTACTTTTTCTTATGAAGTTCTTATATCTTGCATACATGAACTGTTTTCACTGAACATTCCAAGCACAAACGGACTTATTGAGATTTTTATCTTATCACCCTTTTTACCATGATTTCAGGTCGATCCTGCTGTGGGGATGAGTAGCTAGTTGTTGCCTGCTTGGAAGATATTCTGTTATTTATTTTATGTAATGCTTTGGGAGTTGAGAGTGAACAATTTTTATTTCAGATTTGTTCTTGAATTTTTGGGTTGTAATAAGTTTTAATTTTAATGTATTGTTTAAATTTTTTTTGTGTGTCTTAGTTATAAAGACCCCTTATCCTTGGGACGGGACGACATCCCCGGCCCTGTTGGGCCTAGGTAGCGGGGTGTTACACATATCTTATTTGTAAAGACAGTACTTATCTCATTTCTAAACATACCAGGAGTAGAAGTAAAAGTGCTTCTCCTTTTGCTTTTTGCTTTGACAGTGTCCAAGTAGGCTTTGCAGCTGTGTCTCCAGTGGCCTATTTTGCCATAGTTATGGCATGGGCCTTTGGTAGGTTGTATAATTCTTCTTCATACCACCTTTGAGCTTAGTGAGAGCCTTCTTCTTCTTCCTTTGAACTTTCTTCTTAGAAGAAAAAGATTCTATCATCGAGACTGCATTGAAATCCTTCTTTATATAGGACTTCGCAGTCTTGAGAAGATTGATCAACTTAGGAATGGTGGACCCAATCTTATTCATCCTATAGTTAATTCCAAATTGTGAAAAATTGTTAGGTAAAAATTGCAGAATTAAGTTATCGCTTAATTCATAGTCTATCACGAACCCAAGAGATTCAAACTTCTCAATCAAACCTAACATCTTCATCCCATTAGTAGCCATAGAAGCATCCTCAGCCATTTTATAATGGAACAGCAGCTTCGAGATCTCATATCGCTGTGTTCTGACTTAGGCATCAAACAGCTCTCGAAGATAGAGAATCATCGATTGAGCATCCATATGCTCATACTGTTTTTGCAGTTCAGGAGTCATTGATGGTAGCATGATATAAGATGTCATGTCATTGTCCTCCTTATTCTTCTTGAGGACAACATGCTCAGCAGCATGAGCATTTTGAGTTGGTGGTCACAGAATAGGAGTATCTAGCACGTAGAGCAACTTTTTCGACTTGAGAATGATTCTCAAGTTTCTATACCAGTCAAGATAGTTCGATTCAGTTAGTTTGTTGGTCTCCAAGATGCTACGTAAGTTTAGCTTAGTTGACATGATGCATGTGACCTAGATGTAAAGATAGAGACATTAGCTAACAGTATATGCACATGTAATGCAGATAATTGGATCTTTAATTAATTGCATTGTTGTTTCATTATTTTACTCAAGCTAAAAGCCCCCACTATTAATTTGGGAAAGCCCGTTGGAAGCTTTCCTAGTAGACCAATATCCAAATTCCTCAAGAATAATATTTGGTTTGCCCAACAAGCACTATTGAGTTAAATGGTATGTATCTAATACCAATTACATTGTATGTAATTACCAGATCGTTAGGTGATTAACATTTTTTAATCTTAAAGCCTTTGGGCTACCCCAATATTTCCTCTAAATTTCTTTATGCATGAGTTAGCCTAACAGAGATAAAAAAAATTAGTTAAACCCGACTCATTAATCAGGTATTTAATTCCATAAGGGTTTAATTCCATAGCTTGAACATGCCTAATGTCAAATAGACTTAGTTTAGCCCAATAACTTGGTCTCAAAAAATGACTCTCGTTCTTACTATATTAACGGAAGGAATTAGGTTTAATATTAATTGAGGAATTTATTCCTTTTAGTGATTTCATCAAATGACATGCATAAATATATCAATAAATCACATAAATTGATAATCATGGTAATAAAGCGATTACGTGGTATGGTCATGGACTTTCCCTAAATTAATTACCTCGATCCAAAAAGAAAATTAACATGGTTAACCCTATGTGTTTATGCATGATTTAAGTAGAAGATCTTATCATCTTGCCTTGTTTTGGTCACCATCTACAAAAATAAAATAATTCTATTCCTATCTAACCTATGTAATCTAATTACATAAATTCCCTAAATAGAGAAACCTCGAGTTACATTCGAAGGGAGTAAGATGAGAAGAGAATTACACAAGAATTTCAGATAAGGCAGGACTCGCAAGTCCTATTTAGTAATCAAAACTGTAAAAATGCATGACCACATATAATTTGGTTTTAGTCCATAACCATCCACCATGACATTAATTATGCTTAAACAAAAAATCGATATAATTTTATTATTCCAAAATCTCTATTTTGGAAAAATAAAATAAATTTAGATTTAATTTGTAAAATCAAATTCTAGAAATTAAATTAAGATAAAATCTAAAATTAATATTTTAGATTTAATTTCTAAAATGAAATTGTAGAATTTAATTAGGAAAAAATGTAAAATATTTTAGACAATTTATTAATTGCTAAAATCAAATTTTAGGAATTGAATAATAATAGATAATCTAAAATTAATATTTTAGAGAATATATTAATTTTGAAAATATAATTTTATACCAAATCATTGGTCCCATTTAAAAACTAATCATAATTAGATTCAATTCTCAAAATGAGAATTAATTAAAAAAATTCCAAAATCAATAATTTTTTACATATCTAAAATTAATATTTTAGATAATATACATATTAATTTCCAAAAAAAAATAGAAATTAATCGTAGTTAGTCCCAAAACATAATTTCTGGGAAGCTTTGGGCGTTGAGAGAAGAAGAGGAAAAAAACTTCATTAGGGGCCATTGGGAAGAAGTCAACTGAAATGGAGGAAAAAGATTTTTTTTTTTTTTTTTTTTACATAAAAGACAAAAACACATCCTGGGGAGGATAATGTTCATCCTCCCCATGATTACCCACGAGAACCTCGCTTCGGGAAGCAATTCCTAAGTGAGCCACGGCTCTAAGTTGTAGCTTGGAGTTCTTATGCCTCAAGCCGCGGCTTGGGGCCAAAACATTTTTTTTTTCTCTTTCATCTTCTTCCTTCCTAGAAATAATTTTTCCTTCATTCTTCTGCAACAATTTCAGGATACAATTCTCTAATTTAAAACAGATTTTACGTAGTAAGTTTTCCAGAGAAGAATTTCTCTTTTAGCTTTTGTTGATCTTCTCTAGTAAAAAGCAAAACCAGATAAAACAATATCTTTGCAGAAAAACAAGATTACAGAAACATTTCCTGTAGAGAACGCAAACATATAAATTATTTCTCAACATGCAATGGAAATGCATTAAGCAATAATGAAGCTATTTCGAAGTCCTGGAAACAATTTTTAGAGACTCAATGCATTAACGATTGTTCAAAACCGAACCCAGAATGGAAAAAACCATTTTCCTTGAAAACAGAAACACCCAAGAGACTCAGACCAAAGTACAGAACAATTCTTAATCAACCGAATCATAGAAACGTTTTCTATGATCTAAACATATGCGTGAAATAATTTCAGACATAGGCAACAAAATCAACCAGAAAATAATTTTTCCAGAAACATGACCGGAATATGAAATGAAAATAGAGACAAACATTAAATAACTTTCATGGTAACAAATTTCCGTAACTCACATACAAGTGGCTCTGATACCACTGTTAGAACCCTTACATGCATCAGATATACATTACGCAATGGAAATAGAAGGATTCTAGTTAAGAGGACTGCATGTGTGTGTTGATACGGATAAAAAAACAAAAGATATATACATTTTCCCAAATGTCTCTTTCATTCAAAAACATCCTTCGTGTCTGAAGGTGTTATCCAAAAACCCCGCATGCAACAACGGATTGTGACTTTTCTTGGAATGATTGAGTTAAACCACCACAACTTAAGCATAGAGTTACCTCTGATAGTGTCCACACGAGGGACCCAAGAAATTTTTTTTAAAAAAAATCCCCACTAGAAGAGTCTTTTGTGGCTAGGGTTCACTGAGAGAAGAAGAAGGAGAGAAGTCGTGTGTCTGTTTTCTTGATCACCCTCGAAAAACCATTCCCTCTGTGAATTTGAATAATAATGAAGACGGCATTCTTTTCGGAGTGATAACCACTGAGAACACAATTACATGAATTCTAAATGAATTAGAATTCATTAATTGCAATTGAAAACTGTAAGTCTTAACTGTTGAAATTTGGCCCAAAATTATAACTAATTATAATTTGACCACAATAACTTCTTCTTCTCACAATTAACCCCACAATATTATCAAATAACACATTGAGTACTTAATCTTCTATTATGTGTGACCTACCAGGTTTTTTGGTATATTGGTAGCAAATAAGAATTAATTCAAACGTCTTTGAGATTAATAATCTTTAATAATTTAGAATTAACCAATTAATTCTAATAAAAATTGGTTTATTAATTCATCAATTAACAAACCCGTACTCAGCAAATCGTAAGCGGTATCTAGCAGCATATCATGACAACCCAAGAGTCTAGGAAGTCAAGTAGCTTGACATGAACAATTTAATAACAAACTACAATGTAATAAACTCCTTTTACTATACAATATCTCATTTGGTTTGGAGTACAGAATTAGTGCCAGCTCCCTCTAGAATATATATTAATTCTGGCCCAAATATATTAGTACTTGTACTAAGAATCCACTACTCTACATGTGTATCAATTGGAACTATTTCTAATACACAGTCACCTTGGCTAAGGATTTCACGATTAGTAATTCCAAAAAGTGGGCGTGAGATATTTGCCCCTACTTTTAGAAGTGGTGAATCCTTTATTGACCCTCTCAACTACTTTCATTTACCTCACATTGTACCCAATATCCATCTTATAGATGACCCTCGATCTAGCTCCAGCGATTGGAATCAAAGTATAATGCTCAGGAAACAAAGTACCTTGGAGATCTTAAGTCTAAGGATACTTGCACGTTTGCTATAGTGAAATTCTATCACTGAGACTACATAGTTATCCATGTGATTATCTCATAGCTAGGTCATCTAATGTACTTATTCTGTTAACAAGCATCCATGTGTTAACTTTAAGTATCATCATACTCAAGGTTATGAAAACTACCGCCTAATCAAATCAGGAAGTCTAACACATGCTAGTCTTAACGCATTAATGATGTCCTATCTCATTAATACTATGACTTGAGATTATTTAAGTACTAACACTATATAATATAATAGGAATCTCACATCATGACCTCTGTCATGATTTCCTTAACACAGTATTGTACTAGGGACTTTACCTAATAGTTATTTTACATGAAAGTAAAGAAAACAAACTAGAAGATAAATAATGCCTTGTATTATAAAACAAATGTGTTATATACACAAAGTACAAGTGATTACCTCTAGGGCTCAATACTAACAAACATCTATATGTGTGTGCTGTATGATTCTAATTGACATTTTATCTATATGTGGAGCACAATGATTAATATTTTTCATATATGCCAAAACATGCATCATGTTTTTGGCGTTGTTGCCGCAGAATAGTGTTGGTTACTTTTTTAAAACCTTAATTCTTGTTAATTTAGCCTTGTACTTGTACATACACTTGCACATATTACTAACTTGTTTGTGAGTAGTTATTTTATGTGTATTGTGATTGTATCTCATTTTATCCCAAATTGTATTTGAGAATTCTTTTATTGTTGTTGCATTGTTGTTGTACAATCTATTTATTTGGACACTTGAATAATTTTAATTTTATTTATTTATTTATTTATTTATTTATTTATATCTTGTTCTTTGATTGGTTGAGTAAGAATGGTTTTTTGGATGAATTTGTTGGATTTGTAGATTTGTGGTATATAGTTCATGGTATTGGATTCTTCGGTTTGCAAATTGGAGATTAGTTGGTGTGATGGCGATTATATTCATTTTTTGTTTACAATTGAGATTTTGATGGTGAAAAGAAGAACATGATATATGGTGTATGTGAGTTTGTTTTGGTTTTATGCTCAATCTTTGTTCATTTTTGTGGAATGGAAATTTTTTTATCTATTTTTTATTATGCATTGAGATTTGTAGGTTAGAGTTATTTTGGGAGAAACTTTATTTTATGTATTCTGCCTAATAAATGAATAGGCCTTTTGGACATGGAAATTTTATTCATCTTTTGGAGACTAAAAATCATTGCTTTGTTGTGGAAGTAGTTTTTATTTTGAAATTTTGAGGGTTGATGAATATTTTGAGAATCATTAATCTATTATGTTTCTTTTGAGGAGTTCTTGGTCTATTCATTTATTTTAGTTATGAATTATTTTTTGCAAGGTTGATTTGAAATTGTGATATAGATAATGACGAGGGGGAAAGTTTATGGTGTTGGGTGAGTGACTTGCAAGATGGTTATCATAATTAGGGGGCTAATGATATCCTTAGGATTCATGAATCAAGTTTTGGGTCATCACTTGAGCAACGTTTAGAGCAATTCGCTATTTCAACCATTTCACATTTTGCGGAGCAAGAAGCTTTTATAGGCATCAAGAGGCAATAATTCAAAATCTAGGATATGAGAATAAAGTATTTGGATCCTGGGGATTATGCTTCGCATGAACTTGTTGAAGAAATAACATTGAGAAGTGGTACAGAACTGATTGGCCCCATGATACAATTGACTAAGGATGTTGATAAAGGAAGAACAGGAGAGCTACAAGATATGGAACAGAACTCACCAATAGTAGCATTAAGAGAACATAAGAGGCAATCTCTCCACCTGAGATAGTGAGAATGGAAAAGATAGAAAAGCATAAGCATCCCTCTTCTGTGCTATATCCAGATCGTCTGAAAAAAGGAAGAGATGAGGATTAATTCAAAAAGTTCTTAAAGTTATTCAAACAATTGAAAATCAATCTCCCACTTGTTAAGGCCCTATCGCAGATGCCCAAGTATGCTAAATTTTTTAAAAATATCCTATCTAACAAGAGGAAGTTAGTAGAGCTGTCTACTATCACCTTCAATGAATAGTGTTCTTCCCTCCTCCAACATAAAGAAAAGCTACCACAGAAAGTGAAAGATCCATGAAGTTTTTCCATTCCATGTGTAATAGGCAGCACCACTTTTGGCACAACATTGGCAGATTTAGGAGCTAGTATCAACTTGCTACCTTACAATACTTTTTGTAAATTGGGCTTTGGTGAACCAAAATCCACTAGGATAAGTATTAAATTAGCAGATAGAACCATCAAATATCCTAGAGGGGTTGTGGAGGATGTTCTTGTTAAGGTTGACAAATTCTTTTTTCCAATTGATTTCATTATTCTTGTAATGGATAAAGACTCCAAGGTTCCATTGATCCTAGGCAGACCTTTTCTAGCTACTGCAAAAGCTGTCATAGATGTTCATTAGGGAAAGTTGACATTAAGAGTTGAGGAGAAGGAAGTTATCATAAGACTTTCAGACAGTATGAGATATTCTTTTCACAAGACGATTGCTTTAGGATTGATATTCTAGATGATTACATTTCTAAATTTTTGCAAGAACACTTTATTCAATAGACTAAAGATAGTTTGGAGGAAGATATGGAACTGTATCCCCAAGAACCATTGGCACATGTGGATCACTCTAAGGATAACTTTGAACTATCGCTTCTTGAAGTGATAGAGTGGTCAAGCCTTGGGAGAATGAGATCATCCATTAAGGACCTACCAGAGCTAGAATTGAAAGAACTTTCAGATCATCTTGAGTATGTGTTTTTAGTCCCAGTGAATGGTTTACCAATGATAATTACAAGAGATTTGAAGGAAGGGCAAAAGCTCCAGTTAGTGCAAATGCTTTAGAGTCACAAAAAGGCTATAGCATGGAAACTCATTGATATTAAGGAATCAATCCTTCATTTTGCACCCATAAGATCCTATTGGAGGAACATGCAAAGCTTGTAGTACAACCCCAGCAGAGATTGAACCCAAACATGAATAAAGTGGTTATGGGCAAAGTGATTAGGCTATTGAATAATGGAATTCTATATCCCATTTTTGACAGTATGTGCGTGAGCCCTACACAATGGCACCTAATGGGAAGAATGAACTTATCCCAATGAGGCTTGTCACAAGATGAAGAATGAGCATTGACTATGGAAAAGTAAATGACGCTACAAGAATGGACCATTTCCCATTTCCAGTCATTGATCTAATGTTGGAAAGGCTAGCTAGACATATGTTCTACTATTTCCTAGATGGATTTTCTAGCTACTTTTAGATCCCCATACCCCCTACAGATCAAGAGAAAACTACCTTTACCTGTCTTTTTGGGACTTTTGATTACAGACGTATTCTTTTTGGATTGTATAATGGGCCTGGAACTTTCAAAGATGTATGATGGCCATTTTTGAAGATTTGGTTGGGGATATAGTGGAAATGTTCATGGATGATTTTTTCTACATTTGGAAATTCCTTTGAGGTTTGTTTGCAAAATCTATAGAAAATACTCAAAAGATATGAAGAGACAAATCTTATGTTAAATTGGGAGAAATGTCACTTTACGGTAAAGGAAAGTATCATCTTGGGGTATAAACTTTTGCACAAAGGGATTAAAGTTGATTGAGCTAAGATAGAGCTATTTGAAAAGCTTCCAACACCAACTTCCATGAGGGCCATTAGGAATTTTCTTAGGCATGCATGCTTCTATAGGAGATTTATTGAAGATTTCTCAAAAATTTCCAAACCCCTTACTTCTCTACTTGAGAAGGATACCCCTTTTTCATTTTGATGGAAAGTGCTTATCTGTTTTCACACTGTTGAAAGAAAAATTGATAAACTCCCTTATTTTAGTTGTTCTTGATTGGTCACTCCCTTTTAAGCTGATGTGTGATACCAGTGACTATGCAGTTGGAGCAGTTCTTGGATAAAGACGGGGCAAGTACTTCTAGCTAATCCACTATGTTAGCAAAACTCTCACAGCAGCATAAGTGAATTATACCACTATAGAAAAAGAGTTGCTTGTAATAGTATTTGCTTTTAATAAATTTTTTCATTAGCTTGTCTTATCTAAAGTTGTGGTTTACACTGATCATTCCGCATTGAAATACATTCTTACTAAACATGACTCTAAGCCTAGATTAATTAGATGGGTATTATTGTTGTAGGAGTTCAATTTGGAGATCAAGGACAAGAAGAGGAGCTAAAAGCTTTGCTGCAAACCACCTATCAAAGCTAGAAAACCCCACTTTGGATGCACTAAAAGAAGAAGAGATCAATGATGTCTTTTCTAATGAACAACTGCTGTGGGTTGATGGTAAAAATCCCATTTCACCTTAGTTTGCTGTCTATGCTAATTTTCTCACAATAGTATCCTTCCTAAAGGACTTACTCCATAGCAAGGAAGAAATTCTTTTCTGATGTGAAGTATTACTTTTGGGAAGATCCATTCTTATTTTGTTTGTGTGCATATCATGTTTTTCGAAGATGTGTGGACAATACTGATTCTTGGGATATTCTTCGACATTGCCATGAAGGACCAGTGGGGGGCATTATCAAGCAAATGGGACAGCAAGAAAGGTCCTTGACTCTTGATTCTACTGGCTTTCGGTATTTAAGGATACACATAGGTTTGTGACTAGTTGCGATATATGCCAGCAGACAAGTAATATTTCTGAAGCTCATGAGATGCCATTTTCTATCTTCCAAGCTTGTAAAATATTTGATTGTTGGGAGGTTGACTTTATGGGACCTTTACCAAGTTCTTTTGGTAACAAGTAAATTTTGGTGGCTGTTGACTTTACATCTAAGTGGGTAAAAGCATAGGAATTACCTACAAATGATGCTACGGTGGTGATTAATTTTTTGAAAAACCAAAAACTGAAAGAAAATAGCTTGTTTTTGGACCTCCAAAACTGCAAATTTGCCTAGGAATTTTCTTGGTTTTGAACCACCTTTTTGCATTCCGAAAATGGCCAGAAAAATTTAGGTTGCAAGCTGATCCACAAGGCCATTTTCTGGCAGCATTTAGGAGGGAATAATGGCTAAAAATTTTGACAACTTGAAGGCACAAGAAGCTGAAAAATTTCAGTTCATTCCAAGAAGGAAGATGAACCTAGCTAGAGGGAATTTTTAGAAAGTTCACTAGAGGAATTTAATTCACTTGCAATCCTTCCCCTTATTCCATTGCTTCAGTCCATAAGATGTCTTTTACTAAGACATTTTAAACCTTCAAAGCCATAGCACCTTGCTGGAATTTTTGGAAAGAAAATGGCTAGAACAATTTGATCAAACTAATGAGTTGAGAAATAGGGAAAATTAAGGATCAAGAGGAAATGAATTCCCTTAGGAATTTTGTGTAGAGCAAAGGAGTAGAATTTGGATATTCCTATCATGTCTCTCTTAGGACAACATCTCTACCCTACTCCCAACACATAGGGCCAAAAATGATACTTCCCAAGCAAAAATAAAATTTAACCAAGCTAAAGCTCCTATGATGGAATTTGAACCCAAGACCTCAAGAATTAATTTTAATGCTCAAACCACTAAACCACAACAACTCTTATTCTTATTTTCCCCCTAAAAATATTTTCCTATTCAATCCTCAAGCTATCGCCCTTTTTCCACCTGAAGCAAAAATTACCATTTTGCCCTTCTCACTCAATAATCATAATCAAGCCCTCTAGACTATAAAACACAAATTCAATGCACATAAAATAATATAAAAATATATTTAAACATGCAATGAAATATGATATGCATTCCAACCCCCTTACTCTAAGGATGGTTTTGACTGGGGTTTCACAAGTAAAAAACTGCCTAATACAACAAAAGAAGAACTGGCACCAGCTCAAGAAGCTAGGCTGGCATCGCCTCCCCTCTATGCACCACTCGAAAAGCAAGTCAAAAATCCAGGTTTTCAACCACCGGTTCCTTACCTCACCCCGAACACAAAAGGCAAGAAAAGATGCCCAATTTGATAAGTTCCTAGAAAACTTTTAAGCAACTGCATATAAACATCCCACACAGTGAGGCTTTGATACATATGACCAAATATGCAAAGTTCTTCAAAAGCATGCTTGTTAATAAGAAAAGTTTAGAAGAATTGTCCACTGTGGTCTTGAATGAAGAATGCTCCGCTATCTTGCAAAACTAATGAAATTTGCCATGCAAAGAAAATAATCCAGGGAGTTTTTCTATTCCTTGTATTATTGGTACTCTTACATTTTGTAACGTATTAGCTAACTTAGGTGCTAGTATTAATCTTTCAACATACAAAACTTTCAAGAAGCTAAGCCTAGGTGAACCTAAACCCAGTAGAATGAGCATTCAACTTGCAGATAGGTCTATTAAATACCCTAGGGGAATAGTAGAAGATATGCTTGTTAAATTAGATCGATTTATATTTCCTATGGATTTTGTTATTATTGATATATGTGAAGATTCTAAAGTCCCTTTAATCTTAGGATGATCCTTTCTAACTACTGCCAAAGCTTTAATTGATATTCATGGGGGAAAGTTAACATTTAGGGTTGGGGATAAAAAAGTCATTATTTAATTCCACAAAACATGCAACATCCTATATCTTTGGATGATTCTTGTTTGATTGTTGATGAGTATATCTTTGCTTTTGTGCAAGAATCATTGGCTAATATCTTTATAGAGTTAATAGAGAGATGAATTGCATATTTGGAGGACTTGAACAACACCCTTGAGTTGGGAGAGTTTGAAGAAATTGAAAAAAGTAGTTTGGGAAGGATGAAGTCATCCAATCAGGAACCACTAGAATTGGATCTAAAAGATCTACCCGAGTACTTGGCATATGCATTTTTGGCTAACACAAGAAAATTGCAAGTGATCATAGCAAAAGACCTTACTTTTAAGAAAAAGACCAAATTGGTAAGCTTATTGGGGAAATATAAGGGAGTCATAGCATTGAAAAACACAGATATTATGGGAATTAGCCATTTCTTTTGCACTCACAAAATACTACTAGATGAAGAAGCAGTGACCGTAGTGCAACTGCAACATATGTTGAACCCAAACATAGGTGATGTGGTAAAATGTGAGGTAATTAAACTTTGAGATCCATGCATCATTTACCCAATTTTTGATAATATTTAGGTGAGTCCAATACAAGCGGTACCAAAGAAGAGAGGAATGACGGTGAGCCCAAATGAAAAAAATGAGTTGATCCCAATTAGATTGGTAATCAGTTGGAGGGTTTGCATCGATTATAGAAAGTTGAATGAGGCTACTAGGAAGGACCATTTTCCTCTCCATTTCATTGATAAAATATTAGAAAGACTAGCCGGACATGAGTTTAATTATTTCTTAGATGATTTTTCGGTAACTTTCAAATTCCCATAGCATCAGAGGATCAAGAGAAAACTACTTTTACATGCCCTTTTAGTACTTTTGCATCTCGTCTTATGGCTTTTGGTCTTTGTAATGGTCCAGGAACTTTCCAAGGATGCATGATGGCTATCTTCAAAGGACTCGTGGGCGATATCACGGAGGTATTTATGCATGATTTTTCTATTTTTGGTGATTCTTTTGATTTGTGTTTGGCCAATCTAGAAAAAGAGCTCCAAAGGTGTAAAAAGACCAATCTCTTGCTTAATTGGAAAAAAAAGTCACTTTACAGTGCAAAAAGGTATTGTGTTGCGACACAATATTTCAATGAAAGGTATTGAAGTTGATAGAGCAAAAATTGATGCAATTGAGAAACTTCTTCTTCCTACTTTGGTAAAGGCTATCCGAAGCTTTCTTGGTCATGCATGTTTTTATAGGAGGTTTATTTGGGATTTCTCAAGAATTTCAAAACCTCTCACTTCTTTACTTGAAAAGAATGCTATTTTCAATTTTAATGATAAATGTCTGAATACTTTTAATGTACTTAAAATGAAATTGCTCAACTCTCCTATTTTAATTGAACCAGATTGGTCTCCTTCTTTTGAATTAATATGTGATGCAAGTGACTATACAGTAGGCACAATGCTTGGACGAAGGAAGAATAAGTATTTTCAACCAATCTAGTATGCAAGTAAGACTCCTACAGTGGTACAAGAGCACTACACAATAACGTTAAAAGAATTTCTTGCGATAGTGTTTTCTTTCGTTATTTTGTCCAAAATCATTGTCTATACGGATCATTCCGCCTTTAAATACCTACTAACCAAGCGGGATTCCAAACTAAGCTTGATAATATTGGTTTTATAGCTGCAGGAATTTGACTTGGAAAATAGGGACAAGAAGGGAGTGGAAAATTTGGCTATAGATCACTTATCTAGGTTGGAAAACCCCAACTTAGAACTATTGGTAGAAGAAGACATCAATAACACCTTCCCGGATGAATAACTTTTACTCGTTAATGGTTAGATTTCTCAAACTCCTTGGTTTGCAGATTTTGCTAACTACTTGGTTGTAGGAATTATTCCTAAGGATTTCACAATGTAACAAGAGAAGAAATTCCTCTCCGAAGTAAAGCATTACTTTTGGGAAAATCCTTACTCGTTCAAGTATTGTGCAGATCAAATTATTCGAATGTGCGTGGATCTCGAGAAAAATATAAACATTTTAAGACATTGTCATGAAGGACCACGTGAGGCCACTACCATGCTAACAACAATGCAAGAAAGGTGCTTAAGTTTGGATTCTATTGGCCAACACTTTTTAAGGACTCTCACAGGTTTGTTCAAAATTGTGATAGGTGTTAACGTACAGGTAACATTTCTAAATCTAGTGAGATGCTACTATAAATTTTTCACACTGATGAAATATTTAATTATTAGAGGATAGATTTCATGGGCCCTTTTCCTAGTTCTTTGGGTAACATATACATTTTGGTTGCGGTTGATTATGTGTCTAAGTGGGTTGAAGCATAAACTTTGCCAACTAACAACGCACATGTTGTAGTTAAATTCTTTAAAAAGCTTTTTACCCAGTTTAGGGGACCTAATGTACTCATTAGTGATAGGGAAATGCACTTTTGTAATAGCCAAATGGAAAAGGTTCTCAAACACATAGGTGTTACCCATAGGTTTGCTACCCCCTATCGCCCCTAAACAAGTGGCCAAGTTGAAATGGTAAATAGAGAGCTAAAAAGAATTCTAGAAAAAGTGGCTAATCATACAAAAAAAGATTGGAGTTTGAAATTGAACAACACTCTTTGGGCCTATAGGACCACTTTTAAGACCCCCATAGGTAAAAACCCTTTGTCGCTTGGTTTATGGGAAATCTTGTCATTTACCTACAGAGATTGAATATAAAACTTATTGAGCTATAAAACTTGTTAATTTTGATCTTGAGTTCACTAGCAAATCAAGGCTGCTCTACTTCAATGCCTTAGAGGAATTGTGTATGAAGGCCTATGGTAATTCCATGATATATAAAGAGAGGGTAAAATGATAGCATGACAAACATATTGTCCAAAACCGGGAGATCAACGATGGTGATCAAGTGTTGTTGTTTAATTCTCGCTTACGAATCTTTTCAGGTAAGTTGAAATCAAGGTTGTCTGGACCGTATATGGTAAGATATTTCCCTTTGGTACTGTTGAAGTTACTCATCCAACTAATGGCACTTTTAAGGTGAATGGGAATCGAGTGAAGCATTATTTTGGTGAGGCTCTTGGGAATTTGGATCACATTGATGTTTTTCTACGTGATGAATAAAATTCTTTAGTTACTTCTTTGTTTTTCTATTATTTTTGTTTATTTTCCATTGCTCGCTTTGTGCTTTGTGCTGTTTCTTTTGTTTTTAGGTACATTCAACATTGCTCTTTGTGATGGATTCACTTATCTTGAAGATACTGCTAAGGTTTGAAAGTATTTTCTTTTCTCATCTTCTTCCTTTCTATTTATTCTGGTCCATTGGCTTTGCTTTATTTGTTCTATTTTTGGCCATTGAGGACAATATCTAATTTAAGTGTGGGGGAGAGTTTAGAATTGGAAATATATTCTATATATTCTAGCTTTATGTTGTTTCTTTTGTTTTAAGGTATATTCAATAATGCTCTTTGTGATTGATTCACTTATCTTGAAGATACTACTAAGTTTTGGAAGTATTTTCTTTTCTTATCTTCTTCGCCTCTACTTATTTTGGTCCATTGGCTTTGATTTATTTATTCTATTTTTGGCTATTGAGGACATTATCCAGTTTAAATATGGGGAGAGTTTAGAATTAGAATTATAATCTACATATTCTAGTTTAGGGCTAAACTTTTCATTTTTTGTAATTATTTTGATGTATAAGAAGGTTGTGATTATCTTTCTTACTTGGGATATAATTTTTATCGATCAATTGGTTAGAGTTTTATTAACAGTGAGTGGGTCTATGGGATTGGATATGTTAAGCCTTGAGAATTTTTGTTAATCTTGGTTTTGCATTGGTGTTTGAATGTTATTTTAGTCATCTAGTTTGAATGTGGATGATGTGATGAACATAGAGAAAGTTGTTAACTAATTCTTGCATTATAGATTTGAAATTTGCTTAACTTTGAGTGATGAATAAGGAATGTGAGGAAGTTAAAAAATAATGAGTGAAGAAAAAGGGGGGAAATCGTTTTTATATGAGCTAAAAAATAATTGAGCTGAAAAGAGAAATACTCTCATCTTTAAATTTTATTAAAGACCTTTTGTTGAAAAAATGGTTAATATGGAGAGAAGTAGCAAGTATTGTTCGATGCACTTTCTTGATGCTATCCCGAAGGGAAAAATGAAAGAAAGAGCAAATAAAGAAAATGTTGAAAAAAACAATGAAAAAGAAAAACAATAATAACTATAATGGGGCCAATACGGTGCGTGAAGAGAAATCCATTCACTTGAGGCTATCAATTCCTTATGTTATTGAAAAAAGAGAGGAGTGTGTTCTTTAGATCATAACTTAAGTTGTGCAATTTTTGAGTTTATAATGCTAGAATTGGTTAGATAGATTGATTTATATGATTCATATTGTATACGTTTTTACTTAATGGGTGGAATAATTTTCTTAGACTAAAGTATAAATTTGGTTAAATTGACTTCAAAGGACTTGATATGTTTGATCTTCCATTTGCAAATATTTTTAAAGGGTTGAAAGAGTGACAAAATCGAGTCTAAAGTTTGAGGGAAAATTGTAGCTTTGTTATATTCAAATTTTTTTGAAAGTTAAACTTGTGTTGTCTTGTTTTGCTCGTCTTAAGTACTTTGCTTGAGGATAAACAAAGATTCAAGTATGGGGGAATATGATAGGTGCTAGAATCATAATTTATTTCCTAATTATTTAAAGTTATTTTGTGATACATTTGATGTAATAACAAGGCATATTCGTCCAAATTTGATATTTTATCTTTGGAAAGGTATTTTGGTGATTTTATGCAGAGTTGATAAAGAAAAAGGTAAAAAACTGACGCTAGACAGTGCCAGCCGAGCAAAGTAAGTAGGTGCCAGTTGTAGACTGGAACAAGGCTGGAAAACAGAGAAAAACTGAGCAACATATAATCGACCAACTCATGGTAGGCGCCACCCGATAGTGACTGGGCTGTCACCGGCTATAGGCTGTCTAGAGGCGGCGTGGACTTCGAATTTTGCATGTATTTGGAAATTTCCTAAGAGTTTTGATATTTTCCAACTTGTACTTGGCCTAAAACTCTTGGAGAACAATTTTAAGCGTCTTGGCAGCCTATTTACGCAAGAAAAAGACAAGAGAAACACATGAATCCAAGGATCAAAGCTACAAATCAATCATTGAAGAGAAGATTCATCACTCAAGGGGCATTGTTCAAGAAAGTCTTCAAGGAAGAAGAATAGAGCTTGTCTATGAGTTTTTTGTTTTAGCTTTGTTTTATTTTTCTAGAACAATGATGTGATCAATGTTTTCATTGTAATTTAACATTGTTTTAGGATTTATAATTTTTGAGTTAATTTTGTCTTTTGATCAATTAATTATTATGCTTGGTATTTGATTGCTTATTTTAATTAAGGAGTTGATTAATTGATTCTTCTTATTGACTTACTTGCAAAAGAGGTTGATAGTGGTTTCAATTTAATTAATTTCCTTAACTTACTTCAAAAAAGGGTTAATTGTTAAGAACTTAGATAATCAAAGATTTGTTGATGATTGCTATAATATAGATTCATTGGCTAATTTCATGCTTGAAATCACCTAGAATATAGGAATTTTTGGGAGGATTGATTTTAATGTATCTTTTGGTTAAATTGGTTGAGACAGAATATATTCACTGATTTAGCTAAAGGGTACTGATTCCATAGATTGCAAACGAAGTTGGTCTATTTAAATTCCTTCATGATGGCAAGATAATAATTGATTGTGATAATTGATAAGTAATTCATTGCCATGTCTTCAAGAATATTTTTCTAAATTATATATTCTTTCATCCTTGAGTTGTATATATTTTCTCTATTTTCTTTTTTATTCTCTTATCATCTTATTGGGTTAGTTAAACAATGAATAAAAAATAACTAATTATAGTTATTCCTTGAGGATCGATACTCTTTAATTCCCTATGCTATGCTTGCGATGAGTATACTTGTTTATATGTGTAATTTGGGGATTAATGTTTTAATTAAAACTTAGCTAGGGATGGATTTAAAAATGTATGATTTTTATACACCCAAATTCTATGCATCACTCGTCGTAGTGGGAGGGTAAGGTATCTAGAGCTCCAGAAAGATGGTCATAAGAGGTCTTTGATATAGTCTTTTACTATCAGGAACAAGATCCTATTATATATGAGAAGGCTATTGTTGATACTGATGTAGACTTGTGGTTTGAAGTAATGAAAGTTGAGATTGATTTTATATACTTTAATCAAGTTTGGGATCTAGTTGCTTTACCTGAGAAGGTATACCTTATTAGGTGCAAGTAGGTATACAAAAGGAAGAGATGTGCGGATGGTGATGCATTAGATTTGGACATCTAAAATTATATTTTTAAGTCCATTTCTAACTATGTTTTAATTAAAACGTTAATCTAAAATCACACATATGATCAAGTGCACTCATCGTAAAGTATAATATAGGGCATTAACGAGTTTCAATCCTCGAGGAACAACTACCATTACCCACGTTTTTTTTCATTTGTTTAACATACCAAATGGAGTGATTAAAAAGAAAAATAAAAAATAAAAACAAAAGTAAAAATAAAAGTATCTACAAAATCTAGGAGAAAGGACATGTAAGTAGTAAGAGATCCTTGAAAGTCATGGCAATGATTGATTAGCAATTATTAGCAATTATTAGAATTAAATCACAATTCTGGCATTACGAAGGAATAAGATATCTCTACTTCTTTTTCAAGTCATTGATACACTACCTTTTAGCCAAATTAGTGGGTATCTTCTGCCTTACCAATCAACCAAAAGATGCATTAAGACCAATCCTCAACAAATATCCCTATCTTTTAGGTGATATAAAAGCATGAAATCAGTCAATGACCCTATATTCTAGGCGAAGTCAACTAACCTTTGACTACTTAACTTCTTTACTCTTAAAATTCATTTTCAAGTCAATTAAGAAATAACATATATGAAATTAACTAGATTGAAACCACTCTTAACCTATTTTTCAAGTTAATTAGAAGAAAGAAACAACTAATTAATTCAACAAATAAAAGCAAGTAATTAAATACAAGAAATACCAATCACTTGATCAAATAACTAAAACCAATACAAAATCATAAATCTAAAAACATCTTCTAAATATAATTAAAACATTGATCTCATCACTATTTAAGAAAGGAAAACAAAGGAAAGAGATATGAACTTATAGACAAGCCCTTCTACTCCCAATGAAAAATCATCCAAAGTAATGCTCCTTGATTAATGAATTCCTCATTTGAATGATTAATTCCTAATTTTACTCCTTGAATTCATATCTATAGGTTGAGTTTTTCTTGTTTAAATAGATTTTTACAATTGCCAAAAATCATCCTAAGAATTCCTAGACCGTTCACAAGTTAATTTGCAAATAATTTGTAGGGTAATTTCCAAACTCTACTTAAAAAAGGACTTTTTATCACCTCTCTTCCCGACTTGGATATCATCGGTTCCATATCACTGAGTCGGCGCCAACTCAGCTCTATCTCTCATTGGGTTTTTTTTCTTTGTCTTCCCCTGTTTTATCCAGTGTTGAGCCACGACTAGTTCACCTTCTTGAGTAGGCACCTGTTCATTATTGAAACAGGTCCTTTCAGTTTCTTTTTCTGTAATTTTTATCCAAAATATAGGGAAAACCATTCTTACAACCATGCAAACCTTTCTACACCAAAATTTCATCAAAACATCTCAAAATAAATAAAAAAATTATAGAACTATTACACACAAAACAACTCAAATTCATCTCAAACAACTAAGAAAATATAGGCACATTTTAGCCCTTTCATATTTCCCTACACCTGAGAGTTTGCTTGTACTCAAGCAAACAATACATTAAACATAAACACAGACAAAATAACTACTTAACAAATATATATATACATATACATATATATATATATATATATATATATTAGTGATCATGGCCTTTATAGTAATGATATTATCCTTTAATTCAAGAATTCAATCCAACACCTATTAAACCAAGCCAACTCATGTATTAAATAAATATCCCCAAAGCCATTGAAGTTGAATTAAACAAGTTTATATTCATTCAATGAGTTTACCTTGCTCCTTAAATCAAGAATGCAAACATTGTTATTCATATAAGTTAGGAAAAATCAATCAATTCAACTTCCCTAATTTCCAAACCATTACAATATAAGTAGCAGACTAGGGACATTCTCATTTCCCCCCCCCACTTTTTAGGGAAATTTAGTCTCAAGTAAGTGGATTTCTCTTCACTCACTATATTGGCCTCCCTTATTTCACTCATTTTTCTCCAATATTTCATATTCTTGTTTCTCTCATTCTCACATTCTGTCTCTCTTTCTCTCTCTCTCTCTCTCTCTCTCTCTCTCTATCTATATATATATATATATATATAATTTTATCAAGCATTCATTTTTCAAGTCTTCTTTCCCTTTCACAGGTTTTTTTTTTTTTTTTTTGCCAAAGTGTTAGTGTTGTACCCTAAAGGCAATCACTTATACTATGTATACTGCATAATAATTAATAAAAGAGGCATTCTTTATCTTTCACTATGATTGTTATATCTTAATTTGCGTATAAACTATTTGAAAAAGTCCCTAATACAACACAATGTTAAGAAATTCATGATAGAGATCATGATGTGAAATTCCTACTAAACTATATAGTGTTTGTGCTTGAATAATCCCTAGTCATAGTATTAATGAGATGGGATATTATTAATATGCCAAGACTAGCATATGTTATATTCCTTTATTGGATCAAGCGGTGGTTTTCATAACCGCGAGTATTGTGATACTTAGGATTAATATGTGGATGCTTGTTATATGAACAAGATCAATGGATGGCCTAGCAATGAGATAATCACTGGGATAGATATTGAGTGTTAGTGATAGAATCTTATTATAGGAAGTTTGCAAGTATCCTTAGACTTGAGATCTCCAAAGTATTTGATTTATTGAGCGTTGTACTTTGATTCTAATTTTTGGAGTCCTACAAGGTCTGCCTATAGGATGAATATAGGGTACAATGTAAAGTAAATGAAAGTAATTGAGAGGGTCAATAAAGGATTCACCACTTTAAATAGTAGAAGAGTATATCTCAAGGCCACTTATAGAAATCAATACTCATGAAGTCCTTGGCCAAGGCGACTATATGTTGAAAATAGTTCCAATTTGATACACATATTGAGTAATGGATTTCTTCAACAAGTACTAAAATATTCGGGCCAGAATTAATAATATTCTGGAGGGAGTCGGCACTAATTTTATACTCTAGACCAAATGAGATATAGTATACTGAAAGGAGTTTATTGCACTGGTTATTTGCTATTGAAAGGTTTATGCAAAGTCATTTGACTTTCTGGACTTTTGGGTGATCAAGAGTCATTGCTAGATGTCGCTCTTGATATGCTAAATATGAATTTATTAATTAGGGAATTAGTAAATTAATTCTATATTTTATTTAGGATTAGTGATTCAAAAACTGTTGGAAATAATTCATATTATGCTACCAATAAGGCTAGGAAACCTAATGGATCATGCATAATAAATGTTTGAATGTTCAATAGATATTCTTAATTAAGAGAAGAAAAATATATTTATAGATGAATTATAAGTTTGTTATAATTTATGGGACTTGGTTGCAATTATATAAAATTTAAGGGCCTAATTGTAGATATTAGATCCTGGAGGACTTAATTGTAATTAACACAAATCCTAAAAACTATAAATATAGGAATTGTTCTCTTTTGTAGAGAGAATCTTGAGAAATCGTTTCACCTTCATCCTTATTCTTCTCCAATTAAATCCTAACCTCTCCTCTTCTACTAGCATAGTTTTGAGTGGGTTTTGTGAGCAATTCAACCTTGTGCGGATTACTGCTAGAGACAATCTTACTCTTGGATTGTAGTGTTGCGATTGGACGATCAAAACCGATGGAATTGGTTCCCGGGTTGCTGATCAAATTTCTATCCACAAGAAAAATTTTATTTTTTTACTATAGAAGGTAATCTCTGTTTCCTTCCTCTATTCCTATTTTAATTGCAAACACACAATCCTTAGGCATGGATTTCATGGTTATTTCCACTGCGTTCTTATTTGATAAGCATCATAAAATTCAACAGTGGTATCAGAGCCTTCGTGTTTGTGTTTTAATGGGTCTTTAATTGCTTTGAAATCATTTCTAACCATGTAACTATATGATCATGGCTATTGTATGTCTACTGCTTTGTATGCCGTGTCTGGGTTTTCTGATTTGAAGAGTTTGGGTCATCGAAAATCTTTTGGGAATTGTTTCCATGTGGGTCTGGTTTTTCTACGTAATGAATATTGCAGAAGGGTTCTATAAATGGTTCTATAAATGACTTCCTATTTTTCCTACAATTAAGATTTTGATTCAACATTCTAGATTGTTGTTTAAATTGTAATGTAGATTACATTTGGTTGATAATATTGATTAACAATGCTTGATATCAAAATTGTTTTGAACGGTTTGAAAATCACTTTGCGTGTCGTGAAAAAAATTTTGCAGAATCCGGGAAGATGATGAACAGTGGTTATTATGCTTACTATTGCTTAAAACTTTTGCATGTGGCTAGGATTGTAGTCCCTCAGAGGCTTGGAAATTAGTTTCCAAAGCCACCGAGTGTCTAGGCTGAACCACCGACCGGTTTGGAGAAGAGTCTGCAAGCCACTCGGTGGCTTTGGGCCTAGCCGCTGAATGGCTATCCCTGTTCATGTGCTAGCCACATGCGGCTAGTCTCAGCTGGCACGCGGCTTGCACTTTTTTATATAAAAATAATAATAAGTTTTTTTTATCTTTTCCAATTTTGAGAATAGATTCTAATAATGATTAGAATTTATTTAAAACTCATGATTTTAGATAAAAATACTTTTCAAAAATTATTTGTAGGGGCCCACAATTTTTTAGAATTTGATTTTGGCCCAGAACTTTTCAAAATTTGATTTTAGACCCAGATTTCTCCAAAATACTGATTTTGGATGTTGGTGCATTGGATGTTTTATGCTATATTTTAAGCACGTTTTATTAGCATGGTGGATACTTATGCACTAAGACCAAACTTATCTGCTTATGCATTTTTATCGCTTTGTTTTAATTAATTAGGGCCTGAGCATCTTACCTTATCTCAAATTCTTGTGCAATTCTCCCCTTATCTAACTCCCCTCGAATGTAACTCAAGGTTTCTTCCTTTAAGAAATTATGTAATTAGTTTATACAGGTTAGATTGTGGTAGAATTTTATTTAAAAGATTTTGAAGACGACAATCAAAACGACGCGAGATGGTAAGACATTCTACTTAAATCATGCATGAACACATATGGTTATCCATATTCATTTACTTGATGGCTCGAGGAAATTAATTTAGAAAGTCTATAATCATGCTACGTAATTGTTTATTATCATGTTTATCAATTTATGTTGCTTATTGATAAATTGTATGCATGCCAAACGATGAGACAATTAAAAAGAATAAATCCCTCAAATAATATTATATATAATGCCTTCCATTAATACAGTACGAACAAGGGCTCTTTTTCGAGACCAAGTAGTTAGGCATACCTAAGCCTACTTGATATTGAGTATGTTCAAGCTATGGAATTTAATTCCTGATTAGTGGGTTGGGATTAACCAATTTCTTTATCCTGATTAGGCTAATCCAAGCATAAAGAATATCAGAGGCAAGGTTGTGATAGTATTAAATACTTTAATGATTAAAAGATGTTAATCAGCCAATTATACAGTAGTTACATTTGATATAATTGGTATTGGATACCTACCACTGAACTTAAGAGAGGCTTGTTGGGCTATCCTAAGGTCATTCTTAAGGAATATGGATACTTGTCCACTAAGAAAGCTTCCAACGGCTTTCCCAAGTCAATAATAGGGGCTAATGATTTGAGTAAAATAGTGGAATAAAAATGCGTTTAATTAAAAACCTAATTACTTGCATATCATGAACATAGACATGTTCTAATAACTCTATCTTTACAGCTAGGTCACTTACATCATGTCAAAAAACCTAAACCTACGTAGCATATTGGAAATAAATAAGCTCACAGAATCAAACTATTTGGACTGGCATAGAAACATGAGAATTGTTTTCCTAATAGGGCCTAAATTAGTCATATTTTTTCTAGTTATTTGAGACTATTTTGTGATATATTTTGTTCAATAACTAGTCATATTCCTTCATATTTGAGATTTTACCCTTGAAAAGGTATTGTGTGCATTATTTTAGATTTTAGGGGTAAAATAAGATAAAAATGTCGCAAAATAGAATAGAGGCGGTGCCAGCCAGGACAGAGGAACTGGCGCTAGCCACATGTTGCTGGCACGCACTCCAAGGTGACAAAAAAAGCAAGTGAAATGGAGAAGAACAGAACTAAACTAGCGCTGGTTGGGAGACTAGAGGCAGCACCGACTGCATTCTGGAAAGATTGCGCTAAAATCAAGGAAAAAATTGGCGAACAATTGGAGAAATAGAGCACAACCAGTGCATGTTGTGAGGCTGTAGGCAGCGTCGGCTATGCCCTGATGATCAGGCGGTGCCTCGATTTTCGTCTGCATTTTTTTTGGCAAACTACAGATTTTTAGTATTTTCCTACTTCTAATAGGCCAAAAACCTACACCAACAAATTTAGGCACTTCCTAAGCCTATAAATAGAGGGGAAACACAAGAGAAAGGGGAGAATTTGGAGATCATAATAGAAAATCACTCAAATTAAGGAGGAATTCTTCAATTCAAGGAGGGTTGTGCAAGAGGGTCTACAAAGAAAAAAGAAGGAGGCTTGTCTATGAGTGCTTTCTTTTACTTTATTTTCCTTTTCTTGAACAATAATGTGTTAATTGTTTTATTGTAATTCAACATTATTTTAGGTATTTATGATTTTTAGAGTTACTTTGAGCATTTGATTCATTGATTGTTCTTCTTGGTATTTAATTACTTGTGCTTATTACGAGATTTGTTAGTTGTTTCTTTCCATTAACTTACTGGACCATGGAGGTTGATGGTGGTTTCAATTCATTAATTTCATATTCATTGTCGATTAACTTACTGGACCAATGGGGTTAATTGATTAGAACTAGGCAATTAAAGGTTAATGGATGTCTACCGAGACCAAGGATTCATTGATTAATTTCATGTTTTATGTTTGACGAGACCATAGGAATTTAATCAAGGATTGTTTTCAATGTGTCTTTTGGGTGAATTAGTTGAGACGAGACCAAGTGATGCTAATTTTTCTAGAAGATAGTGATTTCATGGATTGACCAAAGAAGTGAATCTACCTTAATCCTTCATAATGCCAAGAGAATGATTAGTTATGATAATGATTAGGTACTTTAAGATCATGTTTGTCAAAATAATAGTTTGAGTTACATAATTCTCCATCCTTGACATGTATATATTACTTTATTTTATATAATTTTATTTTTCTTTTTATTTCTTTTTCACTTTATTGAGTTGGTTAAACAATGAAATAAAATAGATTAATGTATACTTGTTCCTTGAGGATCGACACTTGTTTGAACCCTATACTATGCTTAATGATGAGTACGCTTGCTCATATGTGTAATTTGGGTTAACATTTTAATTTAAACTTGATTGAGAATATGCTTATTTTTATATGATTTTTATACCAAAATTCATACGCATCAATTTTTTGGCATTGTTGTCGGGGATTAGAATCTTTTAGAGGTGTTTTTGAAAAACTTGATTACACATCAAGTTTTTGGCGCCGTTGCTGGGGAACAATATCATGAAAGCTTGGATTTTATTGACTTAACCATGTAAATATGTAAATATGTTTATATGTAAATATATATATATATATATATATGTGTGTGTGTGTTCCTTGTATGAATAAGTAGCCTATTTTGTTGTTTGTATAATTGTATTTTAATTTCACTATATGTTGTAAATATGTAAATAAGTAGATACATGTTCATAATAACTAACGTTTCTTTGTATGTTTGTATATATTGTATATTAAGTATTTAATTTTACTATCCTAATGTTAATATGGAATATGTGTAATCTTTGTATTTTGAATTAGATGATTTGTATGTCTATAATTTTGAGTCAATATTAACTCTTCTTATTTTCAGGTTTGGACTTTTGCCAACATGATATTTTAGACGGACTATTTTATTTTTTTTATTTGTTTCTTTATTTACAATTTTTACTTTTAGTATAGTTTAGGAATTCTTGTTTTACATGTATTAGGGTCATGCATTCAATTAGGAAAGTTTTAGTTGTCAAAAAAAAAAAAAAAAGCATTAGTGTATTGATGATAGATTGGTAACATTACAAGTTCACAGTGATGTTTTTAGTGAGATGTCATTAGAAGCATTAGTGAATTCTTATGTTGCTAATACAAATTCAGCTGTTCAAGGGCATGAAGAAGCTTCCCAACGATTGTGTGATTAAAGAAAACAACTAGTTAAGATTGTTGAGGAGACTCATGAGGTCATGCTTGCCCGTACAATTGACCATGGAAAAAAAAAAAAAAAAAGAGGCTATGAGGGACAATTGCATGATGTGGCAGGAGAGGTATTTGATTCTACTCTATGTGCTCATAATTCTAATATTTCTTTATCACATGATTTCTTAAGTTCCTCTCACTTCTTGGAGAACAATGGTCCCAATGATAATGGAGGTAACGTGGTATTTGTAGATGCCTTGAAAAGTAAGGATTTTCTTGATTCCATTTTTTAGAACTCAAATACTAAGTTTAAAGGGGAATTTTAATTGTAAAAATTCTTTTGAAGGATTAAAAGATGATTTCAAAGTTGATGCATCCATTACATACCATGTGCACTCATATGTTGAAAAAGATATTTATGTGTCTAAAGGAATGTTAGAAAATGAGGTTTATGTGCTTTGCTTTGCTGGGAAAAATCATTTTCATGAACCCTCCATTTTTGAAAATCCTCCATTCTTTCTACATTCACTATGCCTATATTCTATTTTGAGCTTTAATTTCTTTTCAAAAAGTTTGATGAGGAAACATGATGAGTGTGAAAAGTGTTTGTTTTATATTTTTTATTTGGGTCTTTTTCTTTATTTTGTATTCTTTTATTTAGGTGGGTTTTTATTTTATTATTATTTTTCTTGTGCTTTTATTTGTGTTTTGTTTTAGATGAATAAAGTCCTCTTGGACAAGTCCTTCTTTTATCTCAAGTTTGGATATCTATTGGAGCATTATTGCACTTGGGAAGTATTGCTTAAACTTTCTAACCCATTATTATTTTAAGTCCCTTTGGAGATGCTTTCTTGCGTTTATTTTTTGCCAATGAGGACATTGTCCAATTTAAGTGTGGGGGAGTGGTTTGGTGATATACTTTGTCCAAGTTGTTATCAACTATCTTGGTGTTTTCTTAGTATTGAGCTACTTTGAAATATTTTGAAATTGAGAAAATATTTGATTTTGATCACAATGAATGGATGTAATTTTTTTCTTATCTTTTCCCCATTTATTTTTATCCCATGGCAATATTTTCTTGTTCTATTTGTTTGGCCATTGAGGACAATGTCCAGTTTATGTGTGGGGGAGTGGTTAGATTGAAAATTCTTCTTCATTCTTTTATGCGTCATTCTTCTTGCTATGCTCCATCCTTTTGAAGTATCCTTGATTGCAAAATTTTCAACAATTTTTTCAGATTTTTGGTTAACTTTCAAAATATATTTTTAATGCATGTCTTTGTGATAGATCATAGAGCATATGTTCTATGTCATTTATGGCTTATGCATGACTTTTTGCACGCACTTGGACTAAGTAGTTCTTGATCATATGCTTTACATTGTTCTTAAACCTGTTTTTAGGTTAAAATTCAATGAGTGTTCTAGAACTTACTTGAATACCTCTCGAGGCGAAATAAGAAAGACATTCATGATTTAATTTAAGAATGACGGTAATAAGCCTTCTTTGGATAATTTGAGATTTTCAAGCCTACCTATTGTATATTATCCTTAGTGCCTATTTTGAGCCTAAATTGTTAATTTCTTTCTTAAAACCCATTAGCATACTTTTTCCATTACTTCGTCCTGAGAGTTTGAATAATTCTTCCAAATCTTTGATTGCTCTTGATGGATAAAAGTACATGTAGGAGAATGTTGAGGGAGAATACTTGTGGAAATATCATGACTTGTTACTTTCAGTCATGCATCAATAGTTGTGTTAAGTTAGGAAAGGAGAAAAGAAAGAGAAGAAAAAGAAAAAGAAAGATTGAAAGCAAAAAGAAAATAAAAAGCTACTAGAAAAGATGGAAAGAGAAAAATTGAGAAAGAAACAATAGCAGCATTTGAAAAAAGAAAAGGAAAAAGAAAGAAAAATTGAAAGAGAAAGAAAAGAAAGATCACAAGAGGAATGGTGGTTCAACTGTAGGTATTTCTGAAAAACTTGAGTTCACATTAAGTTCTTGGCACCATTGCTAAAAATTTGAATGATCTTGTGAAGAAAAAATTATTAATGAGTTGAGAATGATCGATGAAAATGCAGGATTTGCTTGAACTATACTGTAATTGCTATACAAGGTTATGGGTTTTGATTAATTTTGGAATAGGAGAGCAAGAAGAGTTTGGAATTACTTGGTGTTGGGTATCTCAGGCTCGTATCCTATACGACGCAGTGGAAAATAAATGAGATACCATCCCAGGACTTGCCTATGTGTGAAAAACAAGACATAAAGATAATAAAGGTAGCAGCTTTTTACCTTTGTTTGATCGTCTGAAGAACAAAATTTCATCTTCAAGTCGAGGTGCGATTCAGCAATCCTCGTGATCAACCTCCACGTGAGTTGAACATCTAACCACTATAATCACAGTGTGTGATTATCTCTAACAGTAATCCACAGAGAGGAATACTTAAGCACCAAACTTTCCTGTGCTAGCAGAAGCAAGATGGTGGCTAGGGTTGTTTCTCAAGACAGTCGAGAGAGATAGAGAGAAGAGAAGGTTGAGTGTTGCTGATTTTTCGTGTGTCACTTTTCAGCTAGGGGTTCGTGTGTCTTGTTAATATGTCACACGGAATTTCCCTTCCCAAAACTGAGAATTCTAATCCTATTAGAATTCCCTAATTGTAATTGGAAACATCATGTTCTCACAATTACAACTTGGACCACAAATTATAATTAATTATAATTTATCCACAATAAATTCTCTTTCTCTTAATTAAACCCATTATGTTATCAAATAACATCTTGAGTATATAATCCTCTATTGTGTGTGACCTATTAGGTTTCCCAGTCAATTAGTAGTGCACATGAATTAATCCAAACGTCTTTGAGATTAATAATCCATAATTAATTAGAACCAATCCTATTAATTCCAATTAGGATTGGTTTATTAATTCATCAATTAATAAACCCATATTCGCAGATCATGAGTGGTATCTAGCAACACATCATGACCACCCAAGAGTCCAGAAAGTCAAGTGACTTGACATGAACCATTTAATAATAAACTTTAGTGTAATTAACTCCTTTTACCGTACAATATGTCATTCGGTTTGGAGTACGGAACTAGTGCCAACTCCCTCTAGAATTAATTCTAGCCTGAAATATAATAGTATTTGTACCAGGAACCCACTACTCTAGATGTGTATCAATTGGAACTGTTTCCAATACACAATCGCTTTGGCCAAGGACTTTTCGAGTAGTAATTCATACAAGTGGCCGTGAGATATTTGCCCCTACTATTAGGAGTGGTGAATCATTTATTGACCCTATTAACTACTTTTCGTTTACCTCACAATATACCCAATATCCATCCCATAGGTGGCCCTCGATCGAGCTCCGGAGATTGGAATCAAAGTACAAAGCTCAGCAAATAAAGTACCTTGGAGATCTCAAGTCTAAGGATACTTGCACGTTTGCTACATTGAGATTTTATCATTGGCACTAAATAGTTATCCATGTGTTTATCTCAAAGCTAGATCATCCAATGAACTTCTTCTATTAACAAGCATCCATGTGTTAACTTTGAGTATCTCAATACTCATGGTTATGAGAATCACTGCCTGATCAAATCAAGAAGTTTAACACATGCTAGTCTTAACGGATTAATGATGTCATGTCTCATTAATACTATGACTAGGGACTATTTAAGTACTAATATCATCCAGTGTAGTAGGAATCTCATATCATGATCTCTATCATGATTTCCTTAACACAGTGTTGTACTATGAACTTTATTGAATAGTTATATTACTTAAAGTAAACAAAAGAACTGTAAGATAAATAATGCATTTTATTAAAATAAAAAGTGTCATATACAATGTATAAGTGATTACCTCTAGAGCACAACACTAACACTTGGTACATTTTGTTTATCCTTTTCTTGCGAACTCTCATCTTCTTTGATATTTGATTCTCCTATATCCTTCATTTGACAAGCTACATTACAAGCCCTTTAGCCTTACATTACAAGTTTGAAAGTCCTACTTAACCTAAGTAGAATCATGGTATATCTCAGATTAGTGGAGAGAGTGTATGAAAAGTAAGCTTATGGAATGCATACATTTTTTGAACTAAATTCTTTCTAATGGTTCGAGAATATTGTAAGTGTTGAAATGGTTCTACTAGTCACTATTTACTTACACAAGTCTTGCGTTTGTTATGAAAGATGTAGTAGCATGTGTTTTGTTGCCTTGAATGAAGAAAGCATTGAAATACTATTTTGAAATTGATTGAGTGATTTTGTGAAACCTTGTGTTTTTCCTATTTGTCTTTAATACTTTACTTGAGGACAAGTAAAGAGCTAAGTGTGGAGGAATTGATAGGGCCTAAATTAGTCATATTTTTCCTAGTTATTTGAGACTATTTTGTGATACATTTTGTTCAATAACTAGTCATATTCCTTCATATTTGAGATTTTACACTTGGAAAGGCATTGTGTGCATTATTTCAGATTTTAGGGGCAAAATAAGACAAAAACATCGCAAAACAGAACAAAGGCAGCACCGGCCAGGATAGAGAAATCGGTGCCGGCCACGTGCGGCTGACACACACTCCGAAGCAATAAAAAAGTAAGTGAAACAGAGTTAAACAGAACCAAATCGGTGCCGGCTGGAAGGCTAGAGGCGACGCCGGCTGCATTCTAGAAGGGTTGTGCGAAAATCAAGGAAAAAATCGGCGAACAGTTGGAGAAATAGAACATAACTGACGCTGGCTGTGAGGTTGTAGGCGGCGCTAGCTGTGCCCTAATGATAAGGTGGTGCCTTGATTTTCATACGCATTTTTTTTGGCAATCTGCAAAGTTTTAGTATTTTCCTACTTCTAATCGGCTAAAAACCCCACACCAACGAATTTAGCCATTTCCTAAGCCTATAAATAGAGGGAAAACACAAGAGAAAGGGGAGAATTCGAAGATGATAATAGAAAATCACTCAAATTAAGGAGGAATTCTTCAATTCAATGAAGGTTGTGGAAGAGGGTCTACAAAGGAAGAAGAAGGAGGCTTGTCTATGAGTGCTTTCTTTTACTTTGTTTTCTTTTTCTTGAACGATGATGTGTTAATTGTTTTATTGTAATCCAATATTGTTTTAGGTATTCATGATTTTAACAGTTACTTTGAGCTTTTGATTCATTGATTGTTCTTCTTGGTATTTAATTACTTGTGCTTATTACAAGATTAGTTAGTTGTTTCTTTCCATTAACTTATTGGACCAAGGGGGTTGATGGTGGTTTTAATGTTAGTGTTGTGCCCTAGAGGCAACCACTTATACATTGTATATGACACATTTTATTTTAATAAAAGACATTATTTATCTTACAGTTTCTTTTGTTTACTTTTAAGTAATATAACTATTTGATAAAATCCCTAGTACAACACTGTGTTAAGGAACTCATGATATGAGATTACTACTACATAGTATAGTGTTAGTACTTAAATAATCCCTAATCATAGTATTAATAAGATATGACATCATTAATACCTTGTTAGACTTCCTGATTTGATCAGGCGGTGGTTCTCATATTCATGAGTATTAAGATACTCAAAGTTAACACATGGATGCTTGTTAATGGAACAAGATCATTGGATGACCTAACTATGAGATAATTACATGGATAACTATTTAGTACCAGTGATATAATCTTAATATAGCAAATGTGCAAGTATCCATAGACTTGAGATCTCCAAGGTACTTTGTTTGTTGAGTATTGTGCTTTGATTCCAATCTCTGGAGCCAGATCGAGGGCCACCTATGGGATGGATATTGGGTATATTGTGAGGTAAATGAAAGTAGTTAAGAGGATCAATAAAGGATTTACCACTCCTAATTGTAGGGGCAAATATCTCACGACCACTTGTAGAAATTACAACTCGAGAAGGCCTTGGTCAAGGCGATTGTGTATTGGAAATAGTTTCAATTGATACACATTTAGAGTAGTGGGTTTCTGGTACAAGTACTATTGTATTCAGGCCAGAATTAATTCTAGACGGACCGCCATTTTCATTGCCGGAGACGGGACCTAAAAGCATTTTCTCAAAATTAGTTTTAAGACAAACAATTTTATTTTTCAAAATAGTGATTTTGAAAATTTAAAATTAATGTATTATTTTAAAATATTAATTTTAGAATTTGTTTTATTTTTCCAAAATAGTGATTTTGGAATTATAAAAAGTATATGTTTATTTTGTTTAAGCATAGTTAATGGCATGGTGGATGGTTATGGACTAAAACCAATTATATCTATTCATGCATTTTATAGTTTTGGTTTTTTTATGAAATAGGACCTGCATGTCCTGCCTTTTCTAGAATTATTTTATAATTTTCTTCTCATCTAACTCCCCTCAAATATAACTCGAGATTTTCTCTCTTTAGGAAATTATGTAATTAGTTTACATAGGTTAGATAGGAGTAGATTTATTCTATTCTAGAGATGGCAACCAAAACAAGGCGAGAAGGTAAGACCTTCTACTTAAATCATGCATGAACACATAGGGTTAACTATATTAATTTCTTTTATGGCTCAAAGAAATTAATTTAGGGTAAAGTCCATAACCATACTATGTAATTGCTTTATTACAATGATTATCAATTACGTGATTTATTGATTTTTATGCATGTCATTCAATGAAATCACTAAAAGGAACAAATCTCTCAATTAATATTAAACATAATTCCTTCCGTTAATATAGTAAGAACGAGAGTCCTTTTTCGAGACCAGATTATTTGGCAAACCCAAGACTACTTGTCATTGGGCATGTTCAAGCTATGGAATTAAATTCTTTTGGAATTAATTTCCTGATTAATGGGTCGGGTTTAACTAAATTCTTTATCCTGGTTGGAAACACTTAAACATAAAGAAATTTAGAGGAAAAGTTGGGGTAGTCCAAAAGGCTTTAAGATTAAAAGCTATTAATCACCCAATGATCTGGTAGTTACATACGATGTAATTCGTATTGAATACCTACCAATGAATTTAAAGGTAGCTTGTTAGGCAAATCCAAGGTTATTCTTGAAACATTTGGATACCAGTCCACTAGGAAAGCTTCCAACGGGCTTTCTCGAATCAGTAGTGGGGGCTATTGGTTTGAGTAAAATAGTGGAGTAAATATGTGTTTAATTAAAGTCCTAATTATTTGCATATCATGTGCATATATAAGTAGTTAATGCTCTCTATCTTTACATCTAGGTCATTTGCATCACGTCAACAAACTTGAACTTACATAGCATCTTGGAAACCAACAAGTTAACCAAATCAAACTATCTCAACTGGTATAGAAATTTGAGAATCGTTCTCAAATCGAAATAGTTGCTCTACGTGCTAGATGCTCCTATTCCACCACCACCAGCTCAAGATGCTTATGCTGATGAGCATGCTGTCCACAAGAGGCATAAGGAGGATAGTGATACAACATCATGTATTATGCTGTCATTCATGACTCCCGAGTTGCAAAAACAGCACGAGCATACGGATGATTAATCGATTATACTACATCTTCGAGAGCTGTTTGATGCCCAAGCCAAAACTGAGAGATATGAGATCTCAAAGCAACTATTTTGTTGTAAAATGGTAGAGGATTCTTTTGTGGCCACTCATAGGCTGAAGATGCTTGGCTTGATAGAGAAGCTTGGATCTCTTGGGTTTGCAATGGATCATGACTTAAGTGTTATTTTAATTCTACAATATTTGCCTAATAATTTCTCACAATTTGTGATTAAATATCAAATGAACAAGATTGAGTCCACTATTCCTGAGTTAATTAATCTTCTCAAAACTGCGGAGTCCTCCATGAAGAAGGATCCCAATGCAGTTTTAATAGTAGAATCTTCCTCTTCTAAGAAGAAAGTTTAAAAGAAGAAGAAGAAGGCTCCCATGAAGCCCAAATGTGGTGTGAACAAGAAGGACGCAGCTACCAAGGGCCTATGTCATCATTATGGGAAGACGGGCCACTGAAAGCGCAACTGCAAAGCCTACTTGGAGACTATTAAGGATAAGAAGCAGAAGGAGAAGCTTACAAGCACTTCTACTTCTACTCCGGGTATATTTATGATTGAGAGAAATACTGCATTTAGAAATAAGATATGGGTATTAGATACTAAATGTGGATCTCATTTGTGCATTAACTTCTAGGGACTAAAGAGCAGTAGAAGGCTAGAGAAAGGCAATGTGGACCTACATACTGCAAATGGGGCAAAGGTTATTGCACTTGCTGTGGGGACATACGAGCTTAACTTGCCTTCGGGATTAATTCTAGAACTGCAAAACTGTTATTATGTACCAGTTTTAATGAAAAACATTATCTTAGTTGCGTGTTTAGACTTATGTGCATTTTATTTAATAGTTAAAAATACATGTTGTTCTTTTCCTTTGAATGATATTCACTATGGTTCAGCAACTTAAGTTAATAGTTTATATGTTCTAGACTTGGATAATTCAGTTCTCAATATAAACAATAAGAAACCTAAAATAGATAACTCTAACACCTCTTACTTATGGCATTATTGTTTGGGCCATGTAAACGAAAATCGTGTTTCTAAGTTACACAAACTTGGTGACGTGGGGTCATTTGATTATGAATCATATGGCACATGTGAGTCTTGTTTACTAGGTCAAATGACTAAAACTCCTTTTCCAGGAAAATAAGAACGGGCCAAGAAGTTATTAGAACTCATATATTCTGATGTATGTGGTCTAATGTCAATACAACCAAGAGGATGTTATAACTATTTTATAACCTTTATCGATGATTTCTCACGATACAGATATTTGTATTTAATGAAATACAAATCTGAGGCCTTTGAATGATTCAAAGACTTTAAAAATGAAATGGAGAAACAACTTGGCAAAAGTATAAAGACTCTAAGATCTTATCGAGGAGGGGAATACTTGAGTCAAGAGTTTCTGAGTTATTTTAGAGATAATGGGATATTGTCTCAATGGACTCCACCACATACACCTCAACATAACGATGTATCTGAGAGAAGGAATTGAACTCTTCTAGACATGATACAGACAATGATGGCTTCTGCAGACCTACTAACATCATTTTGGGGTACGCACTAGAGACTTCTATTTATATACTAAACAGAGTTCTGGCAAAATTGGTTGATACTATCCCATTTGAGATGTTCTTTGTTATGAAACCAAACTTATCGTACTTGCGAGTATGGGTTGTCCTGCCTTTGTTAGAAGGCCACAGTCAGATAAACTTGAGAGTAAGTCTGACAAGTGTTTGTTTGTGGGATATCCAAAAGAATCTTTCAGATATTACTTCTATCTACCCTCCAAAAATAAATTGTTTGTTTGAAGCATGCCGTCTTCTTAGAGAAGGAGCACATGCTCAAAGGGGATAGTGGGAGTAAGATTGAACTTAGTGAAGTTCATGAAGATTAAACAAACGAGGATCAACCATCTAACCCCACATCTATTGAGAGAATAGATGAACCTTCTAATACACAAGAACCTCGTAAATTTAGTAGGATACGTGTGGCACCTGAGAGATATAGATTTCTCATTAGTGACCACAATGACGTATTGCTCATAGATGAAGATGAGCCTACAAACTACAAGGATGTTCTGAACAGTTTAGAATCTAGAAAATGTCTTAAGGCCATAAAGTCAGAGATGTATTCCATGTACGACAACCAAGTATGGACTTTGGTTAATCCACCCAAAGGAATTAAAACTATTGAGTGCAAGTGGGTTTTCAAGAAGAAAACGGACATGGATGGTAACTTTGTTACCTATAAAGCGCGACTAGTGGCGAAGGGTTATCGTCAACTACATAGTATTGACTATGATGAAACCTTCTCGCCAGTAGCCATGTTGAAATCCATCAGGATACTCCTAGCCATTACTGCTCAACATGATTATGAGATTTGGCAAATGAATGTGAAAACAGCTTTTCTAAATGGAAATCTGACTGAGGAAGTGTATATGACACAACCTGAGGGTTTCACATCCAATGATGGCACAAAGGTGTGTAAGCTTCAAAGGTCCATTTATGGACTTAAGCAAGCTTCTAGGAGTTAGAACATCTATTTTGATGAAATAATCAAAGAGTTTGGTTTCATTCAAAACATGGATGAGCCTTATGTATACAAGAAGGTTAGTGGGAGTGCAATCGTATTTTTATTACTTTATGTAGATGACATATTGCTAATAGGAAATGATATACCTGTCCTACAAACGGTTAAAATTTGGTTGTCTAAATAATTCTCCATGAATGACCTTGGAGAAGTAACCTATATTCTTGGAATAAGGATCTATAGGGATAGATACAGAAGGTTGCTAGGTCTTTCATAGTCTACATACATAGATAAAGTGCTAAAGAGGTTTAGCATGGGTCAATCCAAAATGGGATTTTTACCCATGTCACATGGTGTAAGCCTTTCAAAGTCGATGTCTCGTAAGACAGAAGTTGAAAGGGATCGCATGAGTAAGATTCCATATGCCTCGACAATTGAATCTCTCATGTACGCTATAATATGTACTAGGCCTGATGTATCTTGTGCTCTCAATTTGATGAGCAGATACCAATCTGACCCTGGTGACGGTCATTGGGCAGTAGTAAAGAACATTCATAAGTATTTACGAAGGACTAAGGATATGTTCTTAAATAATCCCTAGTCATAGTATTAATAAGACAGGACATTATTAATGTGTTAAGACTAGCATGCGTTAGACTTCCTGATTTGATCAGGCGGTGGTTCTCATATCCGTGAGTATTGATATACTCAAAGTTAACACATAGATGCTTGTTAATGGAACAAGTTCATTGGATGACCTAACTTTCAGATAATCACATGGATAACTATTTAGTACCAGTGATATAATCTCAATATAGCAAACGTGCAAGTATCTTAGACTTGAGATTTCCAAGCTACTTTATTTGCTAAGCATTGTACTTTAATTCCAATCTCAGGAGCTCGATCGAGGGATGCCTATGGGATGGATATTGGGTACATTGTGAGGTAAACAAAAGTTGTTGAGAGGGTCAATAAAGGATTCACCAATCCTAATAGTAGTGATGAATATCTCACGGCTACTTGTCAGAATTATTACTTGAGAAATCCTTGGCCAAGGCGATTGTGTATTGGAAATAGTTCCAATTGATACACATATAGAGTAGTGGATTCCTGGTACAAGTACTATTGTATTCATGCCAGAATTAATTCTAGAGAGAGTTGGCACAAATTTCGTACTCCTAACCGAATGAGATATTGTATTGTGAAACAAGTTAATTGCACTGAAGTTTGTTATTGAAGGGTTCATGTCAAGCCACTTAACTTCCTGGACTCTTGGGCGGTCATGATGTGTTGCTAGATACCGCTCATGATCTAGGAATATAAGTTTATTAATTGATGAATTAAATTAATAAACCAATCCAGATTAGAATTAATATGATTAATTCTAATTAATTATAGATTATTAATCTCAAAGACGATTAGATTAATTCATGTTCGCTACCAATTGACTGGGAAACATAATAGGTCACACACAATAGATGATTATATACTCAAGATGTTATTTGATAACATAATAGGGTTGATTAAGAGAAAGAGAAGTTATTCTGGACAAATTATAATTAATTATAATTTGTGGTCCAAATTGTAATTGTGAGAACTTAATGTTTCCAATTATAATTAGGGAACTCTAATTGTTTTAGAATTCCAGTTTTTTAGTGAATTTTTCAGTTTTATATGATATAACCGAGAAACCCTGGAGTGGAATTCACTTGAAAATTGCAGCCACCTAAACCTTCTTTTATTCTTCTCTCTTTCTCGATTGTTCTTGTGAAGAACCCTAGCCGCCATCTTTTTCTGCTAGCACATGAAATTTTGGTGCCTGAATATTCCTCTATGTGGATTATTGTTAGAGATAATCACATACTATTATTATAGTGGTTAGATGTTCAACTCACATGAAGGTTGATCAAGAGGATTGCTGGATTGCATCTTGACTTAAGGAATAAATTTTTGTTCTTCGGAAGATCAAACAAAGGTAAAAAGCTGCTACCTTTATTATCTTTATGTCTTGTTTTCCACACATGGGCGGGTCTTGGGATGGTGCCTCGTTTTATTTTCTCGCTGCGCCGTATAGGATACGAGCCTGAAATACCAAACAATTAATTCATTAATTTCATATTCATTGTCGATTAACTTACTGGACCAAGGGGGTTAATTGATGAGAACTGGGTAATTAAAGGTTAATTGATGTCTATCGAGACCAAGGATTCATTGATTAATTTCATGTTTTAAATTTGCCGAGACTAAGAGAATTTAATCAAGGATTGTGTTCAATGCGTCTTTTGGGTGAATTAGTTGAGATGAAACCAAGTGATGCTAATTTTTCTAGAAGATAGTGATTTCATGGATTGACCAAAGAAGTGAATTTACCTTAATCCTTCATAATGCCAAGAGAATAATTAGCTATGTTAATGATTAGGTACTTTAAGATTATGTTTGTCAGAATAATGGTTTGAGTTAAATAATTCTCCATCCTTAACATGTATATATTATATTATATTATATTATATTATTTTTATTTCTTTTTCACTTTATTGAGTCGGTTAAACAATGAAAGAAAATGGATTAATGCATACTTGTTCCTTGAGGATCGACACTCGTTTGAACCTATACTATGCTTAATGATGAGTACGCTTGCTCATATGTGTAATTTGGGATTAATGTTTTAATTTAAACTTGAATAGGAATGTGCTTACCTTTATATGATTTTTATACCCAAATTCATACGCATCATCTCCAGTCGAAAAAGTCGCTCTATGTGGTAGATGTTCCTATTTCACTACCTCCAGCCTAAGATACTCCTGCTGATGAGCTTGTTGTCCACAAGAAGCACAAGGAGGGTAGTGACACTGCATCATGTATTATTTTAGTGTCAATAACTCCTGAGTTACTAAAACAGCATGAGCATATGAATGCTCAAACCATTATCTTCCATCTTAAAGAGCTGTTTGATAAATAAGCTAGAACTAAAAGATATGGGATCTCTAAGCAACTATTCAATTGAAAGATGGTTAAGGGTGCTTCATTGGCCACTCATAGGCTACAGATATTAGGTTATATTGAAAAGCTTAGGTCTCTTAGGTTCGTAATGGATCACAATTTAAGTATCACAATATGCTACTTCTAACTTGGTCTTGATCATCTTTACAACCAATCAGACCTTTTCAAGATCAAAAGTATCTTATTCGCCTATTCTCTGTCCTAAATTTTCCCAATATAATAGGGACTGCAATTTTCTTCCATATTAAACTTCAAACGGGGACATTCCAATTCGCATGCAAATTCTGCATATGCTAAATTATCAATCCACTTAGTTCTAAAATCCAAAGCACAGGTCCTCGACATGTCTTTCAAAGTTCTATTCACTCGTTTTGTCTGTCCATTCGTGTATAGGTGCGCTACTATGCTAAACTTTATTGGGGTCATATACTCTCTACTGCAGCTTAGTCCAAAACTTTGAGGTAAATCTAGGACCTCGATCTGACACAATACTAGAGGATACTCATGAAGTCTAATTACTTCTTCCATATAGATTTCACTTAACTTCTCTAGGAAATTTCGTTAATTAATAGGAATGAAATGAGCAGACTTAGTTAGTCGATCCATTATCACCTAAATAGTATCTCACCGCTCTACTATCATAGGTAATCTTATAATGAGGTCTATAGTAATTTCACCCATTTCCATGATGGAGCAGATAATGGTTGTAACCCCTCCAGGCCGTTGTTGATTGGCTTTCTTTTACTGAAAAATTAAATATCAAGTGACAAGGTCTGAACTATCCTTCTTTATACCAATTCACAATAATATCGTTTTAGGTTCGAATACATCTTTACGGCTACTGGATGGATGGTATTCTTACTCCAATGTGCCTCCGTCAAAATATCTTATCTCATCGAAGATTATTTCAGAATACAATACCGACCCCAATAGCAATTAATCCCATCATTGTCCTCTCGAAACTCATCTCCTCTTGTATTCGCCTCCTTCTACACTAGCTTTTGCACTCTTTATCTTTATCTTGCTCTATCTTCAACTATCGTAGGAAGGTAGGTTGGATGGAAATATTACTTATTCTTATTTCTCTGTCTACCGCAAGTACTTCTAATTCTGGAATTTGTAACATCCGAAGAGTTGATAAATTTGCCTTCCTACAAATGGGCATTTACTACTGTGTTTGCTATTCCAGGATAATATTTAATTGGACATTGAAATCCTTCCAAAAATTCCATCCATCAACTTTGCCTTATGTTCAAATCCTTTTGAGTAAAAACATACTTCAAACTTTTGTGGTCGGTGAAGGTTTCTAACTCAGCCATACACAAATAATGTCTCCACTCCTTAAGGGCAAACATAATAGCAACTAACTCCAAATTATGTGTAATGTAATTCTTCTCATGAGATTTCCATTTTCTAGAGATATAAGCTCTCACCTTTCTCTCTTGCATCAATACTCCTCTCAATCCTTCCTTAAACACATCCGTGTACTCCTCATAAGGCTTGTCCATCATTGAAAATATTAAAATAAGAATAGAACTTAATCCATTTCTCAACTCCTGAAATTTTTCATCACATTTCTCAGTCATAAGGAACTTTCTTTTGGGTGAGTTGCCTCAAAGTAAAGGTATCTTAGAAAATTTCTTAGTAAATCTCCAATAATATCTTGCAAGTCCCTGAAAAATATCGTATTCAGTCGGAATCTTAGGATGTTTCCAATTCGTCTATTGCTTTAATTTTTGCAGGATCTATTGTACTCATGACTTTGGATATCATATGTCCTAAGAATGCTAGCTTTTGCAGCCAAGACTCATACTTACTGAATTTTGCATATAGTTTGGTCTCCCTTAACTTTTCTAATACATTCTGAAGATTATTGTTCATGATCTTAGGGATCTTTAGAGTACCCCAGAATATCATCTATGAATATAGACATAAAATTGGGCCAAAATGTCTGATGCGTTAGATCTATGAAACAGTAAGCATTAGTGACACCAAAGGGGCCTCACTACAAGCTCAAAAGGACCATATCGTGTTAAATGCAGTTTTTAGTATATTTTTCTTCCCGAATTCAAACATAGAAATATCCTTACCTCTAGTCTAATTCTGAGAATCACCCTACTCTTTGTAACTGATCAAACAATTCATCAATCATGGCAATAGATATTTATTCTTTACCGTTACTACATTTAACCTCACAAATCTATATACATCCGTGGCAACTCATCTTTCTTTCTAACAAACAAGATAGGTACTCCCCAAGGTGAAGCATTTGGTTGAATAAGCTTTGCCCCATCAATTCCTACAGTTGTTTCTTGAGCTCTTGTAATTCTGTATATGCCATTCTATAAAAAGAGGCCCTTGAAATTAGTTCTGTTAATGGCACTAACTCAATAGAAAATTCAACCTCTCTCTGGCGGTAACTTCTTCAATTCTGCTGGAAAAACATCTAAATATTCATTCATTACAGGGCATCTTTTGGGCTTCTTAACTTCTCCTAGTTTATTAATTACATAAGGTAAGTATCATGTACACCCTTTCCTAATTATCTTTCGGGCCTTGAGTCCCAATTCAAAAGCATTACTTTTTTTTCCAACCTCACCTACAAATTTCAATATAGGATTCCCCAGTTGACGGAAATGTACTACTTTATGTCTACAGTCAACTTGATTACGATGTTGGGATAGCCAGTCCATGCCCAAGATAGCATCTTAGTCCTCTATAGGCAGACATATCAAATGTCCTCCAAAATTTCATTTCCTACCAAGATCTTACATTCCTTATGTACTTTCTTACTATTCATTTACTTTCCCAATAGGGTACTGACAAGAATTTCTTATGAAGTTTCTTTCCCATTTTTACCCCTATAATGTCAAGAAATACATTAGCAACAAAGGAATGCGTAGAACCAGGATCTACCAATACTTTAGCATTGAGATCATAAATAAGGAGCGTACCTTTCACCACTGTAGCCTTGTTGTCCGTCTTCTTTAATTCCACTACCCGAGCATTCATTTGGGAGTTTGATGGATCCAATTCTAGAGGTAGAAACTTGTCCTGAGTTCTCTTCTTCTAGTCTTGACTTTTGTCCTTAACTATTTCTTCCCGATTGACTCCATCCTCTTATTCCTCAGGGGTGAGGGCAATAGAAACTCTTGTGCCCCATCTCTCCACAATTAAAACATTTAAATGGGGGTTGTCCTCCAGTCGGGCCTCCACTCATTTGCATCTTTCATTTCTTTTGCTATCAGTGCCCTCTAGACCTTCTCTGACTCATATCCCAATATCCACTTCGATCTCTCCTGCTTATATTCTCATTAAATCTAGTAATAGTCTTATATAATTGTTGGGTAGTATCAGTTATCTTCTGGAAGGCTTGGAACATAGGATTGTCCAAAAGTGCAGGGTGGGGACTTTACAGCTGTAGTTCCCCCACCATTGACTCAAGATTATTTTGAGTAGCTCGCTTAGGAGACATTTGTTCAGTTTATAAGATTTTACCGATATGGCAATATAATATAGCTAAAAAACAATCATAAAATAGGTATGGTACAATTAGCAAAACATGACATATATTCATTCTCATTTTTTACAAAGTCAGTACAAAAATTATATGCCAAGCACACAATCATATACACCGGCTAAACTGTACATATCATATATATATATATATATATATATATATATATATATACATACATCTCATCTTCCTACTCTTCATCCTTACTGTCTGATATAAGAGGTCCTAAATTAGTCGAGACTGTATAGGACTCCGCCGTATTAACCTCATTATCTCTGTCCGCATCTGACTGCAACCAAGTTAATAGTTCCAGGTCCATCTCTAAAACCCCCTTAGATTCCTCAACTGCAGGTACCTCCACCTCAGGTACCTCATGCTCCTTTCCTACATCAACAACCCTCAAATCCAGTATCTCCTCCTCAAGTACCCTGGGTACATCCCTACCAAACACCTCCTCATCATCCTCCGATAGTACTGCACCTTTCAGGATGCTATCCTTCTCTTCATCAACATTGTCTTGATGGCGCAGCTCAATATCACTATCAGTCTCAGCGAAGTCGCCTCTTGCCTCCTTATGCGGCTACCGTATCCTCTCAGGGTGGGTTTCCTCTCCCTACCCGAGCCCTCACCTACCTCTCTCTTCCCTACATTACTACGCTCGACCATTGGGTGCTTACCCTTAATGCTTCTATCCACCATACCTACACAATAAAAGGGTTCAATCAATTTCTATAATGATACCACAGTTCTATAAATCTAAACTCTGATACCAATTGTAACACCCCAAGTAAGGACAACAGCGGAAGCATATCAACATTGGGTGTCACCCCGTACAATTTTCTGGACAAAGGGTCTTTATAACGAAAACAACAGGGTACATACACATATGTAAAGTTCAAACTCGACAATAACCCACACTGATGGCCACACATATACATATATTAGTGAATCTCATACATGCCATCTCAATCTATAACAAAAGATAGTATATGATCGAAAGGAAACCTGTCCAGACCTATGCTGCCGATTTTATGGTATTATCCTTCTATCAGTAGATCCACTCAGCTCTGGATCCTACAAAAGGTAGGATAAAAGACACGTGTGAATAATGAATCACTCAGTAAGTCCCGTGTGTGCTAGTGCTTTATGGAAGAATAGGGTACATAAAACTTTTGTGGAATAGCATACCATTTGTTCATCGAAAACAATTGCAAAACTCTCTAAAGAAGAGTTTATCCGTAACTCATTCATTTTTGGAAAATCGTATTTCACTTTCAAAACATTGCCCCAATTTTCGAATTACAAGTGCTTCTCCAATAGAAGGTCGGCCTGTATGTAAAGCTCACAGGGATTCACCATCAACATTACGATGTTGTTGTGCCAGGGACTTTGCCTAACAGCACTCAATCGTGCAATGCTGAATAAGTACACCGACTTGCACCGTATCATCATACTGAGATCGTAGCCTCCAGTACTCGATCTGTGCGTCACCAGATAAGCACACCAACATGTATCGTGTTGTCATACTAGGACTGTACCTACAATACTCGATCTGTGCATCCCTAGAAAATCTTCTACTTTCTATCATAAGCCAGGGGTTCCAATCCTAATGTCAATCACCATCGTGGCAGCAAGGAGTCAAACGCGCCGAGTGTCCGCGCCTGGCATCCTACGAATGACTCAAAATCAAGAAGCGCCCGAAAACGCGACAATTGGCAGGTGTTGAATAGCTAGCCAGGACAACTCATCTCAATGTCCTGTTGCCCTGTTTTGAGTAAGATAATCCCCAGAACTGATTGGGTTACTTGGGGTTGTTTATCTTTAACTTGAGCTAGTACAAAGATCAAAGTCTTTACTGAGTAATCAACGTTAACAATACCAACTGATATGTCCAGACTTGGGTATAAAAATCATACAAAACTAAGCACATTCTCAATCAAGTTCAAATTAAAACGTTAAACCCAAATCACACATATGAGCAAGCGTAATCATCATTAACTGAGCATAAGGTTAAAATGAGTGTCGATCCTCAAGGAACAAGTAGACATTAATTACCCTTCTTTCATTGTTTAACCGACTCGATAAAATGACAAACAAATAAAAGGAAAATTAAAAAGAAAATTAAAATAAAAATATGTATATGTCAATGATGTAGATTTATGTAACTTAAGCCATTGTTTAGACAACCATGATCTTAAAGAACTTAACCATTATCATAACCAATCATTCTCTTGGCACCATAAAGGATGAAGGTAGACTCACTTTGATAGTCAATCTATGAAATCACAATCTTCTAGATAAATTAGAATCACATGGTCCGTCTCAACTAATTCATTCAAAAGACGCATTAAACACAATCTTTAATTAAATTCCCTTGGTTTTGGTGAATTTAGAACATAAAATTAATCAATGAACCCTTGGTTTCGGAAGACATCAATTAATCTTCAATTACCAGTTCTTAAACAATTAACCCCCTTTGGTCCAGCAAGTCAATTGCCAATAGAATATGAAATTAATAAATCGAAACACCTATCAACCCCCTGTGGTCTAGCAAGTCAATGGATAGAATCAAATAACTAATCTCATAATAAGCACAAGTAATTGAATACAAAGAATAATAACCAATTAATCAAAAGATCAAATAACTCTAGAAATCATGAATATCTAAAACAATGTTGAATTACAATAAAATAATTAACATATCATTGTTCAAGAAAAAGAAAACAAAGTAAAAGAAAGAACTCATAGACAAGTCTCCTTCTTCTTCCTTTGAAGACCTTCTTGTACAATCCTCCTTGAACTTGAAGAATTCCTCCTTAGACTGAGTGATTTTCTTTGGTGATCAATGAATTCTCCCCTTTTCCCTTGTGTTTTCCATCTATTTATAGGCTTAAGAGGTGCCTAAACTCGGAGGTGCTTAAACTCGTGGGTATAAAGTTTTTGGCCGAGTAGAAGTTGGGAATTGCTAAAATTCTTCAGATTTCCAAAAACGCGTAGAAAAATCGCAACACCGCCTCAGGGATAGACCACAGCCGGCGCCGCCTGTGTTCTGTTTCTCCACTCGTTCGCTGATTTTTCTCTAAATCGTGCGCATATGTTCCAGAATGCATCCGACGCCGGTTCCAGCCTTACAGTTGGCGCCGCCTATGCTCTGTTTCGCGACAGTTTTGCTTTGTTTTATCCAAAATCCTGAGATAATGACCAAAATACCTTTTCAAGGGTAAAATCTCAAATATGAAAGAATATAACTAGTTATTTCACAAAATGTATTACAAAAGAGTCTCAAATGACTAAGCAAAGTATAACCAATTTAGCCCCTATCACATTCCCCCACACTTAACTCTTTGCTTGTCCTCAAGTAAAGTATCAAGAACAAGTAGGAAAAACACAAGGTCTTAATCACTCAATCAATTCCCAAACCATATCTTCTATGCTTTCTTTATTTATGAATATAAAACATATGATACTAAATCTTTCACAGCTAATGCAAGACTTATGTAGTGATAAATGACTTAGTAGAACCATCTCAATACTTTACAATATTCTCAAACCGTTGGAAAGAAGTCAGTTTAAAAAGAGTATGCATTCTATATGCTTACTTTTCATACACTCTCTCCACTAATCCAAGACATATCATGATTCTACTTAGATCAAGTAAGACTTTTAAGCTTGTAATGTAAGGCTAAAGGTTTGTAATGTGGCTTAGCAAATAAAGGATATAGGAACATCAAAAGTCAAAGAAAACTGAGAGTAAGCAAGAAAATGGTAACCAAAATAAACCTATAATTCCCAACTCTGCTTGCTCTCCTATTCCACGAATCAATCAAACCATAACCTTATATAACAACCCTTATGCATATCAAGCAAATCCGGCATTGTTCTTTTTTTCTTTCTCTTTTTCACCTCATCTTATCATCAACTCTTTTCCTCACAAGATCACTCAATTTTCCAGCAATGGTGTCAAGTGTTTTATATGGATTTACGTTTATAGTTTACTCACCATCCCTTTTGTGATCTTTTCGCTCCTTCTTTTTTTTTTTTTTTCCAATTCTTATTCAATTCTTTCTTCTTTTACTCCTCTTTTGTTTTCAATGCTACTGTTCTTTTCTTTTTCACTCACTTTTCTTTTTAGCAGCTTGTTGTTTTCTCTTTTCACTTCCTCTCGTTTCTTTTCTGCTTTCTCATCTTTTTCAGCTCAACATGCTTTTCTTTCTCAATTTTTTTCAACTTCTTCCTTCCATTCCACTTTCTTTCTTTTCTAGCTCCACTTGTAATTGATCCATGACTGAAAATAACAAGCCATGATCTCCATCCCTGCATTTTTTTCCAACATACATATACCTTCATCCTTTAAGAGCATAAAGATTTGGAAATTATACAAACTCTCAACACAAGTAATGGACAAAATATCGTGACGGGTTTTAATGAAAGAAATCACCAATTTAGGCTCAAAATAGGCACTAGGGATAATATAACAACAGGCAGGCTTGAAAAGCTCAAACTATCCAAAGAAGGCCTATTACCGTCATCCCTAAGTTAAATCATGAATGTCTTTCTTATTTCGCCTCGAGAGGTATTCAAGTAAGTTCTAGAATGCTCTATGAATTTTAGTAGAAAAACAAGTTTAAGAATAATGCAAAGCATTTGATCAAGAACTACTTTGTCCAAGTGAGTGGAAAAAGTCATTCATAAGCCATCAATGATCTAGAACATATGCTCTATAATCCATCATAAAGATATGCACTAAAAATATAGCTTGAAATCTCTAAAAAATCAGAAAAATTTGAAAAACTTTCGCTGAAAATTTCTCCCTAGAAGGTTAAAGTATATGTATAGAAGACTTGTTAATCAAATCACTCCCCCACATTTAAATTAGACATTGTCCTCAATGGCTAAATAAATATAACAATAACAACAATACCATGAGACCAAAAGTATAGAGGAGAAGAGATAAGAAAAATAAACTTCCATTCTAAGTTAGCTCCAAAAGTTTCACTCTTCTAAATCTTTAAATTTTCAGAACTGTTAAACCAAATTTTTCTAAAGTAGATCACCACTAAGAAAACACCAAGATAATTGATAAAAACTTGGACAAAGTATATCACCAAACCACTCCCCCACACTTAAATTGGATAATGTCCTCCTTGGCAAAAGATAAACACCAGAAAGCATCTCCAAAGGGACCAAAAATAATAAAGGGGTAGAAAGTTTAAGCAATACTTCCCAAGTGCAATAATGCTCCAATAGATAGCCAAGCTTGAGGTAAAGAGAAAGGCTTGTCCAAGAGGGCTTTATACATCCTCAAAAGGTTTCTTATGACGTAGCATTGAAAGATCTAACTCCTTGAGGCATGATAAATGTAACACAGCATCATTTGGACCCATATTCTCCGAGAAAAGAGAGGAACCTAGGAAATCATGTGACAAAGAGAGGTTAGGATTATTAGCACATAGAGAAGAATTGAATACCTCCATTCCCACATTGGACCCTCATAGGATCTCCCCTCTCCTGGGAGATTCTCTTGTTGAAGTGTATGGGCTAGCATGAACTTATGATGCTCCTCAATAATCTTAACTAAGTGTTTCCTTTGATCACATAATCATTCGGAAGCTTCTTCATGCTATGGAACAGATGAATTTATATTGGCAACAAAAGAATTCACTAATGCTTCTAATGACGTCTCACCAAAAACATAAATGTGAGCTTGTAATTTTGCCAATCAATACACTAATGTTTTTTATTTTTTCTCTCTCTCTTTTTTTAACAACTAAAAACTATCCTAATTAAATGCATGACCACGATACATTTAAAATAAGAATTCCTAAATTAAAATAAAAGTAAAAATTGTAAATAAAGAAACAACTAATAAAATAGTTCGTCTCCAATATCATGTTAGCTTAAGTCTAAACTTGAAAATAAAAAGAGTTAGTATTGACTCAAAATTATAGATGTAAAAATCAACAAATTAAAAATATTATTATTATACATATTCCATATTAACATTGGGCTAGTAAAATTAAATAAACAATATATACAAACATACAAAGACAAGTTAGTTATTATTCACTTGCATATACTTAAGCACATAACATATAAGGAAATTAAGATACACGTATACAAACAACAAAATATGGCACCTTTTTGCAAAAATAAAAATTTTACAAATTTACATTTTTACATATTTACCTATTTACATATTCACATGGTTAAATCAACAAAATCCAAACTTTCATACTATTGTTCCCCGGCAACGGCGCCAAAAACATGATGTGTCCAAACTTGGGTATAAAAATCATACAAAACTAAGCACATTCCCAATCAAGTTCAAATTAAAACGTTAAACCCAAATCACACATATGAGCAAGCATACTCATCATTAATGGAGCATAGGGTAAAAATAAGTGTTAATCCTCAAGGAACAAGTAGACATTAATTACCCTTCTTTCATTTTTTAACCGACTCGATAAAGTGAAAAACAAATAAAAGAAAAATTAAAAAGAAAATAAAAATAAAAATATGTATATGTCAAGGATGTAGATTTATGTAACTCAAGCCATTGTTTAGACAACCATGATCGTAAAGAACTTAACCATTATCATAACCAATCATTCTCTTGGCACCATGAAGGATGAAGGTAGACTCACTTCGATAGTCAATCTATGAAATCACTATCTTCTAGATAAATTAGAATCACTTGGTCCGTCTCAACTAATTCATCCAAAAGGCGCATTAAACACAATCTTTAATTAAATTCCCTTGGTCTCTGTGAATTTAGAACATTAAATTAATCAATGAACCCTTGGTCTCGGAAGACATCAATTAATCTTCAATTACCGGTTCTTAAACAATTAACCCCCTTTGGTCCAGCAAGTCAATTGCCAACAGAATATGAAATTAATAAATTGAACACCCATCAATCCCCTTTGTTCTAGCAAGTCAATGGATAGAATCAACTAACTAATCTCGTAATAAGCACAAGTAATTGAATACCAAGAATAATAACCAATTAATCAAAAGATCAAATAACTCTAGAAATCATGAATATCTAAAACAATGTTGAATTATAATAAAACAATTAACATATCATTGTTCAAGAAAAAGAAAACAAAGTAAAAGAAAGAACTCATAGACAAGTCTCCTTCTTCTTCCTTTGAAGACCTTCTTGTACAATCCTCCTTGAACTTGAAGAATTCCTCCTTAGACTGAGTGAATTTTCTATGGTGATCAATGAATTCTCCCCTTTTCCCTTGTGTTTTCCATCTATTTATAGGCTTAAGAGGTGCCTAAACTCGGAGGTTCTTAAACTCGTGGGTACAAAGTTTTTGGCCGAGTAGAAGTTGGGAATTGCTAAAATTCTTCAAATTTCCAAAAACGCGTAGAAAAATCGCAACACCGCCTCAGGGATAGACCACAGCCGGTGCCCCCTTGGTCCTTCTGAGCCGGTGCCGCCTGTGTTTTGTTTCTCCACTCGTTCGCTGATTTTTCTCCGAATTGTGCGCATGTGTTCCAGAATGCAGCTGCGCCGGTTCCAGCCTTACAGCTGGCGCCGCCTCTGCTCTGTTTCGAGACAGTTTTGCTTTGTTTTATCCAAAATCCTGAGATAATGACCAAAATACCTTTCCAAGGGTAAAATATCAAATATAAAAGAATATGACTAGTTATTTCACAAAATGAGTTACAAAATAGCCTCAAATAACTAAGCAAAGTATAACCAATTTAGCCCTTATCACCAACCCCATCTGACTGATCAGACCAAAAGGTTATTTGATCTCGCAGTATTTTCAAATCAAAACATTTTTGTAGTAAAATCACATTTTTCAGAATTTGATCCCACTGACTCGCAAGTCAGATTATCATTCACAGTGGCTCCACAGAGCCAACCAATTCATTCCATAGGCACATCAGGCCAATAAAACAATTTTCAGGGATCAAAAGTCATTTTCCAAAAGTCAATCCCATCATGAGAGATTATTTTCTGAAATCATGTTAAAACAGGATAAAGAGTTCTATTAATACATCAAAACATATTTCCAAGAGTATTCGGGTCTTTTTCTCCGTACTCGATCACAAAAGTTATTTCCAAGGGTATTCAGATCATTTTACCTATATCTGATTTCAAAAGACATTCTAAGGGTATTTGGGGGCATTTTACGCTTAATCTGATTTGAAAAGTATTCACAAAAGTTTCAATAAAGGTATTTTGGTCATTTATCGTATACTTGATTCCAAAAATTTTCATAAACATTCTAATAAGGAGATTTGGATCATTTTCCAAATACTCAATTCCAAAAGAAGCTCGTTTCAAGAAATCCAGAATTCTAATCCCAAAAGAGGATTAAATTCAAAGTTTCCAAACATATTTTCATAAAATGTTCTGATAAAGGCATACCGGTCAATTTATGAATACCTGATTCCAAAATTTACCATTTTTCAAAAATCCCAAATATTTAATCCAAAAAGGACTAAATTCACAAAATTCATGCTTTAATCATCCAGTAAGGTTTCCAAGCCAATTATGATGTTCAATTAAGCCCAAAATGGCATAAAATAATTCTTGCTCAGATAAACCTTAAATATTCAAGGATTTCCAAAATGGTACAAAACATAGTATTTCATGAAAAAAATGAAGCATACTAGCTTTCAAAAGGTTTTAGAAATCAAAGGGACTCACCTCATGTCCTAAGTATCCCTTTCCATTCACGGCCGTTTAATCAACATCTCTATCATTTTTTACGTTTTGTTGGCCGTTTATCACTAAACCTATACCAAACATCGTTTTCGGATCAAATCGTGTTCAGTCGAAAATAGCCGACGGTTAGTTGACGTGCCTAACAGGTACCTAGTGTCTAGTCGACATGCTCGAAAGGTAACCGACGTTCAACTAACTTTTAGCCGATGGAGCCGACGGTTAAGGAAAATGTTCAACCTTCGTTCACGTCGATTTTTGTCGTTTAATCTATTCTTTCATTCTCCTTTCTCCACACACTTTCTCCCTTCATAGAAAATGGATTCACTTCATATTTCTCCAATTTTTTCATCCAAAATCACACAATTAATCATTTTTAAATGCATCAATTTTCGGACTCATTTTTCTGGAATTTCACTGCTTGAAACATGAGTTTGTTTTGCACACAACTTTCAATCCACAACTCTGATTTGGACTTATGATATACTAAAATGACCAAAAGACTCTTCACTTGAATTTTTTATTGGACTTATTTAGAGTCCTAGTTCTCGCGACATTTTACTGGGTGAAATCAACCACAGTAGTTTTGTCTCAATTTCACTATTCATGATTTCCTTTGTTTTCCTTTAGCCTTTAGCACCTTCGAACCATTACTTCATTGAATCCTCCTTCAAATCATCTTAATTATGAATTTTGAGATTTCCAGTAACTCACAAAAGTCACACTTATTCGACACAAATTCATCTTTTCTAATAAAAAGCTATTTTGAACAATTTTTCCAACCAAGTAAATTCCATTTTTACTCTACTTTGATCATCACCTCTTCGACTGAAAATAAGCCTTTAAGATACCATAATTATTCAATTCTTCCTCACACAAAACATCATTCAAAGGCCCTTAGGCAATAGCACATATACAAGCATATATAAAGTTCATACACAAAAGTTCACAAACGCTAGCTTTAATCCGAAATCAATACATTAAAGTCATATTTTTATGTTAAAATTCACATCATCATAACCATAATTCACCCAACAACAACTTTAATTCAAGAAAGGTAGGGTTTTGCCCTATATTTGAGGCTATTTGGCTTGATTTTGTTCCAAGAACACCAAGGCTTCATCTAGTACACCAAGAACACACACTAGCTAGCCTTTTTATTTTCCCTTGTTTGATCTCTTTTTCTCTTGGTTTTTCCTTCTCTTGGATGCCAAAATTCAGGCTATTTAACAGCCCTTTTCCACTGCCATTCACCCCTCAAATCTTGGCCCTTCATTTATTGTTTTGGTTTAGTTGAATGGTGGATATATCTAAGTGTGTTCCAATATGATTTTTACACACCAACCACTTTTCCTCCACAAAATTTTCCTTTATTTCTTCTTGCATGGCTACCAAATTCTTGGCCTAATTTTAGCCATTCAATCACCTTTTCTTGGTCTATGTGTTAACTGATCAAAATGCACAAAACTTTAATCAAACAGGCCTACAAAATGATGTGTTCCAATCACAAAATTACACATCATTCTTCATTTATTTTGCAAAGCTTATTCAAGAAGTCTTGCATGCATGAATCTTTCATGAATCCTCTTATTATTTGACACTTGTCCTTTGCCTCCAATCACAAAAAGCCACACGTCCCATTTTCAACCGCATTTTCCTATTTACTTCAGAAATGACCAAAATTGGGTCCGTAACGGGAAAATATTTTATTTCACCAATCAACTCCAAAAATTCCGCTGAATTCATTGGCAACACTTAAATTTTTAAATTACATCTCTACTTTGTCAAATTTGCAGTCAATGTTGCGGACGCGGTCAAAATAACGAAAATGCCCCCGATACCCTTGGTACTATAATTCACATCAAAACGTGCGTTTTATCGCACTAATCAATTTCTCTTTTCAGAGTACCCTACAATTCTTATTTTGTTAATAATAATAATAATCTTCCAAAAATTTAGGGTATAGGTAGAACAAATTCCATAATTATATCCAGATACCGACAAGATATTATTATGCCAAAATATTCGTCTAATTATACCAATCATCTTTTGTTTTGGCCATTGATATAAATTCTACTCCTATTATAAATAGTAGCCAATGGAAAGTAAAAGGTGGGTGTTACATGTTGTATTGTAAATACCACTAACTTTTGTATTTAGATAATTTGTGAATGTGTATGTTTTTCTTTTCTTTATTTTTCTATTATTTGTTTTTTCCTTTTATTTTTTCATTTTTTCATTATTTTTTTATTTTCAATTTGTATTTTGTTTCTCTTTGAGTGCGACATTAACATCATCATGGACAACTACTTTTGGTCAGAAGATCCAAGGAGCTACAATGATAAGAATGTGGTAAAGTGGCAATATTGGATCAATGCTTTTAGTGAGACGTCATTAGAAGTATCAATAAATTATTTTATTGCCAATTTAAATTCATCCATTAAGTGGCATAAAAAAGCTCCCAACGATTGAGCAACAAAAGAGCACAACTAGCCAAGTTGGTTGAATATGCAATAAAGGCCCATACACTTGAACAAGAGAATCTCCAAAGAGAAGAGAAAGGATATGAGGAACAATTACCCAATGTGGAAAGGGAGGTATTTGATTCTCATCTATGTGCTAATAATGCTAATCTCTCTTTGTCACATGATTTCTTAGGTTACTCTCCATTCTTGGAGGACAATGGTCCAAATGATGATGTATAGAGTTTAACACGTCTCATGGAGTTTGATTTCTCAATGATTCATCAAAAGAAGTCCTTGGAATATGCTAACAAATTCTACCCTTCACCCTATCCAAAGGGAGGTGACTTAGTTTTTGTAGACCATGCATTGAAAAGCAAGAATTTCTTGATCCCTTATTTGAAAAATCAAATATTAATTTTAAGGGGAATTTCAATTGTGACAAATTTTTTTAAGGGTTAAAAGGTGATTTGAAGTTTGATGCATTTTTAGACACCATGTGCACTTATATATTGACAAAAATATTTGTGTTCCTAAAAGAATGTTAGAGAATGAGGTTCATGTGTTTTGTTTCACTAAGAAAAATTATTTTCATAAACACGGCCATTTTCAAAAACATCCCTTCTTTCTGCATTCATCTTACCTGTTTTCTCATTTGAGCATTAATTTCCTTTTCAAATGTTTGATAAGAAAGCATGATGAGTGGAAAGAGTTGGTATCTTTGTTTTATGTTTGGAGTTGTTAGGTGCTATTTCCCCAAATAAGGAAAATATTTTTTGTAACACCCCTAATGAAGGTAACAGCAGAAGTATACCAATATTGGGTGTTGCCCCGTCTAGATACCCAGACAAAGGGTCTTTATAACGAATAATCAATAGAGTATATAAGGTCTAAAGAGGAGACATCCGGACCTATTCTACTGTCACTGTGGTATCGTCCTCTATCCGTAGGTTCTTCCAATTCCGGATCCTACAAAAAAAAGTAAGATAAAAGACACGTGTGAGTGAAAAATCACCCAGTGAGTCCCGTGTGTGTGCCAGTGTTTTCCTTAAAAGAGAGTCGATTTTCAAAATCTTTGCTAAAGTAAATTATATAACAGGAAAAATAGCAATAATTGATAAATTCAGGTCATTTTATCATATACGTTCAAAAAGCAGTAATTTTCAAACACACGGCCCCCAATTCAATAAATACGGGTTCTTCCCCATCTAGAAGTGCGACCCGCGTGCAAAGTTCAGAGAACTTCACCTTCGGCTACACGGTCTCTTGTGTCAGGGACTACGCCTTACAGCACGTTACCCGTGTCATGTCGGAAGGGTGAGCAGCGTACCAATGTACCTCACTGTGCACTTAGTGATCTTTTACTTGCCACCATAAGCCAGGGGTCCCAATCCTGACGTCAATCACCATCGAGGTGGCAAGGGGTTGAACACACCGAGGTCCCTGCTCGGTCTCATGTGAACAACCCACCAATCATAATCAACAGGCAATTGCCGGGCTCACAACGGCTAGCCAGGGATGGCTTGTCACAATGTCCTATCGCCCTGTTTGGAGTAAGACAATCCCCAGAACTGATCAGGTTACTTGGGGTTATCTATCTCTAATATGGGCTAGTATAACAATCAAAGTCCCTGTTGAGTACTCAATGCAACAATACCAACCCCATCTGACTGATCAGGCCAGAGGGCCATCTGATCCCACAGGATTTCCAAATCAAAACATTTCTTATTTTCTAGGGCCGTACTTGATCAAAAAATTCATTTTTCCAAGGGTATTCGGATCATTTCATCCATGCCAGATTCCAAAAGACTTTTTGAGGGTATCCGGGTCATTTTACCCTTACCCGATTTGAAACGTATTCACAAAAACTCCGATAAGGATATTTCAGCTATTTACCGAATACTCGAGTTCCAAGAGTTTTCATAAAATATTCTAATAAGGATACTTGGATTATTCTCCAAATACTCGATTCCAAAATTTACCATTTTTCAGAAATCCCAAATATTTAATCCGAAAAGGACTAAATTCACAAATTCGTGTTTTAAACATCCAGGAAGGTTTCCAAGCTAAATATAAAATTTATTCGAGTTTGAAATAGCATAAGAGCAAATGTTGCTCATGTAAACATTAAACATATTCGAGGATTTCCAAAATGGCATAAAACATAGCATTTCATAGAAAATCAAAGAACTCTAGCCTTTAAAAAGGTTTAGAAATCAACGGGACTCACCTCGTGTCCTAAGCCTCTCATTTCGTTCACGACCGTCTAACCTCCGTTCCTATTTTTGACATTTCGTTAGCTGTTTGTCGCTAAACCTACACCAAACATTGTTTTCAGGTCAATTGGTGTTTGGTCAAAAAATAGCCGTTGGGTAGCCGACGTTCAACTGTCATTTAGCCGTTGGGGCCGACAGTTAGCCGATGCTTAAGAAAAATGTTCAACTTTCGTTCGCATTGTTTTTCCATCGTTTGATCAATTCTTTCATTTTCCTTTTTCCACATCCTTCCTCACTTCATAAACAAGGGATTCACTTCATGTTTCCCTAATTGTTTTGTCCAAAATCACATAATTAATCACTCTTAAGTCCATTCATTTTCGGACTACTTTTCTGGAATTTCACTAGTTTGACACACCATTTTGTTTTGCACATAACTTTTAATTTACAGCTCCGATTTGGCTCCATGATATACCAAAATGACCGTGAGACTCTTAAATTTAATTCAGTATAGGCTGTTTTTAGGTTTCTGGTTCCAGCATCACGGTACTGGGAAAAAACAGCCTCAGTAGTTTTGACTTAGTTTCACTATTCATTCTTTCCTTAACATTCTGCAATTTTCCAGTTTGACACCCTAACTTGTTTTGCCCATAACTTTTAATCCACAAATCCAAATGATGTCAAACCAATTGTAAAATATCCTTAAGACATTCCTTTACTAGTTCCAATTCATGAAGTACCAATTCTATTGTCCATTCTGTTCAGTTTTGCACACAAAGTTCTAGTAGTAAAAATCCCGTCACTGATTTGGCACATTTTACTATTTTCACCATAACTTTTGATCTGTAAATCCGATTAACGTCAAACTTGTTCTAAAATGTCTCTATGATCCTTAGATACAAAGATATATGCCTGATTCATTCAAATCCAGAAACGTTACATATTTACTGAACATAAAACGTCCCAGAATTTTCTGCACACAAGGACAGCTTTCAAACAACTTCACCTAACTATCACACATAAACTTCTCACAATATATATACCAAAATGATCTCCATGCTTTATATAATAACTTTACTTCAAGTAAGGTAGATCTTTACCTTTTCTTTGCTGCATTTGGGGCTGGACAGTCCAAGCATCTTCTTGCTTTTCTCTCTCTCTTTCTCTCCTCTCTATTTCCGGTTTCTCCCTCTCTTTCTTCTCTATTTCCTTTTCTTTTCTCTTCTCCCTTTCTCTCTTGTTTGCTCCGAAATTCTGGCTATCTAAAGCCATTTTAGTTGGCCTTCGTGGCCTATTTATAGATGTTAGAAGGCTTGTATAGGAAGCTTTGCTTATGTAATGCCTTACATCACATGCTTTTGTCATGGCTTATGTAGGACTCTTGAGTAGGAAGCTTTGAAATGTAATTGGTACACATGGAATAATGAACCACAATTTCTAGAAAGCTTTAGGTGATGACTCATCACTTGTAGAAACTTATGGAAAACTTTAGAGTGCCCTAGAACCTTAAAGAAATTTATAGAAAAAGGTAGAAACTCTTAGAACATTATAGATATTTTCTAATCTTGCATGGCCATGCATAATCAACCTTGGTTAACTTACTCAAATCAAGATTAGCTTAATTAATCTTGGTTAAATGAAGTCAAAAGGTGGTCCAACTTGGTCAAAATTTTCATGCTTGTGGGCCATCCTTATGTATTTCTTGTGAACTATTCTTATTTATTTCTTGTGCTTCTTTATTTCTTCTTCCCTTTTTTTTTTTTTATCACAACCAATCAAATAGAAACACTTGGCCTCATTAACCAATCACTAAACGACACTTATTTTCATCCACCAATTATAAGAAGCCACACGTCCCATTTCTAACCGTAATTTTTCATTTTCTTCAGAAATGACCAAAATCGGGTCAGTAATGAAAAATATTTTTTTTCACTACCCAACTCCAAAAATTCCACTAAATCCATTAGTGACACTTAAATTCTTCAATTCCCTCTCTACCTGGTCAAATTTGCGGTCAAAGTCACGAGCGCGGTCAAAATGACGAAAATACCCCCGATACCCCGGGTAGCATAATTCGCACCAAAACGTGTGCCTCATTGCACTGATCAATTTCTCTTTCTAGAGTACCCTAAAATTATTATTATTTTAATCTTAATAGCCTTCCAAAAATTTAGGGTTCGGATAAAACAAATTCAATAATTACATCCAGGTCCCGACAAAATTTTATTTCTCCAGAGTGTTCGTCTCAATACACCGATCAACTTTTGTTCTGACCATTGATATAAATTCGCATCCTATTACAGGTAGTAACCAACCGAAAGTAAAAAGGTGGGTGTTACATTTTTCATCTTAAATGTGGGAGAGTAAGTCGTGTCTTTATTGGCTTTCTTAAAATTTTTAAGTATTTTTCTTTAATTTGTTTTCTTTCATTTACTTGTATTTTTATTTTGTTATTATTTTTCTTGTGCTTTTATTTATGTTTTATTTTATAGGTAGGAATAAAATCCTCTTAGACAAACCCTTCTCTCTATCTCAAGTTTGGATATTTATTGGAGCATTATTGCACTTGGGAAGTATTACTTAAACTTTCTACCCCTTTATTATTTTTGGTCCCTTTAGAGATCCTTTTTTGTGGTTATTTTTTGCCAATGGGGACATTGTCCAATTTAAGTGTGGGGAGTTTTTATCAATTATCTTAGTGTTTTCTTGGTATTGAGCTACATTAGAAAATTTTAGTTTAAAAGATTTTGATTGAAAAACAACTTTGTTGCAAGTTCCTTGCAAGTTTTGAACAGTTGAAGATTTAAAAGTTTAGAATTTTTGGAGCTAATTCGCAAGGGAAGTAGTTTCTTCTCGTTATTCTTTCCTCTTTCTTCATCTTAGTCTTCTTGACTATACTTTTATTGTTATATCTTTGGCCATTGACGACAATGTCCAGTTTAAGTGTAGGGGGAGAATAAGGTTGAAGCAATATTTTTCCATATTCCATATCATATTTATATCATATTTTGTGATAATATTTTTTAAAAATTTCAGTGGTTTCATTGTTAAGCAGGGTTGTAATTCTTTTTATTACTTGGATATGAGTTGTGTCATTCATTAGGTGGAGTTTGATGAAATTGGTTTTATTGGATAAGATAGTTTCAAGACGTGAGAATTTTGATTTATCTTGTTTATGCATTAGTATTTGAATGTTATTTGATTTATCTAGTTGAAATATAGAAGATATGATGAATTTGGGAAGAGTTTATTGGTTAACTTTTGTATTATGAGTTTAAATATTGCTAGCTTTGAGTTATGATGAAAAATATGAGTTGATAAAAGATTTTTGAGGGAAAAGATTGTGGAGAATGTTGAAAAAATTTGATTTGAGTTGAAAAACAACAATGAGTAGAAACAACACTATTGTTGGTGCGAATTGGAAAAAAAAAAAAAAGCTCTTATTGATGATCATTGAAGACCTTTAGCTAAAAAGAGGGTCAATATGGGGAGAAGTAGCAAGTTAATTCGATGCACTCTCTTGAGGCTATCCGAAGAAGACAAAAAGGCAAGAAAAAGCATAGAGAAAAAATAATTGTTAAAAAAAATGATGAGTGATGACTGAAAATGAGCCAATACGGTGTGTGAAGAGAAATTCATACACTTAAAGCTATCAATTCCCTAAGTTATTGAAAAACTTTGAGGGAAGAAAATTTGGAGTGCTTTCCTCATATCATAACTTGAGTGTGCAATTTTTGGATTTATAATGCTTGAGTAGTTAGATAGCATGACTTATGTGATTTATGTTATCTATATTTTTACTTGAAGAGTGAAATAATTTTTTTGGACTAAGGTATGCACTTGATTAATTTGACTTCAAGAGCTTTGTGATGCCTTGTCTAATGTTTCAAAGTTTGAAATTGTTTTCAAATGGTATGAATGACAAGGGCAGTATCTAAAGTTTGAAAGGAAGACATAATCTTTGCTATGAAGAAGAAACTTTTGAATGAGAAAAAACTTGTGTTTTCTTGATAATTCTTCTTAGACTAAAGTGTTTTGCTTGAGGACAAGCAAATGTTTAAGTGTGGGGATATGTGATAGGGATTAAAATTACCAATCTTTTCCTAGTTATTTGAGGGTGTTTTAAAATACATTTGTTGTAATAACTAGGCATATTCTTTCCTATTTGACATTTTGCTTGTAAAAGGTGTTTTTGGCAAATATTTTACAGATTTAAGTTAAAATCGAGTAGAAAGTGCACAGAACTACAATGTACTTGGCGCCAGGCCCTGTCAGTGGACCAGGCGTCGGGTCCATTCTACTCCAACAGCAGAGTTTGAGCGGTTTTCCAGAACAGGCTTGGCGCTAGGTCTGGCAGGTGTACCTGGCGCCGGGTCCATTTTGTCTGCCAAGGAGAGATGGCAAAAAACAGAGCAAAAATAGGGGAAGAACAGAGTCCACTTGGCATTAGGTGGGTCGAAGGTAGCCGGCGCTAGGTATGCTCTAGAGGCAAAAGTCCTGTATGCGAAATTATGACTTATCCAATGATATTGGTATTTTCCTACTCCTACTTGGCCAAGACCTCGTCAGCCACGAAATTGGCATCCAGAAGGCCTATAAAAGCACAAGAGAATATAAAGGTTGGATAGACAACATAGAGAGGTGAATTAAAGGGTAGAAATTCTGATTCCCTCATTGAAGAAGGTGTTCAACTATGTTATGGAGGATTATTCAAATGAGTCTTCAAGAAAGAAGAGAGAGACTTGTTTATAAGTGCTTTCTTTTCTCTTTGTCTTCTTTTTCTTTAGCAAAGATGTATTAAATTATTTTATTGTAATTTAATATTATTTTGGGATTCTTGATTTTGTGTTAATTTAGTTATTTGATCAATTCTTTGTCATCTTTGGTATTTAATTACTTGATTGCATTGGTTCTTGATGTGAGTTCTTCTAATTGACTTTGACACAACGATGTTAGGAGTTTCGTTCCATTGATTTTGTATTTGTTAAATCTTGATGGACATGAATGATGAAGTTAGGATTTTAGAATTAAGTGATCAAAAGTTAAGTTAATTTTACCTTGACATAGGGTTATTAGCTAATTTCATATTTTTAAGGAATTGATATTCATGCATGTTTTGGTTAGGATGGCTTGATTGACAAATCTGCTAATTGTATCAAGATATGAATGATGAGTTTAATGCATATTTTGGTTATGTTAGCTTGATTGAAAATTTTATTAATATGAATCAAAATATAAGATTTCATGGATTGACAAACGAAGTGGAATTTTCCTAAATAAATTCATGACTTGACAAACGATTGAATTTTACTGTGCATTCCTTCATGATGCCAAGATGATAATTAATTGAGAGAATTGCTAATTGGTTCATTGTCATGTTTTCTAGGAAACTTATCTAAATTGCATAAACTTACATTCTTGAGTTGTATATATTTCTTTACTTTTCTTTTTATTCTTTTCTCACTTTATTTGGGTTGGTTAAAAAATGAAAAAAATAGTGAATAGTATGTACTTGTTCCTTTGAGGATCGATACACGTTAATTTCCTATACTATACTTGCGATGAGTATACTTGCTCACATGTGTATTTTTGGATTAATGTTTTAATTAAAACTTGACTAAGGGATGGATTTAAAATTGATGATTTTATATATCCAAAATTTACACATCATGTACCAATGTTTACATTAACTTTTAACCTTTCTAAAGAATTGTCGCAATAAAAACTCCTCTTCAAACTTAGCATTTGAGCTCTTAAAGATAGGATCAAGAAATCCTTTCTTTCCAATACATCTACAAAAATCAAGTTACCTCCTTTTGAGTGGGGTGATGGAAAAAATTTGTCAACATCCTCTAAGGTTTTCCTAAAATGAATATTTGAAAATTTCACTTTCTTGAAGCATGTTAAACTCGAAGTATCATCATTTGCATCATTATTCTCCAAGAATTTGGAAAACCCTAGAAAATTACATGATAACGAATGATTAGAGGGCTTAGAGGATAAAGTAGAATTATCATTTCATGCAATTTCTCCTCATGGCCTCTCACCTCTTACCCTTTATCTTGCAGTTGTTTTGTTGTTGTTTCAGGGATTATCAGAATGCTGGTTCATTCCTATAACACGTCTTCTATTTTTCTATAACCATTCTATGCTGGATGAAGTTTTTTCTTGAAACTTGTCAACAATTTTTGCTAGTTGTGTTCTTTAATGGCTCAATCGTTGGGAAACTTCTTCTTGATATTAATAGATGAATTTGTGTTGGCAACAAAAAAATATATTGATGTTTTAAGTGATGTTTCACTAATAGAATCAATGTGAGCTTGCAACCTAGCCAACATATCATCATTGTAACTTCCTTGATTTTGCATCTATGGCCACATACTTCTCCATGAATAACCTGTTATGATAATGAGGTTTTTTTTTTCTAACTCATAAAATAAAAGAAAATTTAGTGATAAGAAACATTATTAGAAAAATACATAAACAAATAAAAATCATACAAAAATGAAGAAAAGTTATTGGCATTTACAAATACAAAAATGGTTAAATCAATAGAATTCAAGTTTTCATGATATTGTTTCTCGGTAATGATGCCAAAAACATGATGCGTTTGATTTGGGCATATAAAATCGTGCATTTTTAAGTCCATTCCCAACCAAATTTTAATTAAAATATTAATTTTAAATTTCACATATGAGCAAGTGCACTCAGCACAAACTATAATATAGGGCATTAAGGAGTATCGATTCTTATGAAACAACTACCATTACTAACTTTCCATCCAGTGTTTAACATACCAACTAGAGTTATTAAAAAGAAAATTAAAAAATAAAAAAAAAGCAAAAATAAAAATATCTACAATATTTAAGTGAAAAGACATGTAAGGAGATAGAAATTTTTGAAGACGTAACAATGATTTATTAGCAATTATCACAATTAATCACCATCTTAGTATCACGAAGGAATAAGATAGTCTCCACTTCTTTTTTCAAGTCATGGATTCACTATGTTTTAGCTAAATTAATGGATATCTTCTACCTCACCAATCAACAAAAAAAAAATCATTAAGACCAATCCTTAACAAAAATCCCTGTCTTCTAGGTGATATAAAAGCATGAAATCAGTCAACGACCCTATATTATAGGTAAAATCAACTATTCGTTGACCACATAAATTTTTTACTCTTAACATTCTTTTTCAAGTTAATTAAGAAATAAAAATATGAAATTAACTAGATTAAATAACTCATAACCTATTTTTTTAAAGTTAATTAGAAGAAAGAAACAACCAATTAATTCATCAAATAAAAGCAAGTAATTAAATACAAGAAATGGCTATCACTTGATTTAATAACTAAAACCAATTCAAAATCATGAATCTAAAAACATCTTCTAAGTACAATTAAAACATTAATTTCATCACTGTCCAAGAAAAGGAAATAAAGGAAAGAGATAAGAACTCATAGACAAGCCCTTCTACCTCCAATAAAAAATCTTCCTAATGTAATGCTCATTTATTGATGAATTCCTCATTTGAATGATTAATTCCTGATTTTGTTCCTTGAATTCATATCTTTAGCTTGAGTTTTACTTGTGTAAATAGATGCTTGTGGCTACCAAAAATCATCCTAAGAAGGCCTAGACCGTTCATAAGTCAATTTCCAAAAGACCTGCTAGGTAATTTCCAAATTTTTCTTAAAAAAAAAAAAAACTCTTAACCACCTCTCTTCACGACTTGGGTTGGCGTTGGCTTAATGTCATTGAGCCAGCACCAACTTAGGCTTAGCTCTATCTCTCGTCTGGTTTTTCTCTGTTTTCCCCTGTTTCATCCAGTCTTGAGCCACGACCGGTTCACCTTCTTGAGGACGCATTGATTCACTACTGGAATAGGTCTATTCTAGTTTATTTTTCTGCAATTTTTATCCAAAATCTAGGAAAAACCCTTCTTACAACTAATAAAGCAATTATACAACAAATTTTTATCAGAACATTACAAAATTAAAAAAATTATAATATTATTATGCATAAAAAACAACTCAAATTCATCTCAAATGACTAAGAAGATATAGGTAAATTTTAGCCCTATCAGATAGGAAGTTGGAATCTTTCAAATCTAGACTGGTGGAAAAGGGTTACACTCAGAAAGAGGGAATCAATTATGAGGAAATCTTTTCTCCAGTACTCATGCTTAAATCCATTCTTATCGTCCTTGCCGTAACGTATCATTATGAATACAAAATATGGCAAATGCATGTCAAGACGGTATTTTTGAATGGTCATCTTAGTAAAGACATCTATATATCCTAACCGAAAAGTTTTATTACTAAAGGCCAAGAGCACATGGTTTGCAAGTTTAAGAAATTCATTTATGGATGTAAGCAAGTGTGAAGAGTATAGAATATTCATTTTGATGAGATTGTAAAATCTTATGGTTTTATCCAAAATGAGGATAAATTGTGTATGTACAGGAAATTGGAAAGTATAAATTTTGTTTTCCTTATATTATATGTGGATGATATTTTACTCATTGGCAATGATAAAATGACATTGTCATCAACAAAGGTTTAGCTTTCTACCCAATTTAGTATGAAGGACTTAGGAGAAGCCAATTATATTCTTGGAATTAAGCTTCTTAGAAATAGGAAGCAGATAATGCTAGGAATTAGGAGAAGCTAGTTACATTCTTAGAATTAAGCTTCTTTGAAATATGAAGGAGATAATGTTAGGATTATCCCAAGCCGCAAATATATTGATAAGATGTTGGCTAAGTTCAATATGGACTTATATAAAAGGACTTAAATCCCTTGTAGACATGGGTTGTCATTTTTTTTCTAAGAGTATTCTAAGATACAAGAAGAGAAAGATACAATGAGTTGGATTTTCTATGCTTCAGTTGTGGGAAGTCTCATGTATGTTATGTTGTGTACTTGGCTAAATATCTACTTTGTTGTAGGCTTAGTAAGCAGATATCAGCCAAACCTAGTGAAAGTTCATTGGCAAGCTGTAGAGTATATACTTAAGTACCTTAATGAAATAAAGGATTATATGCTGGTTTACAAAGTTGATGACTTGGATCCAATAGAATATACAGACTCGGGCTTCTAGGCGGATAAGAATGAAAGAAAATCCACTAGTAGATATGTAATACCCCACCTTTTTATCTTTGACTAGCTACTATTTGTAATAGGATGAGAATTTGTATCAATAGCTTGAACAAAAGTTGATCAATGTAATGAGAAGAATAATTTTAGTATGATAATATTTGGTCGGAACCTAGATGTAATTATTGGATTTGTTCTACCCGTACCCTAAATCTTTGAAAAGTTACTATTATTAATAAAATAAGTATTTGAGGGTATGCTAAGAAGAAAAATTGATCAGTGCGATGAAACGTACATTTTGGTGTGAATTATGCTATCCGAGTCACCGGGGGCATTTTCGTCATTTTGATCATGCCCGCGACTTTCACCATAAATTTGATCAAATAGAAAGGAATTGAAGAATTTAAGTGCTACCAATGGATTTAGTGGAATTTTTGGAGTTGAATGGTGAAATAAAATATTTTTCTGTTTCGGATCCGATTTTGGTCTTTTCTAAAGAAAATAAGAAATCGCGGTAAAAAATGGTGCGTGTGGCATTTTGTGAGTGGTAGCCCATGAAAATGTGTCAATTTAAGAGAGGTTGTATGAAGAGTCCATGCAAAACACTTGGAATTAAAGGATTTTAAAATTAAATGAAGAATGATGTGTAATTTTGTGATTAGAACACATCATTTTGTGGGCCATTTTATTTAGGCCTTGGATATTGTGATTGGCTAATGTTTAGACCAAGAGAAGATGAATGAATGGCTGGAACTTGGCCAAGAATTTTGTTGGCCACGCAAGAAGAAATAAGGGAATTTTTGTGGAGGAAATAAAAGTGGTTGGTGTGTAAATTTTTCATTGGAACACACCAATACATTAGCCACCTATACAATTATTTGATTTTACATTTTCTTGGCCAAATTTCTGATGAGAATGGCAGTGGGAAGGTTGTTATAATAGCCAGAATTTTGACCAGCCTTGAAGAAGGAAAAATAAGAGAAAACAAGGAAACAAAAGCTAGAGCAAAATAGGGAGAAAAAGAAAAAGGAGAGAGAAAGAACGAAGTTCGTGTGTTCTTGGAGCAAAATCACTTCAAATAGCCTCAAACACAAGGTAAAATCCTATACTTCATGAATTAAAGTTGTAGATTTCATTATGGTGACCATTATGATATCAATTTTAACATGAAAACATGATTTTCATGTCTTGATTTTGGATTAAAGCTAGGGTTTGTAAACTTCGTTTGTAAACCTAGTATATACCTATGTGTTCTACGTATGTCAAATGCCTCGAAGCCTTATAGATATATTTTTGTGTAAGGAAGAACTGAATATTTATGGTAGTTTGATGGATTGCTTTTGGTTGATGAGATGATGACCAAAGTAGAATAAAAATGAAAGTGACTAGGTTGGAACAATGAATTATACTAGCTTTTTGCTTTCAAGAAGTGAATTTGTGCTGAATGAGTATGACTCTTATGAGCTATTGGAATCTGGAAATCACATAATTAAAGATGATTTGAAGGAAAATGTCACACCCCATGCCCTCGGACCCGGGAGTGCGACTATGGGCCTGGCAGCACCCACGATCAACTACTTAGCCGCCGTCCTCGCTAATCCAAAATGAATATCTAAAGTTGACAATGGGTACTTAGGCTAATTCTTATATACCATTCACATTTCTCATCCCAATCCCATGTGAGATTGGGGTATCACATTCACCCCTCATTTAAGCCCAAGCGTCCTCGCTGGGCCCATACTTTAGGGGTTAAACCCAAGACCAACCAGGCGGTATGGCATTCTAGAGGTGGCTCCCACCGCATACGGTGTAGCACTTAGTTCCCATACCAGGGACTAGTAACCTGAGACTCTGATACCAAATGTCACGCCTCGTGCCCACGGACCCAGGAGCGCGACTATGGGCTTAGCAGCACAGTCAACTACTTGGCCGGCGTCCTTGCTGAGCTAAAATGGATATCCCAAATTGACAATGTCTACTTGGGCCCATTCTTAAATACCATTCACACTTCTCATCCAAATCCCATGTGGGATTTGGGTATCATAGAAAATTGAGTGAATTAATGGTTCCAAGGTGTTAAAGGCTAAAGGAAAACAAAGGACAACATGAATAGTAGTTTGAGGCAAAACTACTTGGGCTGTTTTTTCCTAGTAGAATGTTACTAGAATCAGATCTCTAGAAAGGGCTAATTTAGAATTAAATTTAAGAGTCTTACGGTCAACTTGGTATATCATAGAGCCAAATCGAAGTTCTGGATTGAAATTTATGTGCAAAACAAAATGATGTGTCAAACCAGTGAAATTTTAGAAAAGTAATCTGAAAATGGATAAATTTAAGGATGATTAATTATGTGATTTTGGATGAAATTAAGGGAAAATATGAAGTGAATCCTTTGTATATGAAGGGGGAAAGGTTTTGGAAAAAGGAAAATGAAAGAATTGATCAAACGATAAAAAAAACGACGTGAACGAAAGTTAAACATTTTCCTTAACTGTCGACTACCTATCGGCCCCAACTGTTAACTGTTAGCTAAATGTCGGCTAGACGTCGGCTAGACATCGGGCACGTCGGCTATTTTTCGACCAAGCAAGATTTGACCTGAAAATGATATTTGGTGTAAGTTTATTGGTAAACGGCCAACGGAACGTTGAAAATGGTAGGAACAGTGATTAAACGGTCGTAAGCAAAAAGAATTGCTTAGGACACGAGGCGAGTCCCTTAGATTTCTAAAACCTTTTTAAAAGCTAGTGTGATTTATTTTGCCATGAAATGCTATGTTTTATGCCATTTTGGAAATCCCAGAATATGGTTAAAGTTTATTTGAGCAAGATTTGTTTTTATGCTATTTCGAGCTTGAATGAATTTCATGATTAGCTTGGAAACCTTAACGAATGATTAAAATATGGTTTTGTGAATTTATTCCTTTTTGGATTAAATGTTTGGAATTTTTGAAAAATGGTAACTTTTGGAATCCGGTATTCATAAAATGACTAGAATGCCCTCATTTGAGTATTTTATAGAAATATGTTTGGAAATTTTGAATTTAATCCCCCTTTGGGATTAGAATTCTGAATTTCTTGAAATAAGTTTCTTTTGGAATTGGGTATTTGGAAAATGATCCAAATATCCTTATTGGAATGTTTATGAAATCTTTTGAAATCGAGTATACGATAAATGACCGAAATACCCTTATTGGAACTTTTGTGAATACTTTTCAAATCGGGTAAGGGTAAAATGACCCCAATACCCTCAAAAAGTCTTTTAGAATTGGATATGAGTAAAATGACCTGAATACTCTTGGAAATGACTTTTGTGATCGAGTGCGGGGAAAACGACCCAAATACTCTTGGAAACATATTTTAATGTGTGAACCAAACTCTTTATCCTATTCCAATATGGTTATGGAAAATAATCTCTTGTGATGAGATTACTTTTTGGAAAACGCCCTTTTGATCCCTAAAATAGTTTTATTGGCCTGATGTGCCTATGGAATGAATTGATTAGCTCTGCAGAGTTTATGTGAATGATGATCTGACTTGCGAGTCAGTGTGATCAACTTTTAAAAAATTATATTTTGCCCCAAACATAGTTTTATGGATATGGAAAATGGTTTCTTGATGTGCTCAAGTACTAGCCTTTTTCTTGAATACTTGGCGTATGCACTAACTTGAATTCCTGGCATAAGTACTAACTTGAATTCATCGCGTAAGCACTAATTTGAATACCTAGCCTAAGCACTAACTTGAATTCCCAGCGTATGCACTAGCTTGAATGCCTGGCGTAAACACTAATTTGAATACCTGGTAGAAGCACTAACTTGAATTCCTGGCGTATGCACTAATTTAAATTCCTGGTGTATGCACTGACTTGAATTCCTGGCTTAAGCACTAACATAAATTCCTGGCATATGCAATAACTTGAATTCCTAGAGTAAGCACTAACTTGAATACCTGGCGCAAGCACTAACTTGAATACCTGTCGTATGCACTAACTTGAATACTTAGCGTAAGTACTAACTTGATTCTCAGTAGTACACTGTGGTATACTTACTTATCCAATGATGCACGATTGAGTGCTGTAGGCTGCGGTCTAAACACAATGATACATGGCGCCGAAGGCAAAGCCTTGAGAGCTTTGCATACAGGGTGACCTTCAGTTGAAGGAATGCCTATGATATGGAACTTGGGGAAATGATTTGGATTTGAAACATCGTTTTTCAAAAATGATTAAGTTTTAAATAAACTCTTTTTTTGATAGTTTTGGAATTGTTTCTAGTGAACAAACGAAATATTTTCCCCACAAAGGGTTTTATGTATTTTGTCCCCTTACTAAAGCACTAGCACACATGGGGCTCACTGAGTGATTTTCACTCACACGCGTGTTATTCTCCTTGAAAATTCAGGATCAGAGGCGCAGTGCTACATACAAGTATATTGGTCCTACACAAAACCTCACCAATAGTACATTAAAATATATACTTCTAGTTTCACCAAACCATCAATCCAAACTTAAGCCGTAGGGTATTACCCATTTTGTAGAGTAGTAGTTTGAGTTTTTATCATTTTAGTACTTTTAGAAACCACTACTATAGGTTCAATTCTACATATTTTAAATATGCATATGCCATAAAGTAAGAAGACTACTCACTATTTAAAAGTTAGCCATTCCCCACTTGGAACTCATAGCACAAGAACCATATCATGATGAGATTCTCATTCTCATCGACCAGTTAAGAACTACAATTTATGTATTAGATAATCCATAATCCATACCTTACTGTGAAATACCACTATTTACAAAGATCACTTACTTAAATACAATTGACTTTTCCAACACAAATCGTGCATAACAAATTAATGTAAAAGACTCAAACATTATTGAAACTAAAATTTATTTATTCCTTCGAATTTGCATCAGATACATAGTTTGGAGGGCATGCACTAAAACAATCTCCCACTTGCATTCTAACACTATGTAAGCTTATAGGTGCCCACTTTTATGGCATCTAAGTATCATCTAAAGACTTTATCTACCAAAAGCTAGGTGAATGGATCTATTAGATTATTTCCTAAGGCTATTTGTTCCACCATGATTTCTCTTCTCTAAATAAATTCCTAGATCATGTGATACTTTCTCTCGATATTTTTCTCTTTCTTGTGGTGTCTTGGTTCATTAGATTGTGAAACAACTCTAATGTTGTCATAATAGAGTATGATTGGTTGGTCCATCTGCAACATAATTCCAATGTTTTGAAGGGAGCTTTTGGAGGCAAAGTGCTTTATTTTATGCCTCCGAAGATGCCACATACTCAGCTTCCATGATTGAATTAGCAATACAAGATTGCTGGTATTTCCTCATAAAATAGCCCCTCCAGACAAGGTAAAGATATATCTTGTAACACTCCATATTTTCATAACGTAGTGGGCTATACCTTTGTGGGATGTCTCCCCCGTCTGATTTCTCAGACAAAGGGTCTTTATAACAAACTTTACTCAGAAGGCAACAAAATAATATTAGATAAGGATATGGTCTTGAATTAAATAAAGTATTATTTTATTTAATAAGCCTAATTTATTGTTAGGTTGAAATAAAATAAAAGGCTTAAGAGAGAATTAATTAAAGCCTTATTTTGTAGGTTAATTAATTACTTACGGCTTAAGCTCGATTGAATAATTAAAGATAGCCTAAGCCTAAACCAAGAAAAGGCTTAAGAAAAATTCCTGGTTCATTTAGGTTATTTAATTATTTATTTTGGACTTATTTTGGTTCAGGACTAAATAAATAAATAATAGTTTGACCTAAGAGGCTGGACCGGAGTCCAAGGAACAAGACCTAGCACACCTAGGCTAGGGCTTGGCTAGCCAAGGCCAAGGGGAGGCTGACTAGGCCCTTTTGTAGCCCTAGCTAGCCACATTTTATAAAGGATAGGATTTTGGGTTTTTGGTTTGCAATAAATATATTTTTATGTCATCCTAGTAGATAGACATTGGACTACGAAAACCTAAAAAAAAAAAAAGTACTAAAGCAACCACTCATCCTCTTGGATGCCCCTTTTCCTCTTTCTCTAATCTCTCTTCCTCCCCCCCTCCCCCCCGCCCCCTTCCCCCAATAGGAATGCCTATAGCTTTCTAGTTGTGGGAAGTTAAATATTTTCCTGATTTTCCTTTGTAGTAGTGAGTTAAGAGATAGATCTAAGATCCTGACCCTTGGCTTTCACCAGTTGAAATAAGGTAAGGTCACACTTTAAAAGCCTGAAAGGTTAAAGCCTGATGTGCCGAAGCAGAAGATTGGAAAGATTTGACCCGAAATCTTCAAGAAGAATGCCAGAATTTCAGCAATCCACTCAACTGCACTCCTTGGTAAAACTAAAGAGAAAAGACAAACATTTCAAACTGCCTCTATGTTTTTACTCTAGTTTTTTACCTTGATCCTTTCAGGACTCATCTGGTATAATCATCTTAGCCAATATTTATTAAACTCAAGATATAAAAATGATCCAATATGTCCATATGCCTTTATTAAGGAATTTGGATTTTTTTTTATTTTGGTTATTCTTGTTAGATATGTTGATGATATCAACATTATTAGAACTCAAAAAGAGCTTCAAGAGGCAAGATATTGCGTAAAAGCAAGAATTTGAAATTAAAGATTTTGGAAGAACTAACATTTGTATTTATTTACAAATTAAAAATCTAGAATATAATATTTTTATTCATCAATCAATATACATTAAAAAAAAAGTTTTGAAAAGGTTTTACATGGACAAAGAACAGCCATTAAGTAACCCAATGGTCGTCAGGTCTTTAAACGTAAACAAAAATCCATTTCGACCTCAAGAAAATAATGAGAACCTCTTGGTGGTGAAGTATCAAATCTCAGTATAATTGGTGGTAGACTAATGTACATTGCTAATAATACTAAGCTTGATATATATTTTTTGTAAATTTATTAGTAAGATTTAGTTTTTCTCAAATATGATGACATTGGAATGGTATAAAACTTATCTTGAGATATTTTTAAGGGATAATTGATCTTGAATTGTTTTATTCAAATAAATCCAACCTAGTATTGATTCGTTATGCAAATGTTGGTTACCAATCCGACCCACATAAAGCATGCTCTCAAACTAGTTATTTATTTGCATATGGTGGTATTGCTATATGATGGCGCTCTACAAAATAATATATAGTAGCCACCTCTTCTAATTATACTAAAATTATTGCTATTCATGAGACAAGGAAACAATGTGTGTGGTTGAGATTAATAATCCATTATATCCATGAAAATTGTAGTTTATCCTCTAAAAAGGAAATTTTAACACCGCTTTATAAAAGATAATACATCTTATATAACTCAATTCAAATGTGGATATTTTTAAAGAGATAGGAAGAAACATATTTCACCAAAATTTTCCTTTGCTCATGAACTTTGGAAGAGAAGTGAAATAGAGGTGCTACAAATTCGATCATATGATAATTTGGCAAATTTATTCACTAGGACATTGTTGACTGGTTTATTTTAAAAAATAGTATATAAAATTGGAATGTGTTCGTTGAAAGATTGAAATCATCTTGAAGATGCTATTAATAGGGAGGGAATTATATTATAGATATTGTACTCTTTTACCCTAACCATGGTTTCTTCTATTGGGGTTTTTCTTAGTTAGGTTTTTAGTGAGGTGGTGTTCCTTCCAAATTGAAAAGTTTATTCTTTTTTCCTTCACTAGGCTTCTGTCCCATAAGATTTTTCCTCAGAAGGTTTTTAACGAGACATTCTCAAGAGTTGAAAATGAACATCCAAATAGAAGTGTTATGTAATTGATAAAGTGGCTATTCATTTTCCTAAGCTATCCATTTATCTTAAAGATATATATAATTATTTAGTTTTCGATATTACCCATTTATTTGGATAAGATAAAATTGTATTTATTTGATTCATTTCTTTAATGACTAATTCACTCGAACTCTCTTGTAATATATTTGTCAACTATTTTTAATGACTATTTGAAAAATAATACCATTCACCTCTCTTCACTCTAAAAGTTTAAGTTTCAACATCTAAATTTAAGCTTTAACATCTAATATTGTATGACTAATTCTATAATGTATTTATTGAATATATGATAATACTCACAAATAACTATTTATCCCTAATCTTATTAGGCAAAAATAGATATTCAAAGTTATTTATAGGTCGTATGTCTATATCTATATAAATCTTATTTACCATTGCAATCTTATGTAAGATTGGATATCACACTCATCTCCTTTAAACCCAAAGCATTCTTATTAAACCCAAATCGATTTAAAAAGCTTAAAACCAACCAAGCACATAGAATAGCCACAACCTTGGTAGTGCTCACAAGAACTATTTTGCCACATTTCTTGTTAGGTTAAAATAAATGTTGCAAATTGTTTATAGATACTTAAATCCATATTTATATGCCAATTATAATTTTTATCTTTATCCCATGTTACGTTAGGATAACACTTGTAGATAAGTACTTAGCTATCATTCTTAATTAAATAAAATAGATAACTCAAATTGTCTATGGTCACATAGGGTCATGTCTATATACCACTCATACTCTATCATTTGATTGGAATATTACATTCAATTCTCTTAAAAACTTACTATCCTCGATTAACTCAAATTGACATACAAATTTTATGGCCAACCAAACAAATAGAATTCTAAAGATGATTCCAAAAACATATGTATCTAGTTAGTTGAATTTTGTTATTTATTTTTTTATGAGAATTTGTATGATACAACATGATTAATTAGTTAATTTGTTGAATTAGAGCTTGTCTGGTAACTCAATTAAGTACTTAAAATTAATTAATTAAGTACTTATTTTATTAAGTGTGTTTGATAATAGATATTATTAAATTCTTAATTAATTAAGTGCGTTTGATAACAAATTTTTACTATTACTTAATTGATTAAGATGTACTAAAATTATATTTTAAATTTTAAGTAATTTGAAAGTTAGTTAAGTATAAAGCCTAAATATATTAAATATATATCTAATTATTAATATTTTTTTATAGTTAATCTAAATTTTAATAAACATAGTGCAAAAATTAATTATAATTAATTGAGACTTCTAATTTTAGAATTCAGTACTTAAATATTCAGATTTCAATTTTTTTTCAAGTGAATCTTTGTACTACAATTAGTATGAGTATAAGAGTTTTAAATTTTAATCATCATTTTATAGGAAATTACTATTTTAGCCCAACTATTTTTGTCCAATAATAAAGAGTAATTTAAGAGTTAAACCTGAATGTTATGATTGGCATACAAAATGGTAATATTATGAAAATTAAATTTTGTAAATTAATAGAATATAATTTTGTTATTGGATATTTAGATATTCAAAACACAAGCCATTCAAATGCAGATGGCATGCACTAATAAATTTAAAAACCCTATTCCTCAATATGTATAACATAGTAGCAAGGTATTCACTCTCCAAGAAACAAGAAAAGTATACTCTATAAGAAAATTTAATTTTTTTATAAAATATTCTTTTTAATAATTAACCTAATTAATAATAATAATGTCTTATATACAAATGAATGGGGGAAATTAAATTAGGAAATTACTAAATTCTACTCCAAAACAAATTAGGAAACAAAGAAATAAAATAGAAACAAAAAAGAAATAGGAAACAAGACTCAAGACCAATTAGGAAACTACCAAGTTTTTAGGCACAAGTCATGAAATCAATTTTAGAAACTTATCATTGATGCGATTACTTTAAGCAATTGGTTTTAGAACTTTATCTTAATACCTCAAATTTCCATCCTTACAAAAAGTGGACTAAATCTTACTTAACACCTAAGTTAAAATTCATAATTCAATTCTTACTCCAAGCCACTTAATTAACCATCTTTCTTAGCAACTCTAATACTTGAGTTAGCAAATGTCTTAAATTAAAAATCAAATTGATAAGTACAGCAAGTCATCACTACCATCAAATTACATTAAACAAAGTTGCAATTATGCGAAACTTGAATTCTACGATTCCATATTAACTCAACTAATCCAAAACTATAACTTAATCAAATCAATAGATCCCACTAGAAAATTAATCCAAAGATCAATAGTCTTTAATCAATCCAAGATTAATTGTCCTAGCTATCCAATCATGAAAGTTAACAATGTTGATGAAGTATACGAATCTTAACATAATTTATAGAGAAAAAAAAAAGACGAAATTGCATAAATACGCAAGAGATAATCTCAATATGATCAAAGATAAAATCTTTAATACATGATTCTCAATTTCTTAACATTAAAACATAAACTTTAAACATAGATATAATCTTAATTGTTTAAAAACAAAGAAGATAAAAGAACATAACAACTTGAAAATAAGAAAGAAATAAGAGAAGGATTGAAAATAAGAAACTTGGTAAGCCCAAAAATCTTTAGTTCTTCTTGCTTCTGAACTCCATTTTCCTCATTTGAGTTTTTCTTGGAGCCTTTCTCGATGCCTCTCTCCTAATAAAGATGAAAGAGTAATATAGAATTGTGATTGATTCTAAATTAGATGTCCCAAAGCTCTTTTATGAAGTCTCCAAACCATCCTAGAATTAATTTAGGAAATAAAGACTACATTTTGCTCAAATTTGGGACTTTTCAAAACTTTCTAGATGCTAGCATAAGCAACTACACTATCACACTTGAGGCCGTGCAACATTGCACATGCATCTGTATGGTCATACTCTTGGGCGTGTAGTTTGAAAACTTGTAATTTTTCTCCTTTTTTACAACTTCTAAGATTATTTTATTTTCCCTGTTCAGCAAGGCCTTGACATAACCAATGTCATGGCCCTGCCACTTACCATGCAAGGCTCTTGAAAAACTCTATTTTTCTCTATTTAGCACAATTTAATGCATGGTCATGCATCATCTCATGTACATGCATGGAAACACCTTAAAAACTAGCTTAGATCATGTTACAAGGCATTCTAGATTATTCGGTAGCTACCCTTCTCTGAAAATACATCGTTTTTGCCTATATTTTGCTGATTTTTAACCAAAGTAATCTAAAAAAGCATTCAAGAATAAAAATGAGTAGAAATTATCCATAATCAAATAAAAAGAGTGCATAAAAACTAAGAAAATGGTTATAAAAATATAACAATTTCATGATTAAAAAATATTCCCACACTTACTTTTTGCACGTTCTTGGGCAAAACAACTTTTGAAAAAAATAAGATCAAAATATTAATTCAAACATTGTAGAAAAATGATGGAGATGACGTCTTTTTCTTTCACCATAAAAAACAACTTAACTGTCATTTAATTAGGAAGATCTTAGACAAACTCACAGATAGATCAAATATAACTAAGGCTATTAAAGTTAGCTTAAACAAGTTCATATCTATTTAATGTGTTCAAAGCCTTCCTTTGATCAAAACATATGCCATGCAAATAATATAAGTTAGGAATGTAAAGCTAATTCAAGTTTTTTTATACTTTCTACTTGTCTAAAATAGTACAAATTAGGTAGCAACTACGATATTGTTTTCCCTCAAGGTAATGCAACCAGAATGGGCACTTGCATTTTCCTTTTATTTTTTTTAAGAAAAGTTAAAGAATGCAAATAGAAATTTTGTTTTTCACTCATTCTTTTGTTCACTTTTTTCTTTCTTTTTCAATTCACTCATGTTTTTTTTCCCTCTCTTGGTAAATGCCATTTGGGAACCATCTACTCTTTTTTTATCTCTCTCTTGGTAGGTGCCATTAGGGAACCACTTACCTTATCCTAATTACTTAAACCCAAGTTTAGGAGTAGTCTAGCTAATTTTTCAAAAAAAATAATAATAATAATAACACATATACCATATTTATATATGATCACATTATATAAATTTCATAAAGTCAAAAGTTTCACTCATCTACTAAGAAATAAATACGGTTAAACTAAATTCTCAAGACTTAACTATTTGCAACCTAATATAAAAGTTTATCAAAACTCAACCTAACTAAATAAATATAAAATTATCTTTTAAAGTAAAAAGAAAAGAAATAACTCAACCAATTTTCCCCTAAAACCTCAAGAATTTTGCAAAAATTCTGCCCAAAAACCACACAAAATACTTGGAAATTAATTGGAAAAATCATTAATTCTCACTGCTACACTTAAATTGTACATTATCTTCAATGGACATAAACAAAATCATTATAGTTAAAGGGACCAAGTAGAAAAGGGGATAGAAAAATAATACTTTCGAATTAATACATAGAAAGCTATGATTGTCAAAATCCAAATAAAACTCGTGAAGTTATGACCACAAGAATCCATAAGAAAGCTTCAAAGCTGGACAAGAAAAAGTGTTAAAAATTTAAGCATATGCCTAAATAGAAAAAGTCCTAAATAAAAACATCATTAAAAAAAACACAAGAAAATAAAAGGAAACGTAGTTTATAATAAATAAAAATACATTAAAAGGGGAAAAAGAGTATAGAAAAATTAAAAAAAAACAAATAAAAGAAGAAGAGATCATCATGGTTGCACATTGGAGTGATCATCCATTTCATTAATGGCATCTCCCTGAGGTGCTCCAGATGGAAAGGATTGAGAAGAACCTGTACTAAAAGAAAGAGGCATTGGGGTAAGTGAGAAATTCATTTGTTGTAAAAATGCAGTCAAGCTTCTCTCAACCCACCCTATGTGATTGTCATGATGTTCAAAAGGGTATCCCATATAATCCATTCCTTGATGGAGGAAGTAAATGCTTGATCCATTCTAGTACATATTCCATTTGTCATAGTTTGCATTTCCTATCTTGAAAGTCCAAAGGATGGTGGAATAATGAATGGTGGAATATGCTCATTTTGCACATCAATTGGCACTTCTCTTTCCTTCTCAAACTCAACAAGTTCTAAAATATAATTATGTGGCTCAACTTTTTGGATCAATTGCATTCCTTGAAGAGAAAAAAAAAAATTAAACAGGTTATCTACACTATCACCTCCAAGTCCATATCATTACATAGTATACTTAAATTCCTAGCAAGTCATGTAACGTATGAAATGCCCGAAATTGTACCTGTCATTTGTGTACAAATATTGTCTAAATAAGAAGCAAAGGATAGAGCGTGATTTGCATGGGTACGCATCACAATTGACCGATGATGAAACAAATTTCTATATGTGACTACCTTATCATTCCATACATGGGCTCAATGATAGAGAAAAAACATTTCGAACCCAAATTATGGATTAACGTGGTTAACTTCTCATCAATGACTAAGTACGCTAAGAGCCCATGATTAATGTATGTATTTAGCCAAAAGGATATAGCACTAAGTTTTTGATACCTTTCTTGATGAATTGGGTCAGTGAAATTCAAGTCCACGGGGTCATTTTCCATAGCTTATTCTATAAGCTATGACTGTGAACTACTTCCCCTCCAAGGTAGGTTTTTGCGTTTAAGAGCCATGAAGGAAAAGGAATGTAATTCAAAGAATGATACTAAGGACCGACCAAAAAGACTTCAAGGAATTTTTGAAATCCAAGAACATAAAGGTTGGTAAGTAGGATTTTGGAGCTAATTTATATAATAAAAGATTAAGTTAAAGAGGTCTAAGGAATGTGGTGAAAATACAATTACTATAGGAAGGGTTAAGTGCGGCTCTAATAAACATAAATGCCACCAATCTCCTCCAAATAATTGGTCAATATGCCAACAGAGTCTTAATCAAAATTCAAAACAATTCAACACATCAAAACAGCCCCAAATCCTTCATCAACAATGAATAGCACAAAATTTTGTAGCACATATATCCTTCACAAAAAAAATAAAAAATAAAAAATCAAGCAATAAGCATCTCAATAACCTAAGAAGTCATGCCAAATCGCATAAATATGAATATCAATATTATTGGCAACTCAATTCAACAAAGAACATCCCAAAATTATGCAAAAATTAAACTAAAAAATTGACCAAAAATTAAGCTACAGAAATTCACAAAAATTAGCCTAAGATTCAACCCTAGGAACTACACTAAATTTGAAAGAGCGGTTCTAGATGAGCTTTTCTCACGAAAAATCACTTCAAAATACTGAGTAATTAATCTTCAAACAAGCTTAAAGTTTTGCAATTCTTGCTGTAATTGAATGCAAGGATGAATTTGATGAAGAAATCTTGATGATTGTGATGTTGTGGGTGTTGAATCTTTGTATGAAGCAATTGGGTGATTTGAATTTATGAAAATTTGAAGTTTTGAGGATGAGGGTGTGTAGAAAACTAAGAAAAAAAAAGGAAAACTGTGTATACCTATGTATTATAGAAGCAATTGCGGGCTACATGGGTTGCGGCATAGGCATGTTGCATCCTATGTTATTGGTCCAAGTAGAGCAATGCTATTGGTACGACCTATGGTACACCTATGCCACATGCCATGCCAAAAACTTGGAGGCTGAAAAAATTATGTAAAAGGGATGGTTAATTTGGTAGGCTATGCATGTGACATGGCCATAGCCGTGCAACTTGATGATTTTTTTTTTTTAAAATTAGGTGAAAACTTGTAGAACAATCAAAACAATATGCAAATAAAAGAAATTACTTAGGTTGCCTTCCAAAAAGTACCTTTGTTTAACGTTGTTGGTTCGACGTGGTTGCTCTTCATATGTGGAACCTATGAAAGAAAAGAACAAAGTAAATCAATTATGGAGAACATAGAGACAAATAACAAAAAGTGATGCAACTTAACAAAATACAAAAAGCATCGAAAAAATGAACAATCCTAGCAATGCTCAATATTCATGGATTATCATCAACTTACTCCTTTTTAAGGCTTAACTTTCTAAATTGGCCTCTACCCTTACCCTACAAGGTTTAGGCTTTGGTATAGTCTCTATGGTTAAGAGGTTCGATAGGAAGTTTATTAGAAAGTTGTGCTTTGATTTGACTAACATCTACTGCTAATTGGCCTACTGGGATTTTCAATTTTAGATGCTATACTTGGTCTCTTTTTAGAAAGTCAGATAACTAGATGCAAAAGATACAACCGCATCTTGTTAGGAAATTTCTTGAGATTGGTCTTGAGAAGTTGGTCCATTAAAAGGTTTATTTGGAAAATTTTGTTGCCGTCTCCCTTAGTTTCCCTACCTAAAATTTGGGTGATCTTGTTATCTCTCATTATAGGTGTTTGAATAAGGATTATATCTTCTAGAGGGCTAATTTGGAGACCCGACAACATTCACTTGTTCATTAGCACCTAAAGTAGGATATGCAACATTAGTATGATCAAAAGAATTCTTGAAATTGAAAGAATAGTGGGAAAATAAAAACGCAACGGAAAACAGCAATTTAAATTTTTTCCCGAGCCAAAGTCTAGGAATACTTATTTTTAGGCCGCTTATATTAAATAATTGAAGGATTTAGTTTTGACGGAACGCTTTAGTTTGTCACGACTACTTTTCCGTAGGAATACCGCCCATGTGTTGACTCTTTTGCATAAAACTCGCACACCAAAATTGCTAGCTTTCAATATTCTAAGGTATTTTCAAACCTCCTATAGGCTATCCACCGGTGAAAGTACAACTAAGATGAATTAGTTAATTTTTGGAAGATTATTGGAATAACTAATTTTTTCCAAAGGAAAAAGCTAAAGGAATAGAAGTGAAGAAAATTGCCAAAAAAGAAGAAACACAGTGGCGACAAAACAAAACTAAAAAGCTATCTATATTAATTCGATTTTGTGTAAAAGACGTGAAGCTACATTTTACTTGCATCAGACTCCAACCTCAAATTTGTATTGCCTTTTTTTGGTTTCTTTTATTTCCACTACCACTATTCACTTTTCCTTTTCTTATTTCCTTTTTTTTCCTTTTTCCTTTTCCTTTTTACTTGTGACGACAATCCTTTGTTTCCAAAATAACAAAAAGCCACCACTCACTACCCTAGTAGACTAGGGTTTTTCCAATTAACCAAAGACTAATTAACTGGCCCCTTTATTAATTAATTGATCCACTTAGGCCCAATATAAAATTACCTAAGATAATTAAGTAGTAAACTAATTTAATTAAATTAGCCCAAGATAAATTAAATAGCTCCTTTATTAATTAATCCACTTTAGCCCAATATAAAATTACTTAAGATAATTAATTAATAAACTAATTTAATTAAATTAGCCAAAAAATAATTAAATAGTTCTCTTATTAATTAATCGATCTTCTGAGGCCCAATATAAAATTATCTAAGATGATTAATTAATAAACCAATTAAATTAAATTGGCTCAATAAATTCTTCTAACCCAAATAAATAAATTTTGGCTCCTAGAATAATTTCTTTCGATATTAATTTCACCCAATAAGCCCATATAATAAATAAAATTTACTAAGGTTACTTGAACTATTTTGGGGACCAAAAGGCATATTATTCTTGGTCACTAAAATGACCAAAATATCCTACTAACAAATAGTTGTATTTTATCATTTTACATGTTTCATTTATAACTATATGAAAATATTAACCCCAAAAATAATATTGCAAGCACGACGTCCTCGACCTACAGGTGTAATGACGAGAATATCCCTGTATGTAATACCTATTATTGAGATAGAAAAAATGTATTAACACCTTCCTCAATGACATCTACTATCCTATGATAACTAGTTCTATAATCAACGACTTTCAGTATGTACTAACTTATTTCCTGAAAGCTACCCAAAAGTATACATACTAAGTTATGTTTTTTAGAGGCCTAGATTTTTTAGATTATCTTGGACAATCACAAGGATGTGATTTTTTTACATAATGAAGTATAGAAACTCTATTATATAAATCCATCTTAATTAACTAGAGTCATACACCCAACGTACAATGTTATTAGCTTTGCAATAAGACTTCACCCATCATACATCAAAGTTCACAAGTCCAGCTTCACCAGACAACCAATTTATACTTAAATCTTAGAGTACTTGTCCTCGCAGTAGTAGCGATAAACCAATTTTTATTTATTTTAGCACTTTTATAAAGATTTCTACGTATTTCAAATACGCTTAAGCTATTGGCGTGAGTGGGTTACTCACTGGTCTAAGGAAAACCATTTCCTATTTAGAAGCCATATTGTAATGATCTAAATTTTGATAAAATGCCCAGCTTTATCAATCGATAAAGAACAATTTTTTCGCTTATTTGTTAACAGCCCGTAATCTATAACTTACTGTAAAAGCATGAGCCAATAATATAGATTACTTACAAACATACTTAGACCTTAATGTGCACATATTTGTAAACAAACAAATATTAATGAATGAAGTATCTTATTAATTTTTAAAATACAAAAATACATGATCTATTTTGGGCATACATTCCAATAATCTCCCACTTGGACTAAATAGACTATAGTAGTCCACATGTCCCTACCTCTATGAAATCTAAGTGTCTTCGGAATACCTTCTCCATCAGAGGCTTGGTAAATGGGTTTACCAGATTGTTTGAAGAGAAAATTTGGTAAACCACTATCTCCCGTTTCTAGATGAACTCTCGGATCAAGTGATACTTCTTCTCAATATGCTTACCCGTCCTATGATTCCTTGGATCCTTTCACTGCGACATAGCTCCAGCATTGTCACAATCTATGATAATAGGACTATCCATTTGTGTTACATAACTCCAAGTTCTATGAGGAACTTTCGAAGTGAAATTGCTTCTTTTGAAGTCTTTGAAGGTACTAAATACTCAGCTTTTATGCTAGAATTAGCAATAGAAGATTGTTTAACACTCCATGAAATAGTCCCTCAATACAAAGCAAAACGTATCCATTAGTAAATTTCTTTCATCTTTATTTGTCTAGAAGCTTGAGTTAGTGTAACCGGTAGGAACTAAGTCATCAACTCTACAGACAAGTATATAATCCCCCATTCCCTTTAGGTATTTCAGTATATACTTTACAGCTTGCCAATATTCTTCCCCTAGGTTTGATTGATACCTGCTAACCATGCCTACAGAAAAATAGATATCTAGCCTTATATAAAGTATAGCATACATGAGACTTTCCACCGCTGAGATACAGGGAATCCATCACATCTTTTTCTTTTCTTTATGTGTCTTAGGACAATGTTTAGCAAACAAGGTCAATCCGTGCCTAAAGGGTATGATTGCCATTTTATACTAATCTATGCTAAACATAGCCAATATCTTGTCAGTTTAATTAGATTGGGATAAGCTTAACATTCTTTGCTTCCTATCTCTAAGAAGCTTTATGCTAAGAAAGTTGCTAGCTTCTCTCATATTCTTCGTGCTAAACTAATTTGATTACTAAACCTTTATAGATGACAATGTCTCTACATCATTTTTAATGAGTAGAATGACATCTACATAAAGCACCATAAAATAAACATTGTTCTCATTTGCCGTTCTATACGCACTTGGTTCATTTACATTTTGTATAAAACCATAAGACTTTACAGTCTCATTAAAATGTATGTTCCATACATATAGTGCTTGCTTAAGTGTATATATAGCCTTTTTAAGCTTACAGACCATATGTTCTTGGCCTTTTAGAATAAAGCCTTCAAGCTGGGTCACATAAATGTCTTCACTAAGATAGCTATTAAGAAAGGCTGTGTTGACATCCATCTGCCATATTTCGTAGTTATAATGACATGCGATGACCATGAGAATGCGAATAGACTTAAACATGGTAATAGGTGAAAAAGTATCCTCATAGTTGATCTCTTCTTTCTAAAGACTTAAGCATGGTAATAGGTGAAAAAGTATCCTCATAGTTGATCTCTTGTTTCTAAGTATAAACTTTTGCAACCAACCTTGTTGTATAGGTTTCCACCTTTCTTTCTGCACCTCTCTTTCTCTTGTATACCCACTTGTACCCTATAGGTTTAATCGCTTTTGATGCAGTGATAAGATCCCAGACTTGATTATAGACTCAATCTCAACATGCATTGCTATTTGCTATTTGTATGTATCAACGTCAGCAATAGCCTCATTATATCTAGTGAGATCTTATTATTGATGGCCGAAGACTACCTCGAAGGCTTCTCTAGTCCATTTTTCTGGAACTTTAGATATCCTCCTCATAATACGGGGTTCGTTTTGTATAAGAATATCTAGTAGTGTCATTTCTAGTTCTTTTACTATGGTACTAGAAGTTAAAGTGTCACTTAATATCTTTTCCAATTCCACCTTACTCGAATCCTTATTTGACACACTTTATTCATCCCCCAAGTATCTAACATAAGTACTAACAAGTACCTTTTGCTCTTGGGATTGATAAAATTATCCATCCCTTATTCCTTTTAGATACCCCACGAAGTAGCACAATTCTGATCTTGGGCCTAATTTACTTCCCTTACTCAGTACATAAGTTAGACAACCCTATACCTTCAGATGATTCATACTAGGCTTGCATCCAATTCACATCACATAGGGCATCCTAGGCACTAACTTAGAAGACACCAAGTTTAAAACATATGTTGTTGTTTCTAGAGCATATTCCTAAAAGAAAATAGGAAGAGTCACATGACTCGTTGTAATTCTGACTATTTCTATCAATGTTCTATTTCTTCTTTTAGCTGCTTTATTTTGCTGGGGAGTCTCAGGTGCAGTTAGTTAAGATACTATTTCCTTATTTGCCATGTAGTCCTTGAATTTACTAAGGAGATACTCTCCACCACGATCTAATTTTAGCTTTTTGATTAGTTTACCTGTTTAATATTCTGCCTCAACCTTAAACTCTTTGATTTTATTAAAGAAGTCAGACATGCACCTCATCATGTAAACGTAACCAAAACGTGTGTGATCATTTGTGAATGTGATAAAGTATTCATAACCTCCTCTAATAGGTGTAAACATAAGACCACAAACATCAATATAAACTAACTTTAATATTTCTTTGGCCTTTTTCCACCTTTTGAGTAAAGGACCTTTTGGTAATTTTAACCATAATATAAGATTCACACTGAGGTCATTCCTCCAATTTTAATGAGTCCAGTGACCTATTTTAGATTAATTTCTGAATTTGATTAGGATTTATATGCCCTAATCTTAAACGTCATAAATATGAATTATTTAATACGATCATTCTTTTCTTGTTATTATTAGGTTATATCTGAGTATTATTTATTTGATGACTAGTAGAATTAACATAGTAAAGATTTCCATACATGTTTTCAAAATAAATAATTTTTCTATCTCTACTAATTGAAATACTAGAATGGAAAGAAACAGAATGTCCATAATTAATTAATCCTGAAACTGAAATCAAATTCTGTTTAAAAATAGAAACATATAAATTACCTTTCAAAACTAAAATCCTATTACAATCGAATAAAGGTTCCAAATCTCCCACTGCTTCAGTCAACACTTCTGCTCCATTACCTACTCTTATTCCATGCTCTCCTCAACTAAGTCTTCTTATCTTGTTGAACCCCGCAAGGAGTTACATATACGGTTAATGGCTCCAGAATCAACAATCTAAGTAGATGATGATCCAACCATTAATGTAGACTCTAAGTAATGAGTAATACTTGAAAAGAAGTTGGCCAAGAAGTTTGAAAAATCTTTCTTGAAATGCCTCTTCTTGCCATGTTTGAAATATTTGCCCTTGGGCTTGGCACCGAGCTTTGACGGACTGGGCCTAGACCCCTTAGGTTGAGTCCCTGTCTTATTTTAGGCTTTCTTTTTCTTGAACTTCTTGGGTAGTGCAACATCCCACTATACATACACCCCAAAAGGGTAGGGGTGTCACCCTATCCAAAGGATTATGGTTCATCATAACTAGGTAAACAATAACAACCAAAGAAGAAAAATAGATTAAAACTTATTATAAAGGAAAAAATTGTCTTCAAGTCTCTCATTACACATGAAATAAAACAACTCCCGAAGAAGAATCAAAGGCAAGAAATTAAATGAAGCTATCTTCTAAAGGCGCACAATTTTGTCAAAGTGGGCAGATCCTGAAATATGATGTCAAAAGAGTGTGAGAAATGCATCTTAGTAAGTCATATGTGTGCTCGTGTAGGATACAAAATAAGTTTCATGAATGCACTTAGAAACCGTTTCTTGAAAGCTGATTGCAAGTCAAATATTTTTCGCATAATCAAAAGTGAGTGGTGCACTGAATCCAAAAGTCACAATAAAATGTGTAACATATGAAAACCACTCAGATAAACAATAATGAAACCTTGCATTATAGCGTTGCCATAAAACTCTACATCACAGTGTAGTTGGTGTACGACCTATTGGATAAGATACTCTTCTATCTCTTACCTTAACTTACCGAATGTCCACCCCGGAATAATAGCCCACCAAGACTATGGTGCAAACTCGGATTGGCTTGACCTCTCAAAAGTTGATCTAATCAAGCCACCAAATTCCTAGAATAGGAATTCTCTAATAGTAATCCACACAAGGAATTGTATTCAAGAACGGCGGAAAGAAACTGATACTAGTTGCTATAATTCTTGTGGCATTAGGGATTTTATATTTGGACTATAGAAGGAATAAAAGAAAATGAGATTTTATATGCTATGTGTGTCTCTATTTTCTTATTTTTTTCACTGAATTGGCATCCAAAACATAACACACATATCTAGCATAGTTTTTGGAAACCTTCAGCCGACACATAAAGCCCTTTGCACGTTTCCTAAACCCCTTTAGGAAAAACCAACAAAAATCCTCATAGAAACCTTTTTCCTGTATGTTTCTTAAACTTTTGGAAACATTGGTAATTCCTTTTCCATTATGGGCTTTGGAATTTTAAAATTACAATTTGGCCCTTGAGTTATAACAAATTTAAAAATCAAGTACAATGTTTTTAAATAATTGTAATTTTACCCAACTAATTATAACATTTTATAATTAGCCCATAATTTTTTTCTACTTTCAAATTAAACCCATAATATAATATCTTGCATGCCAGTTTCTTTATTGTGTGTGACCTATTACGTTTTCTAGTCAATTGGTAGCTAATATGAATTAATTCTATCATAATAGAATTAATATTAAATTTATAATTAAAATTAATTTGTTAATTTTAATTAGGATTAAATTTATTAATTCTTTAATTAATAAATCCATATTTAGCATATCATGAGCGGCATCTAGCAATAAATCATGACCACTCAAAATTCCAAAATGTTAAGCGGTTTGATGTGAACCTTTCAATAGTAAAACATCAATGCAATAAACTCGTTTCACCATACAATATCTCATTTAATTTAGAGTATGGAATTAGTGCCAACTCCATCCAAAATATTAATTAATTTTGGCGCAAATATTTTAGTACTTGTCCCCAGAATCCATTACTCATTATGTGTATCAATTGGAATTATTTCCAACATAGTTGTCTTAGCCAAGGACTTCTTAAGTAATGATTCCTACAAGTGCCCTTGAGATATTCGCTCCTACTATTAGAAGTCATGAGTCCTTTATTTACCCTCTTAACTACTTTCATTTACTTTATATTGTACCCAACATCCATTCCATCGGCAGTCTTGTAAGAACTCCAGAGATTGGAATCAAAGTACAACACTTAGCAAATAAAGTACTTTGGAGTTTTCAAATCTAATGATACTTGCACATTTGTTATAATGAGATTCTATCACTGGCACTAAATAGTTATCTATATGATAATCTCATAGTTAGATAGTCCAATATGCTTGTTCAAATAACTAGCATCCACATATTAATTTTGAGTATCACAATACTTACGGATGTGAGAACCACTGCTTAGTGAAATCAAGAAATATAATACGTGCTAATCTTAGCGCATTAATGATGTCCTATCTCATTAATAATATTACTAGGAATAATTTAAGCATAAACATATTCCAGTGTAGTAGGAACCTCTCTTCAGGATCTCTATCATGATTTTCTTAACACAGTATTGTATTTGAGACTTTATCTAATAGTTTATATACACATAAAAATATGAAACAAAGAAATTGACAGATAAAGAATGTCTTTTATTGATTTAATATGCAAAATACATTGTACAAATGATGCTTCTACTGTACAATCCTAACATGACGTACTCGAACTGTCACATTTTCTAAGTGGAGCTCATTTCTCAGAAGTGGCATTCTAATAAGAGACTCGCCCTACCTTTCAAAAGTTAGTCCTAGTGGTTGAACTTTATTGAGTACTCAACACTTTATCAAAATTTTCAAGGTTCAAAACTCAATGCAAACATTTTCAAAATTTGGGTCATGCAAGCATAGTTTCCAAATAAACTGTGGAAATTTGTTCTATAAATGAAAGGTGGTTTTCCGTTTAGACCATTGTTTGAATAAAACCTTTTTCATAAAATAATAAAGCTTGCATTCAAAATAATCACAACATTGTTGAATCAACATACATTTCACAAATGACTTGCAATTCAGTATTTTAGAACAAAACATTTTAATGCAAGGACTTACCTACTCGATCTGTAAGGTTTATTTTGAAATTGTTGTGTTATCCTTTGACCTTGGAAACCCTCTCCTATTGTTATGAAAAATTAAAATACTTTATCAAACACTATCCTAATTAGCTTCATAGCAAAGTATGCGATCATAAACCCTACTCTATCTAGGCTCATAAAATTAAATCTACCAAAGTAAAACTTCACACAATCTGCGTATTACCAAATAGAAATAAGGAAGTATCAATAATAATAACACTAATAGATAATAATAATAATAATAATAATAATAATAATAATAATAATAATAATAATAATAATAATAATAATAATAATAATAATAATAATAATAATAATAATAATAATAATAAATAAGAGTATTTATAATAAATAACACAAATGATAACAAATAATTCTAATAATGATAAATTAATAGTTTAATAAACAAACAATAATTGAATGATAAACCATGAACAATAAATATTAGATAAATGATTATTAATAATTAATTAATTAAATAAATAGAAAGATAGGCATTCAAATTGATTAACGAGTGAATAAATGAATATTATAGATGTAATATTTATGAGTAATAGATATTAAGTTATATTATAAAAAACATACTAATAGCTATATTATAATTATTTGGGACATGTTAATAATAAAAAAAAATGACAGCAATATTAAAGTATAATTAACAATAGTTATAATAAATTATGAATAATATTATATATATTTTTAACAGTTAATAACTATAATAAAAATATTAATAATAACTAACAATTAATAATTAATAATAAAAAACATATTAATCATAATAATGACAATACTAAAATAATTAAGCTATAACATTCATAATAGCTACACGTATTAGCATCATATGAAACAATGATCTACTAATTGTATAATGTTATTTGCACACACGGTTTAGCCAATCAATCCACATGTAAAGAAATCAAGGTTCTTCTATGTACAGTCTTCAAAACATCCTACCATTTGTTTTCAATCCTCTTACACACGCTTAAAATAGGTAACCAACGTAACTTCTCAACTCTTAATGTTTACGCACAAACCCCCAAAATTCACAAGTCCCTTCACATAAATAAAATAAAAGGAGAAGGAATCTCAATTACCACACAAGAGTAATCTGACTTGCTTGCAACCAGATCAACCTCTAATCCTTAGGAGTCAAAACCAAGGCTCTCGAAAGATAGCAAAGTCATGTGTTTGAGTCAAAAAGAAGATGAGTGTTTCGGTTTTTCCGTTGCCAGTGTGGTATTTTGTTGGGAAAATTGGGTAAATTTTCTCACTAAAATAATTAGTGAACTGAACTGATTCAATAGTTCCTATGAAAAAAACTAGAGGAGTCATTGCCTCTCTTAAATTCCAGTCTCCTATTAGAACTTAAGTGCAGGGTGTATTATCACAGCCTACACCTGTGTGTACATAAATAGTAGATACACGCGAATAGTAAAATATACCCAAATGAATCGTACAAAACACTACAAATAAACCCGACAAATAATATTAAATACTATATTATAACCAAAAAGAAACTAAAATAATAATAATAATAAACTTAATGCGGAAATAAAGAAAGAACACACATGGAATTGATAACAGAGTTCGGCCAAATTTGCCTAATCTCCGAGCACGTTTCAAGCAGCCTGTTTTTATTTATATGTGACATAAGAGATTATTGGTGTTGTTATATTTTTTACAAAGCCAAACAAGGCCTAATTATATAGGCACAAGAGTTGGTGAAATCCTTTGCTAAAATCGACGTGGGATTTGAGAAAGGAAGCCAAAAATCAACAAATCTCCTTCTTGGCTTAATTTATAGTATCACTAAATACAAATCTTCTCAATTAAACAAAAAATAAAAAACAGTCCTAGCGGTGCTTCCAAATTTGCACTGTCAGGCGCCAACTCAAATGTGTAGGATATTGACCAAATCTAAACAATGTTCAAACTTGGCTCTTTTAACCATCTTGGTCAGCATATCTGCGGGATTCTTCATTGTCCAAATCTTTTGGAGAAGTATCTCCTCTTTCTCGAGAATTTCATGCACAAAGTGATAGCGAATATCAATATGCTTCATTCTTGCATGAAAGACTTGATTCTTTGCTAAGTGTATAGCACTCTAACTGTCAGAATATACCTCAAGATGTTTTTGACCAAGTCCCAAGTCTTTAAGCAATCCTTGAAGCCAAATTGCCTCCTTTACAGCTTCTGTAATTGCGATATACTCTGCCTCTATTGTAGAGAATGTCACCGTTGATTGCAAAGTAGACTTCCAACTAACTAGCACCTTGTCGAAAGTGAACAAATAGCCAGTTGTAGACCGTCGCTTATCTAAGTGACTTGCATAGTCAGAATTACAATATCCAACTATGTGTTGACCAAGTGATTCATTCCACTCAAACTCTAAACCAACATCTACAGTATCTTGAATATACCGTAAAATCCATTTCACAGCTCACCAATGACCCTTACCCAGATCATGCATGTACTTGCTCACAACACTAACAACTTATGAAATATTAGGTCTCGTATATACCATTGCATACATCAAGCTTCCAACTGCATTTGCATAAGGGACTTTCGTCATGTACTCTCGTTCTTCATTCGTCTTTGGAGATAACTGGCTACTGAGTTTCAAATGAGGAGCAAGCGGGGTACTTATAGGTTTTGAATCTTCATTCATACCAAAACGTTGTAGTACATTCTTCAAATATTGCTTCTATGTCCACTAAAATTTTCCTTTCTGTCTATCCTTGTTTATCTCCATGCAGATAATCTTCTTTGCTTCTCCCAAATCCTTCATCTTGAACTCTTTACTCGACTGAGCCTTCAGTTTGTCAACCTCAGCTTAGCTCTTTGCTGCTATTATCATATCATTAACTTTGAGCATGTTTAACCTTCTACTTGAAACTCCGATTTCTGCTTATGTTATCTGTGTAACTCTTCTAACAACTCCGAGTTGCTTTCAATCTTTCTTTTATTACTCTAACCTTATCTGTCATTTCTTGGATATTTACATCACCTGATTTACTAACCTGACTATCTTCCAACTAACCCCAAAATAATGGCAGTTGACACTTCCTTCCATACAGAGCTTCAAATGGAGCCATCCCTATCGGTGACTGGTAACTGTTATTATACCTAACTCCGTATAGGGTAGGCTTTTAATCTATTTGTCATCGAAGTCTAGAATACATGCCGTCAGCATGTCCTCCAAATTTTAAATAGCTCTCTCAGATTATCCATTAGTCTGAGGATGTTCTGTAGTACTAAACTTCAATGTTGAACCCATAGACTCCTGAAATTTATTCCAAAATCTTGAAGTGAACCTAGGGTCTCGATCTGATACAATACTCGACAGTGCTCCGTGAAGTCTTATAACTTCCCGTGTGTAAATTTGGGCCAACTTCTCCATCAAGTCTCTCACGTTCACTGATATAAAGTGTACGGACTTGGTCAATCTATCTACATCCACCCAAATAGCGTCTTTCATTGATTTAGCCATTGGTAATCTTGTGATAAAGTCCATGGTTACCTCTTCCTATTTCTATTCTAGAATAGGTAAAGGTTGTAATAGTCCCGCAAATTTTTTCTGTTCCACTTTAACCTTATAACAAGTTAAGCACTTTGCCATGAAGTTTACCACATCCTTCTTCATTCCGAACCACCAATGCGCCTTCTTTAAATCTTGATACCTTTTTACCTCTCCTAGGTGAATAGCATACTTACTTCTATGTGCCTCATGTAAAATCATCTTCTTCAACCCTTGATCCTGTGGTACACATATGCGGTTGTGAAAATATAATACTCTCTTCTCAACTATTTGAAAGTTTTATCCTCCTTTTCTGATCTCCTTATCCTTAAAAGCTTTGAATTCAGTACTGCCCTTCTGTGCTTCAATAATTTCTTGCTTCGACTCGGGCACTAGCCTCAAATTGCTGATACAGATCTTTTCCCCATGAATAGTTGCTTACTGTTCTAGTAATTCTTGTACCAGTTGAGCTTCTTGCATTTTTATGTTAGCCATCTTAACGTTTCTATTCAGTACATCTACCACTATGTTAGCTTTCCCTGGATAATCATTTATAGGGCATCTGTACTCTTCCAGGAACTCTGTCCACCTTCATTACCTAAGGTTCAAATCTTTCTACGTGAAATATACTTAAGGCTCTTATAGTCATTGAACACTTCATATTTAGCTCCGTACATGTAGTGTTGCCATTTCTTCAAGGCAAACACTATAGTTGCTAGCTCCAAATCATAAGTCGGATAATTGATTTCATGTGGCTTCAACTTCCATAAAGCATAGGTTATGACTTTTCTTTCCTGCATCAATGCAGCTCCTAACCCCTCATTTGACACATCCATATATAACATATAGGGTTTATCCTCTTTAGGTAGACTTAATACAGCGACCATCATCAGTCTTCTCTTAAACTCCTGAAAGCTTTTCTCACACTTCTCGTTCCAAATGAACAGTACGTCCTTCCTCAAAAGTCGAGTCATTGAAGAAAAACTCTTAACAAATCAGTGATAATACCCAGCTAAACCGAGGAAGCTACAAATCTCAGTAATATTCTTCGGCGCTTCCAGTTTGCCACAACTTCTACCTTCGCAAGATCTACCTTAATACCATCCTTAGACATCACATGACCAAGAAATGACACTGAATCTAACCAAAACTCACATTTGCTAAATTTAGCAAAGAGTTTATGTTCTTTCAGCTTCTCTAAAATAAGTCTCAAGTGCTCAACATGTTCCTTGGGATTTTTGGAATAAACCAGAATATCGTCAATGAATACCATGATGAACTTGTCTAGGTAGGGTTGGAAAACTCTGTGCATCAAATCTATAAACACCGTAGTATATTGGTTACCCCAAATGGCATTAATACAAATTCATAGTGACCATATCTTGTGTTAAAAGCCATTTTAGGTATATGCTTCTCCTTAATCCATCCATACTTGATAATATCCTTGTCGTAGGTCTAACTTTGAATAGTAGCTAAAACCTTGTAATTGATCGACTAGTTCATTTGTCAGAGGTAGTGGATACTTGTTCTTGATCATACCTCTATAATTAATGCAGAGTCTCAGAGTCCCATCCATTTTCTTAACAAATAGCATGGGTTCTCCCCTATGGTGACATACTTGGTCTAATATATCCCTGATTTACCAATTCCTCCAATTGTTCCTTTAACTGCTTCAACTTGGTAGGGGCTATTCGATAAGGTCTTCTCGATACTAGCTCAACTCTCAGTATTAGATCTATAGTGAACTCAACTTCTCGAGAAGATAGAAGTGAAGTGAGTTTAGTAGGAAAAACATCCTGAAATTCCCTTACCATTGTGGTATTCTCCTAGGTACACTGGTCCTTAGGATTATTTATCAGGTAGGCTAGATATCCCGTGTATTCCTTCTTTAACATCTTCCGAGCTTTTGTCCTAGCTATCAAAAATTTTAACTCTTTTACATATTTCCCTTTCAATTATATCATATTACATCCCAGTCTAGCAAACAATACCGTCTTAATCTTGCAGTCTACTCTAGCTCTATGCTTAGCTAGCAAATCTACACCCAAGATTAAGTCATAATTCTAGTAGCGATATCTACCACAACTGCATAAGTTGCTAGTGGGGAGGGTGCTAGAGCCCCTCTTAGCTCCCGCCTCAATCTTTTAAGGAATTGCCTGTTCGTTTCTATTCTGTATCCATCAAACACTTACAGATTTTTTATAGTTGCGCGAACCGTGCAATCTATTGTGCTACAGTTTTACCTCCCTATCTCAAACCATGGAATTCATCCTTCCACTTCTCTATTATCTAATGTGCTAGGGTTAGGATTCGATCTTAAGTCTCTAAGAATTACACTCCAACTAATAACCGCTAGACCACAACCATTCTTGTGCCTATGTTGTACAATCAAAATCTCTTCACTCTCAACCCAAGTATTTCATATGCCAATAAAAATTCTAAACTTTAGATAACTCATCTTTCCCAAAGTAAAGGCTTCATAAATTCACCAAGCCAATTAAAACACAATTAAATATATGAACAATCATACACATATAAATGCACACATCTACCCAATTCTTAGACAAAAGTAATTTAATTTTCATATGCACATGCAAGATGCTGCTTAATTCTCGCATTTCCATATACCAAGGTTAAGGTGTAGACGGGGTATTACATCCTCCCCTCCTTAAAAGAATTTTGTCCTAAAATTCAGGGTATCATACCTTTATAAAAAATTCAGATACTTTTGCCTTATTGTTGCATGCTTTGTTATGTATAAAAAATCCCAGTCACCGTGCTTCACATACACACAAGTCTTAATAGTTAAAATGCCAATTAGAATCATACAACACACATATATAGAGACAAGTGCACCTATCGTGTAGTCTAATGGTGTGGCAAGTATCGAAGAATCTTAAGGAATGGGTGTTATCATTTCTACTTCCTTCTTTCCTCATTATTTAGCCAAAAGTAAATGAAAGATGTAAAACTAACTACATGAGGAGAGCGGATATGTTCTTGTACATAAGAGACAATCATAATACCCCCAAGGAATAAGAAATAGAAAAGCCCATGCAATAAAAAGGAAGTCTCCCACTTAAGACCTAAGAAATAAGTATCCCTTAGACCTAAAATTCCTAATTTTAGGCACCAGAGTGAGTCACGTATCAATTTTACTCTCTCTAGTTATGAGATTTCTACCCCTATATTTGATTGATCAATATCTCTACCCAACCAACCAAACCTAACGGTGCATTAGTCATCGCTCACCATCCCAAATTATCTAGAGGTCATAAAATCCGTATCTCTAGGCAATTTTATAAACCCTTTGGTTATTAGCCCTAATTCCCAACCATCCTCTTGGGTTAATTGAAAATGGCAAATGCTAACCTAGTCAAATGGGTGTCCTATCCTCAACCCCATCTCTCAAAATCATTAAGGAGGAGTAATCAATTGAAATACATCAATCAAAAGCCTTTCAACCAAGATAGCCAAATAAGATCAAATAATCAAATACCCAAGAACAAGAATCTTAGATCTAAGAAAAATACATCATTCTCAAGCATAACAATAGGGTACAGTCATTCATTATAATTAAAAATTCATTCTTAGCATAAGAATAGAATAAACATTACAAAAGGAGGTAGAAAGGCAAACTCATAGACAATCTTTTCTTCTTCATCCTCTTGAAATCTTCAAGTACACTTTCTTTTTCTTTTATGGATCTCTTGCTTCTTCCCTCTTCTTAGTTCTCAAACTTACAAGATCTAGGGTTCTTAAGAGAAATCCTAGCCTTTCCCAAACCCTCCTCATCTTTTTTGGGTGTAAAGAAGGCTTATATATGAGTTTTGTCGAGCGAGATCTAACAATGCACTGAAGAGTATGTTTCCTCTACAAGTGGGCGGCCCATAACATCCTTGAGCCACCATGTTTTTCTAGAACCAAGGTGGGCTAGGAAACTAGGCTTAAAAGAATAAAAATAGGCGGGAAGTTCCCTAGGCCGCTATGTTAACTTGCTAACTCTACATATGTACAAGACCAGGCGGCCTATGAATGTTCAACTTCCCTAGGCCACGATATTTCTAGAATTTTGGAAACAAAAGAAGAATACTAGGTGGCTTAGGGAAATTCTCCCTGCCCCGCCAACTCAACTAAACATATACATATACAACTAAGACCTGGTGGAAGTTCCTTAGGCTGCCAATATTTTGGACAACCATATATAATTCAAAAAACCTAGCAACCTAAGGAACTTCAAGTTCTCTTGGCCGCCTTCTTCTTGTACACAACTTGCACACGTTCTTCTTTTCTTCCATTTTTCGCTATTTATTCCTTCTTCTTCTTTCTTTCATCTTCACTTGATCTTTTCCATTTCCTAGCAAAATAAGGTAAAATTAGAATGGTGAGTGGTGATTTTAACAAGCATATATCTCCATTAAAGCATGAAAAATGATAGAAAATTTACATATGATAAAGCCTCACTACATACCCCCACATTTAAATCTTTACTTGTCCTCAACAAACCAAAAAGTATCACAAGCAAAATGTCTTTTGCATGATAAGATGGGACTTTTGAACATCAATAGGCCAAGATGGTAAGAAATAACATGGTGTCACTTTTACCAAAGCCTAAACAAAGTTAATTTAAATTCTCAAGATTTAACTATTTCATTCATAATGTACAAGTTTTCCCAAAAATAAACTTATCCACTTGGTATTAAAATCAATTCTCAAGCCAAATGGGGGATAACAACAATACCGTCAAGGCCTAACAAAATTTGAATACCGAAAAAAATTTTGCCCAATAATTGACCGACTAACATAACTCCTCAAAAACAAAGAAAAATAGCAACTTATGCATAATAAAAATTTGAAGAGAGTATAAACCTAACCCCCACACTTAAATCAGACAATGTCGTCAATGGCATAAATACAATAGTAACCACATCCAAACTGGACTAAAAATGAAAAAAATGGAAAGAAGGTTAGTAATACTCCCAAAGTGATCGCAACTTTATGGAGAAGTGAAATCTTGTCAGAAGAAGAAGAAAAGAAGACTGCCAAAAATAATTACATTATGGTAAATGTCAAACATAAGTAATAATAATATAACATCACCAAAATCTAAATCTAAATCAAATATTTATAAAATGGAATCCAAAAAAGAAGAAAAGAAAAGCTAAAGTAAATAAACCCTAAAAACCAAAAGACAAAATCAAAGCTCCCCTATACCATATAAGATATAGTCCATTTTCTCCATGTTTCCGATGTTTTCTCCATGGTATAGTTTCAATTGATTCCCATGCACTTTGAAGACTCCCTTTTCAGGATGAGGTAGCTCCACTACTCCGAAAGGGGAAACCTTGGTTACTACAAATGGTCTAGACCACCTAGATCTCAACTTTCCTAGAAATAGCCACAGTCTTGAATTAAGCTACAATACTTGATTGCCCTCCTTGAATTTGCGACTTTGTGTGATATGCTTGTCATGCCACTTCTTTATTTTCTCCTTATATATTCTTGAGTTTTCATAAGATGTATTCCTCCATTCATCTAGCTCAATCACTAGAAGAAGTCTTTTTATTCCAGCACAGTCAAGATCAAAATTAATCAACTTGATTGCCCAAAAGGCTTTATGCTCTACTTCTATTGGTAGATGATGTGACTTTTTATATACCAACCTATATAGGGTGGTTCCTATAAGTGTCTTGTATGCTGTCCAGTAAGCCTAAAGAACATCATCCAATTTCACACTCCAATCTTTCCTAATATGATTTACCACATTTTTTAATATTCCTTTCAGCTCTCTATTGACTACTTCAACTTGGCCACTAGTTTGGGGGTGATAGGGAGTAGGTAGCTTGTGGGTCACACCTAATCTATTCAGCAATCTCTTTAACTGGTTGTGGCAAAAATGAGTCACTCTATCACTTATTAGCACTCTAGGCACACCAAAGTGAGTAAATAGCTTAGCGCCTTAGCCACATTTTTCCTCCCTAAAGAAAGTTGGAAACCAGCCTTGAAAGACCCTTGAAACCTCCTTCAAAATCTCTGCAAGCTGGCTGGAAAATGGCAGCCGAAAACTGCCCAGAAATTCCAGCCTTGCAAAAATTCTGTGCAGTAATTTTCCAGCTTTGTTTCCTAATTCTACCCTAGCCGAAACTCCATCATTCTTCTGCACAAACCACCCTTAAACCTTCAATAACTGAACTCCATTGTCCTTCCCAAGCTTCTACAGGAAAATCCCATCATGGCTACCTGAAAGATTTCCAAAAAAAATTCTGCAATCATGCCTTGATTTGGATACCAAAATTCCAGCCACCATGATTTAACAACTTTCCATAAAATATATCTCAAACAACCAGACTTTCCCTTCACCATTACACTCCTTATTTTTTTCCACCCTTAGCCTCCCTAAACTAGCATTCATCTAGCTGAAACACTGCCCAATAATTCGTCCATGGCAGACTTCCAAAAGCTCTCCAATAATCAAAGATATTCTTGAATATTTAGTTTCCAAATTTGTTTCATAAAAATATTCTTCAAGGATTTCAATAACTAGCCTTTCCTTTTCCCTTCCAAACCAGAGAATCATCTTCCTAAACCCTACAACCAATTCAGCCAGCCCTAATCCTCTAGAATTTCGACAGCTACAAATCAAAACCTCTTAATTTCCTTTAACCTTCAAGAACACATAGCACACCAGAACACCTACTCCTTCCTTTCACCTAATACCACTCCAAATCACTTCAAACCACTGCTAAAAACTCCAGAATTCATCTACTCACTGTCATGAGTCCATCCACACCATTCTTAACATCAAACTCCAAAATTCAACTTGCTAGTTTGGATAAAAAACCAGAAATTTTGTGAAGACTCAAGAACACCTTCAAGGTATGTTTGTTCTAACAACTTCATCTTCTCCAATCTTGATCTCTAATGAATATATATATGAATAAACATGCTAATGGACTCCCCCCCCCCCCCTCTTGACCGAATGACTTCTTCACCAATGGCCATGCTTTCTTCATCTTCCTTGGACGAATTTAGACCTTTAGGAGTTGAGATCCATTCTAAACTCCTTCAAGGTATTAATCAATCAAGTAAGATTTTTCAACCCTCTTTGTAAATTCTAGATTCATGTCTCTAGGACATTATTGGTAGGAGATTGATTATGAATAGGATTTGAGTATGTGTTATTGAGATTGAAGCATGAATATTGTACGAATATGAAGGAGGTGGGATTTATGCATGAGTTGATTATCTTGGTTGAATATATGGTGTTCTAGGGTTTGATGCATGTCTCCATGATCAAGTATGCTAGAGATTATGTCACCTTTGGTGAATATGATTTATATTCTTGTGTGATTATTAAAGCCATGGTTATATTTATGCTAGAAAAGGTTAGATCATGTCTTGACATCGTTAGATCTATGCTTATATGCATGATTTGGATGATTTGATGAATTGAAGGGTTGTAAATGTTCACGATTGTGGTTAGCAATAGAATTATTATCATGACCTAGTTGTCCCTAAGCTAAATTTTATTTCTTCAATAAAATATTTAATATTATGATTTTTGACTAGTAATATCGAAAAACCCTAGGAAGGGTAGATTGTGATTATTATATATAATAAAGATATTTTAGTCAAATAAATAGTAGCTTTTGCTAGGAAAATAATATATATATATATATTATTTAAAATAATGAAATCAATTAAAGCCTTTTTTGGGAATAATTATAGTTAGTAAAATATTTATTAATAAAAATTTAATTATTATCTTTTAATCAAAACCCATTAAAGAATTATTTATTATTTTTCAAGCAAGATTAATTAAATTTTTTTTCAACTAATTTTAGTTATCAATTAATTTCTAACAACTAAATTATTAATAAATCATTATTTTACATAATACCACCTAGGACTTTTCATCAAATAAACTCTACATTATTTTAGCAAGATTTAAACCTTCAACTTATTATTACCTATTTTCCAAAACTCTAATTATTTTAAATATCAAAATTAGCCCTGGCTTATAAACCTTTTTATTTATTATTTGGCCTTAAAGTTTGGGACACTAGGATCATGGTTGTAGTAGTGAGTTGAGTTAGTTTATTTGTGAAAGTAGATTTTGGCTTGAGTTTGATTGTGGTTTGTATTTACCCTATGCAGGGTTAGGTCAGCTGTTGGAGACCTTTGTTGTGAGAAAGGATCAGGTAAGCTCCTGCATAAAACCTGTTTGATGAAAAATGATTTTTTTTATGGCAAGCCAAATGTAGAGTGCATGACCACTCATTTCTGTAAAGGCAATTAAGGATTATTTCTATTCTCGTTTCAGACAAATAAATTATTTGCAAATTAATGGGCGGTTTTACTCAAAACCTAAAACTCTTTCTAAAACTAGTTTTGCCCCAAACTTTGAAAAACCTTAATTGCCATTTTCAAGTGAAACTATGTTTTGTTCATTTTTCCCAAGTGGGATACATTACGTTGAGTATTCAATAAGGGTAGGCTAGTAGTCCTAGTTTCGAAGAGTAAGAGTGAGTCTTCGGGCAGGAGGCCACCTCCAGAAGATAAGCTCAACTTAGAGAAATATCAGTACTACTTAGCCATGTCGGTCCGAGCTAGCAGTTTTTATTTCAGTCAAGTGACTATGTTATGCCGAAATGGACACCTGGTTGTTGTTTGGGTATAGAGAATGAGGAGTATCTTGTCCGGTAGGCCGATCACCTACTTTTTGTCAGTCTACACAAAGTGTGGCATTCTAACCTGCAGTATGCACAAAGTGTGGCATACTGACCATGTGGACATAGGGCCCAACATGTGGTAACCCATGACCACTCTTTTTGAGTGGTTGATTTTATTGTACCTATATGGTTTGAAAGCCAAAACGCCACTCTTGTTTTTAAACATCATTCATTGCTTGCCAGTATTTCTTTTGTCAGTCTGCATAAAGTGTGGCATTCTGACCATTGTATGGTTATGGGGCCCAACGTGTGGTAACCCATGACTACCTTTTTGAGTGGTTGATTTTATTGTGCACTTGTACAGTTTCAAAAAGAAGGAAAACCCACTCTTGCTTTTGACTAATGTTTATTGCTTGCCAATATTTCTCTTATAAAGATTTCACACTTTGCATCCACGAACTGTTTTCACTGAACACACAAAGCACACACGGACTTACTGAGATTTCTGTCTCATCACCTTTTTACCATGATTTTAGGTCGATCCTGTTGTGGGGATGAGTAGCTAGTGTTATCTGCCTTGGAAGAGAATGTTGTCTTTTATTTTTATGTATTGCTTTGGGGAGTTGAGAATGGATGATTTTATTTATGGATTTGTTTTTATTTTGGGAATTCTTGGATTTAATCTTGGATTTATTTTGGGGTTATAATAAATTTTAAGTTAAATTATTATTTTTATTCTGCTATTTTATTTGTATGACCTAGTTATAAAGTCCCATTGTTCTTTGGGTGGGGCGACATCCCCGGCCCTGGCGGGCCTAGGTAGCGGGGTGTTACATTACTATTCCTCAATGTAATGGCTGGTGAATTCTTTAGTTTCCAACCCTATTGGTGACTGTCCTTGTGATTTTAACACTAAGTCCATTAAAATCCAAATTTACCTCTCCATGTTTTGAATCATTTTCTCAAATTTTGCAAGCACGTCATCTATTTCGAGGAATTTTCCAGTACTCAACTTTTGCAAGCTTGGTTACATGTGTTGCAAATTTTCCAGTACTACTTCTAGAGCAGTTAAGTCTGATGGCCAAGATGTTATATTTTAAGAATTATAAGGGTGTTGCCCTACGTTCCAATTGGCCATGCTACCTGTATATGGTACCTTGTTAGTTTTATGAATTCAAAGTGGGGTTAGCAGGTATAATTACCATACCAAGAACAATACTGAGCCAAGCTAGTGAGTAAAATACAATAGAAACTAAATTAGTCAATTAAGGTACACTTACACGCAAAACATGATATGGCATTTATTTACACGAAGAACATCTCTACATATTTACATATAGATATAAATACACTTATTTACATATAGGACATACTTATACTCCTCAGCAGTGAGTATTTTGTCTAATTTCCTTTTCTAATCTATATAATTTAGAACCGTTAGCTTATTCTCTTGGAAAATAACGTCCAAAGTACTAAAAGAACTATCATTGACCATTTCTAAGATTCAAAAATAAAAATCCTCAATGTGTGTAAAAATAAAAAAATTGTACACTATTTTCTCATATTATATCCTAATAATAGCTAACCTAATCACTATTATCTATAACGTTGTCATTTTTTACTTTAGAAAAACTGATATAGCTTCGTGGGAAGGTTAATAATTTTTTAAGCTAAGTGTATTGATCACTACTAATTGACTATCTTTCTAGGTAATGTTCTAGAAGATAACTCCATCAATGAAATAGTCATTTCTTCTCAATTCCTATAGATAAGCTTTGCACCATATCCTACAACATGGGCTGGTCGATTGTAGCATGTATTCCTAGCGTCAATTTTATCTATCCATTAGTTCTAGATCCTTGTAAAATCTCTATCCTATCGCGATGGAAGCCATGGTGCTACTAGGAACCGGCTAGAACCCCCCCTCCCCCCTTCCCTTTTCCACTTAGTTTTTTAAAATAAGAGTCCTTAAAATATCTCTTTGAAAAACTTCATTAAGTATTCTTCTAACTTATGCAAAATGTTTCAACCTATAAAACCTCCATGTTAAGGGTAATACCTTTTGAGAGATTTGCCATGGACTAATTTTACTCAAGTTAAAACCTTAATGATTTCAAAATATATATATTTTTTAAAACTCTAGAGACATTGGTCTTATTAGTTTTATGACAAAAATATTTTTCAAAAACTTAATTAAATTGGTTTCCTATTACCCTTAACAAAATCTCTAAATCCAATATTCTCTATGTCAAAGATAATACCCTTTGAGAGAATAATCATGGATTAATTTTGTTCCAAGTTAATAAACCTCTTAATTAAAAGAAAATGATTTTATTGTCAACTTTTCAAGACTTTGGTTTAAAGAAAAACTTGCACTGTAGTTTACTCATAAAAGAAATAGCATGTTCTAAAATAATAAACAGTTTTCATTCCCTTTCTATCCTTTAACCTAGATGGCTACATAATGGATTAAACACATTAATTCTGTAATGGTCCTTTTTAATCTTAATCTTCTTTACAATCCCTTTTCATGCAACATATTCAACAAAGAATATAAAATTGCAAAAAAATAATCCGTGTGATATGAGACCCCCCAAAAATAAGGAAAATAGCAAAATTACAGATAGAAGTTGTCCAAAACATGTCCAGCACTAGCTCCACAATAGCACCAGGATCCAGCTCGTCTTTGTAAATTTTTTGCTAATACCAGACAACGTCTAGCGCCGATCACTAGGAGAGATTAGTGCCAGCTTGTCTCGTTATGCTATAAAACAACTTCTCAAAGATACCTGGTCCTAGCTTCCTTGTACTCCCCGATGCCAATTCTCTGCTACTGCATCTATTCTCCATTCTTTTTGGGATGTAAATCAATCTCCAAGCATTCCAATAATTATGAAAGTTTGAGAAAAAGAATTTAATCACAAGAACAAAATGCCTTTGCCTTAAACCTAGGCTTGCACAAGATCTACCATAACAATTAAAAAAGTACAAATGCTTATGTCAGCGTACACATAACCTACCTATGTAAAGAAAGAACCTTAGGGGATCATAGGGGATAATTAAGAATTGAATATTTTCACTTTTATTAACCTAAACATGCTCCTAGCTTTTCCAAAACAAAACCAAAAGCTCAAATTGTTGGGTATCTCACGCATATCATATATGGCACAACGAAAATATAAGAACGAGATACCAACTCAGGAACCGCATACGTGTGAAAAACAAGACATAAAGAGATCAAAGGTAGTAGCTACTTACCTTTCTTTGATCGTCTGAAGAACAAAAATTTTTCTTCTTCAAGTTGAGGTGCAATCCAACAATCCCCTTGATCAAACACCACGAGAGTTGAACGTCCAACCACTATAATCATAGTGTGTGATTATCTCTAATAGAAATCCACACGGAGGAACACTCAAGCACTAAGATTTTCTGTGCTAGCAAAAACAACAATGGAAGCTAGGGTTTGATCAATATCAACGAGAAAGATGGAAGAAAGAATGTCATGAGTTACCTGAGGGTTTGGAGTTGTTTTCGTGTCTTACACTACTTAGAAATTTCGTGTATATATCCTCTATATATTACACGAAATCTACTGGAAAAATAATCCAACTAAGAATTCTAAAACAGTTAGAATTCCCTAATTGTAATTGGAAACATCAAATTCTCACAATTACAATTTGGCCCATAAATTATAACTACTTATAATTTGGCCACAACTACTTCTCTTTCTCACAATTAACCCCACTATGTTATCAAATAATATCTTGAGTATATAATCCTCTATTGTGTGTGGCCTATTAGGTTTCCCAGTCAATTGATAGCAAATATGAATTAATCTAAACATCTTTGAGATTAATAATCTATAATTAATTAGAATTAATCATATAAATTCTAATAAGGATTGGTTTATTAATTCATCAATTAATAAACCCATATTCCCAAATCATGAGCAGTATCTAGCAACACATCATGACCACCCAAGAGTCCAGGAAGTTAAGTGGCTTGACATGAACACTTCAATAACAAACTACATTGCAATTAGCTCCTTTCACCATACAATACTCATATGGTTTTGTGTACGGAATTAGTGCTAACTCCCTCCAGAATATATATTAATTCTGGCCCGAATATAATAGTACTTTTACCAAGAACCCACTACTCTAGACGTTTATCAATTGGAACTATTTTCAATACACAGTCACTTTGGCCAAGGACTTCTTGAGTAGTAATTCCTATAAGTGGCCGTGAGATAGTCGCCCCTACAATTAGGAGTGGTAAATCCTTTATTGACCCTCTCAACTACTTTCGTTTATCTCACAATGTACCCAATATCCATCCCATAGGCGGCCCTCAAACTGGCTCCAGAGATTAGAATCAAAACACAATGCTCAGCAAACAAAGTACCTTGGAGATCTTAAGTCTAAGGATACTTGTACGTTTACTACATTGAGATTATATCACTGGCACTAAATAGTTATCTATGAAATTATCTCATAGTTAGGTCATCCAATGAACTTGTTCCATTAACAAGCATCTATGTGTTAACTTTGGGTATCTCAATACTCACGGATATGAGAACCACCGCCTGATCAAATCAAGAAGTCTAACACATGCTAGTCCTAACCCATTAATGATGTTCAGTCTCATTAATACTACGACTAGGGACTATTTAAGTACTAACACTATACAGTGTAGTAGGAATCTCATATCATGATTTCCTTAACACAGTGTTGCACTAGGACTTTATCTAACAGTTATATTACATAAAAGTAAACAAAAGAAATTGTAAAATAAATAATACCTTTTATTAAAATAAAATGTGTCATATACAACGTACAAGTGATTGCCTCTAGGGCATAACACTAACACTAATACCACTTGAAAGGATTGTGGTAAATAACCTAGAGAGAAAAAAACAGTAGAAGTTTGAAATTTTTACCTTTTCTCTTTGTCTTAACCAAGGAGTGCTTAAGTTGCAATTAAGTAGATTGCTTAATTTTTGGTGTCCTTCTTGAAGATTCTGGCTTGAATGCTGCCAACACTACAAAAAAAAAAAAAAAAAAGTCCTACATACAATGCTATTAATGAAGGTTTTTTTTTTTAATGATATTCCATCATATAAAATCATATAAAATGGCAGTTGTAACGACCATCACATATAGTCTATTATAAACGAAAAATTATCTCATATAGTAAAACAATTATAGCAATTTGATGTATAAAACAATTATATAAGATGGCTTCTCAAAAAGTGGTCATTTTAAATGTTATTTACAGTGGTTTTAGGACCATCATAATTATAGGAATAAATATAGGGGCCTTTGAGATATTTACAACGGCTTTATAACCATCGTATATATCAGAATATTTACAATAATTAATTTACTATGGTTTTTTAGTCGCCATGAATGAAAATATTACTTATGATGGTCTTTTTGACATTTGTTGTAGTCTTTGGGTCACCAAAAATACATTCCTAAATGTTTTTAGAATTATTTAGGATAGTTGTTCGAGCATCGTAAATAAATCTATCCTTTCCGATACACTTTTATTAGGGGTTAATATTGTCCAATTTCCTCAAAACTTTATGTCTATACTCCTCATATGTAATTTAACCAACATTATAGACCTTTACTGTTTGTGAAGCTGAAGTATATCAATTTATAAATATTTGACAAATGGAGATAATTAACTTCTTAATCTACATACACTCGATTTTCTTTTTAAACTTAATTAGTTTTGCCTAGCTATTTAACTCATTTGATAAATGTAACGGTTGGATTGTGATAGGGATCAACTCAGCCAACAAACACAAATTCAAGAACGGTAAAAAAATGAGCAAACAAACGTCCTAGGACCAATTACAAGATCACCTGCTAAGCAATTCCGAGTCGATCTACAAGGTTATTTGTTTGTGAACGTGAAATGGGTTAGCATTTGGACCACATTAGAGGGACCTCGAGATTACTCGCTGATGATCCTACTGTTAGATTTCAGTCATGTGTAATCAAATAATGCTCAGCATAAATTAAAACAAAATTCACACAATAAGGTCATTCATATGTAATTAAATGGGTCAAGAGATATAAGAAATTTTGATTACCTTAATCAAGTAGCCTTTTAAAAGTTTCCCCTTCAAAATTCCTCTGAAATTTGTCAAAGCCTTACACCACAAAAATTTCAAGCATAGGAATTTCTCTAATTGTATCCACATGAAGAACCGAACTCTTTTGGCACCAAGTACCGATGCCAGTGGGTATTTTGTTAGGCGGCGTTAGGAATCAATTTGTGAGAAGAATTAATTATTATGGGATAATTATAAAGTTTTATAATTAGTCAAGTGAAATTACAATTATTAAATTCTGTTGTGCAAATTATAAACATGTTATAATTTGATGGGCCTAATTATAATTAACCAAGGCCCATATCTTTTAATGACAAAAAAGGGCTATGTGTGTGTGTGTGTGTGTATTATGGGAGCCGATGTGGATGATGCAATAACTGCTACCTTCAGAAAACATAACACATAAAAGCCCTTTTTTCATGCTCAGCAAACAAAGTTCCTTGGAGATCTCAAGTCTAATGATACTTGCACATTTACTATAATGTGATTCTATCACTGGCACTAAATAATTATCCAAGTGATTATCTTATAGCTAGGTCATTTTATGTATTTGTTCATGTAACAAGCATCTATGTACTAACTTTAACTGTCACAATACCCACGGATGCAAAAACCACCACTTGATCTAATCAAGAAGTCTTATTAATACTATAACTAGAAATGGTTTAAGCACAAGCATTGCATAATGTATTGTAGGAATCTCACATCATGATCTCCTTAGCACTGTACATTGTATTATGGTACTTTATCTATCAATTTTATGAGCATACATATATGGAACAAAGAAACTGAGAGATAAATAGTGCATTTATTAGATAAATGTGGAAAATCTATTTTACGAATACAATAGTTCTAGGGCATAACTCTAACAATCTCCCATTTGCACTATACCCAATCATTCATATATTGAATACCAAATGACTAAACATAACTATTATGTTTGTTTTGGGATAATGCCTTTATGAGTGGATCAACTATGTTCTAATCAGTGAGAACTCTATCTATTATTACATCTTTTCGATGGATAATTTCTCTAATCAAGTGATAGCACCTAAGTACATGTTTAGATCATTGATGAGACAGTAGTTCTTTTGCTTATGCAATGCCTCTTTGTTATCACAATACAAGGGTATTAGATCAACAATATTAGGTACTACTTCTAGTTCAGTTATGAACTTCTTGATCGAAACCACCTCTTTAGTTGCTTCAGAAGCCACTATATACTCAGTTTTAGTGGTTAAATTGGCAGTTATATCCTATTTGAAACCTTTCCAAGTAATTGTCCTGCTATAAAAAAATGAACACATAGCTTGATTGTGACTTGTAGTCATCCTTATCAGATTGGAAACTAGAATCAGTATACCTTTTCACTTATTAAAGAGTAGAGACATCATTTTTTATTAGCAGCATATCATCTTCATATAGTAATAAAAAAAATAATTGTACTCCTACTAACCTTCTTGTTTATACAAGGCTCATTTATATTTTGAATGAAACTAAATTCTTTAATTGTTTCATTAAAATGGATGTCCCAACTTCTAGAAACTTACTTAAGTCCATAAATAGACCTTTGTAGCTTGCACACCTTAGTGTGATCTTTGGATGTAAAACCCTTAGGTTGTGTCATGTACACTTCCTCAGTCAGGTTTCCATTAAGGAAAGTTTGTTTCACTTTCATTTACCAAATCTCATTGCCATAATGAATGGAAAGTGCTAGGAATATTCTAATTGATTTTAGTAATACTACAGGTAAAAAAAAATCTCGTCAAAGTTAATATCTTGTTGTTGACGATAACTTTTTTCCAACCAATTGTACTTTATAACTACGTATTTTACCATCAATGCCAGTTTTCTTCTTCAAAACCCACCTGCATCCTATCGATTTTATCCCTTGGGTTGGGTTAACCTAAGTGTAAATTTGGTTGTCATACATGGAATCCATTTATGACTTTATGGATTCAAGCCATTTGTCAGATTCTGAACTTATCAGAAGTTACTTTTAAATGGTATGCTCATCTTCTTTTATGATCAATATGTCATTGTGATCACTAATGAGAAATCTATATGTCTCAGATATCACAAATATCCTACTTGACTTATGAGATTTTTGTGTATTAGAAGATTCATCTATTTTGTCATTAAACTCAGGATTAACAGGTTGATCATTATTTTTTTGTTCTTCTTGAACTTCACTAAGTTCAATTTTACTCACACTATTAACGTTAAGCACTAATTCCTTCTTTAAGAAAACTGCATGCTCTGAAAAAACACCTTGTTTTCAAAAGCGAGATAGAAATAATATCCATTAGATTCTTTTGGATATCCAACAAACAAATATTTATTAGACTACTTTTCAAGTTTATTTGAGTTTGTCCTCTTCATATAAGTAGGACATCTCAAAATTCTCAAGTTAGCTAACCTTGGCCTTTACAAAAAAATAACTCATATGGGGTGGTATCCACTATTTTTTATGGAACTCTATTTAAAACATAAATAGCAGTTTCTAGTACATACCCCCAAAATGATTTTGGTAAGTCTTCAAAAGCTATTATAGTTTAAACCATATTCAATAAAGTTCGATTCCTTTTTTAGATATACTATTATGTTGAGGTAGGTGGAGTCCATTGAGATAATATCTCATTATATCTAAGATAACTTTGAAACATTTGACTTAACTATTTACCTCCTCGATTGGATCTTAGAGTTTTAACACTTTTACCAAGTTTTCTCTACATTATTCCTGAATTTTTTGAACTTGTCAAATGCCTCATATTTGTATTTCATTCAATATAAATACCCAAATTGAGAATAGTCTTTGATAAAAGTTATGCAGTATTGATAACCCCCTCTTATTTATAATGTCATCGATCAACATAAATCACTATGTGTTAGTTATAATAATTTCTTAGCTCTTTCTCATTTCTTAGAAAAATGTTTTAATCATTTTACCGAGTAAACATGATTCACATGTATCATTCGGTTCATAATCAGAAGATCCTACATTGCCAAACTTATGTAATTTAGAAATGTAATTCTCGTTTACATGGCCTAAACGACAGTACTATAAGTAAGATGGGTTTGTGTTATCATTTTTTGGTTTCTTGTTATTTATGTTGAGAACTTGAATTTTTCATGTCTAGAACATACAAACCATTCATCAAAGCTGTTGTACCATAATGGATATCATTTAATGAAAAAGAGAAACTTTTATTCTTAAAAATCAAATGAAATCCAAATCAATCTAAAGAAGCAACTAAGATAATGTTTTTAAGTAAAACTAGTACATAATAGTAGTTTTCTAGTTCTAGAATTAAACCGAAAAGCAAGTGCAGATGATAGGTCCCTACAGCAAGTGCAACAACTTTTGCTCTATTTGCAGCACGTAGGCCCATATCACCTTTCTTTAATTTTCTACTGCTCTTTAGTCCCTAAAAATTATTGTACAAATGTGATCCACATCTGGTATTCAATACCCATGTCTCATTATTAAAGAAAGTATTGATCTCAATTATAAACATACTAGGAGTAGAACTAGAAATACTTGCAAGCTTCTCCTTCTCTTTCTTTTCCTTGATGGTCTCGAAGTAGCTTTTGCAGTTGTGCTTCTAATGACCTATTTTACCACAGTGGTGACGTGGTCTTTTGGTAGATGTCTCATTCTTCTTCACACCCCCTTTACTTTTGGTTATATTCTACTTCTTCTTCTTAGAAACATTTTTCTTCTCTGAAGAATAATCAACCAAAAGACTTCATTATTTTCTTTCTTCATAGAAGACACCATAGCCTTGAGAAGATTGATCAACTCAGGTATAGTGGTCTCAATCCTATTCATTTGGTAGTTCATCACAAATTGTGAAAAACTAGCTCGTAAAGATTGAAGAATTACGTTTATACTTAATTTTTTATCCATCGTAAACCTAAGTGATCTAAGCTTCTGAATTAATCCCAACATCTTTAGTCTATGAGATGCCACAGAAGTGCCCTCTACCATCTTAGAATGGAATAACTATTAAAAGATCTCAAATCTCTCCATTCTAGCTTGCTTATCAAAAAGCTCTCATAGATGGAAGATAATAGTATGAGCATTCATATGCTCATGTTATTTTTAAAGCTAAGTGGTCATTGACGCTAGCATGATGTAAGATGTTATGTCACTATCCTCTTGATCCTTCTTATGGACTTCATGCTCTTCTTCAGGAGCATTATCAGCTGGATGTGTTGGAATATGAGCATCTAACAAGTAGAGTAACTTTTCCGATTTGAGAACGATTCTCATATTTCTGTACCAGTCTAAGAAGTTGGATTCATAAAACTTGTTTGATTCTAAGATGCTACGTAAGTTCAAATTTGTTATCATAATGCAAATAACCTAGATGAATGATAAGAGACATTAGACTATGTATATATATATATATATATATATATATATATGCATATGTGATGCATTAGGTCTTTAATTAAATGCGTATCTATTCTACTATTTTACTCAAATCAATAGGCCCCGCTATTGATTCAGCAAAGCCTATTGGATATTTTTCTAGTGGACTAGTATCCAAATTCCTTAAGAATGACCTTGGGTTAGCCCTATAAGTCACCCTTAAGTTTAATAGTAGATATTCAATACCAATTGCATCAAATGCAACTACTAGATCATTGGGTGATGATTAATATCTTTTAATAGCCTCTAATATTCTTTATGCTTGGATTTTCCCAATCGAGATAAAGATATTAGTTAAATCTAGCCCATTAATCCAAAATCAAATTCCATAGCTAGAACATGCTCAATATCGAGTAGGGTTTGGTATGCCCAACAACTTAATCTCAAAAAAGAGTTCTTGTTCTTATTATATTAATTGAAGGCTTTATATCTAATATAGTTTGAGGTATTTTATTCTTTATTAGTGGTCTCATCATTTGGCATGCATAATATCAACCCATTGATAATATTGTAATAGATTAAATTTCATGGCTTGGTTATGGACTTTACTGCATTAATTTCCTTGAGCCAAATAGGAAATTAATTTTGGCCAAACCTATGTGTTCATGCATGTTTGAGAAGAAAGTCTTACCATCCACTCATTTTTTCCCTTGGTGCTATCTCCATAATCTTGCGAATAATTTCTATTCCTATCTAACCTATATAACCTAATTACATAAATTCATAATGAAGAACCTCGACATACATTCGAAGGGAATTAGATAAGAAAAGAAATTACAAGAGAATTATAGAGAAAGAAAGAACATGCATGCCCTATTTATTCAAAACAATGCAATAAATATAAATAATACAAAATTAATTAATCAAAATTAATTGGTCTAAGTCCATAACCAAGCTAACATAAGAAAACATGCTTAAAACATATTAAGAAAAATAAATATACCTGAATATAAATTTCCAAAATCACTATTTTGGAAAAACAAATAGTTAGTCCCAGAATTAAATCTTAGGAAAACATCATAGTCCAAAACAAATTTTGGAAAACTTTTGGGTCATTGAGGAAAGAAGAAACGAAAAAAAATTAATAAAAAACATGCCCTCGCAGGCTTGTGAAAAAAAAAACCATATACATTTTTTTTTTTGGTTTTTTTTTTCTGTCACAAAATTTTTATTTTCCTTCATTGGACATTTTAGCTACAGATTTCCAATTTTTCCTTTATTTTCTTGTTCTCTTCGATTGTTTCCTTTTTAGCCAGCCAAATCGAAAAAATCAAATTTTTTTCTTCTTTCTTCTTATGTAGCAAAAAGTAAGAAAATAGCATGCATTTCGTTTCCCATTTTTCTTAACAATTTTCACAAGCCATAAAAAATTTAAGAATTTTCACAGTTGTATCAAAGAACTCTTCTTTCATACAAATCAAACAAAATAATGCCATGCTTTCAAGGATTTCATAAATCCTTTACTGAAACCAATTTCAAAAAATAATGTGTAGGGAAAACACAAATTCATCAAAAACAAATTTTCCAAAATTCAAAATATATGTGAAACAATTTTCACTAGCCCATACATATTTATGAAACGATTTCAAAAATACATAGACCTATAAAACATATAAGAGATGACTATGATACTACTGTTGGATTTCGATCATACATAATTAAATAATGCGCATAAAAAATTAAAACAAAATATACGCAATATGATCATTTGTATATAATTAAATAGGTTAAGAGAGATAAGAAAAATTAATTACCTTAATCAAGTAGCCTTTTAAAATTTCCCCGATGAAATTCCTCTAGAAATTTATTCAATCCTTGCACCACCAAAATTCCATACAAAAAAATTTCTCTAATCATGTCCACACAAAGAACCAAACTATTCTGATACTAAGTATTGATGCTAATGGGTATTTTGTTAGCTGGCATTAGGAATTATTTGGTGGGAAGAAAAAATATTAGAACAAATTTATGAGAGCAAGAAGCAAAGGGCTTCTATGTGTTATGTTTTTTGAAGGTGGCGGTTATTCGGTCATCCACAACAACTCTCGTCGCGCGTGCGCGCACACACACACACACACACAACCTTTTTCTTTTCCTTAATGGATATGGGCCTTGGTTAATTGCAATTAGGTCCATCAAATTATAACAAACCTAAAGAATTTAATAATTGTAATTTCACCGACCTAATTATAACACTTTATAATTAGCCCGCAATTATTAATTCTTTTCACAAATTAACCCAATAATATTATCATATAATATCTTGAGTACTAATTTCTTTTATGTGTGTGACCTATTAGGTTTTCTAATCTATTGGTAGCAAAATATGAATTAATTCCAATCGCTATAGAATTAATAATCATTAATAATTAGAATTAACTTATTAATTTTAATTAGGATTAATTTATTCGTTTCCTAATTAATAAATCCATATAATGCAAATCAAGAAATGCATCTAGCAATGCATCTTGACCATCTAAAATTTCAGAAAGTCAAGTGGCTTGACATTAACCTTTCAATAGCAAAATATTAGTGCAATAAACTCCTTTCATCAAACATATCTCAATTAGTTTGGAGTAAGGAATTAGTACCAACTCCCTCTAGAATATGATTTATTCTAGCCCAAATTTATTAGTACTTGTTGTAGAATCCTTTACTCAATATGTGTATTATTTGTAACTATTACCAACATATAGTTGCCATAGCCAAGGACTTCCTGAGTAATGATTCCCTACAAGTGGTAATGAGATATACGCCCCTGTTATTAAGAGTGATGAATCCTTAATTGATATTCTCAACTACTTTTGTTTACTTTACACTATACCCAATACCTATCCTATAAGTGGTCTTTGATAAGACTCTAAAGATTAGAATAAAAATACAATACTTAGTAAACAAAGTACCATAGAGATCTCAAGGATAAGAATACTTGCATATTTGTTGTAATGTGATTCTATTACTATTACTAAATAGTTATCTATATGATTATCTCACAGCTAGGTCATCCAATATACTTATTCAGGTTCCAAACTGAAGGATTTCTATCATGCATAATCAGATTAAGCGCAGCGGAAAACAACAAGAAATCCAAGCCATGGATCACAGGTTTGCAATAGAAACGGGAAAAAGGAGAAGATTGCGTTTATTACCTCGTGAAGCCGGAATTCAAAAATTTCAGAAACAAGAACGCAGGCGCAATCCAGATTATCCAAAACCGTTCACTGCAGCTCAACTGAAGTCCAAGAAAGAACTCCCTCTAATGATAATCCACACAAGGTTGAATGCTCACAATCTCACAATTCTATGCTAGTAGAATTCGGGAGGTTAGGGTTTTGATCAAGAGAAAGGCAGAGAAACGGTTTTCTCTGTTATTGCGTGAATGGTCTGTCTCTAACCCTAAGGAAACCGTTTTCTTATATTTATAGATTTATAATTACCATAAATTGTAACTTAGTCCTTCAACGTCCAATTGTCAACAAATTGGTCCTTGAAGTTTACTTAATTACAATTAGGTCCCATGAATTATAACAAACTTATAATTCACCTATAAATATATTCCCTTCTCTTAATTAACCCCACAATATTATCAAATAATATATTTGAGCATTCAAACCTTTATTGTGTGTGACCCATTAGGTTTCTTGGTCTTATTGGTAGCATAATATGAATTAATTCTAACAATATTAGAATTAATAATCCTTAATAAAATAAAGGATTAAATTTATTAATTCTCTAATTAATAAATTCATATTTAGCATATCAAGAGTGACATCTAGCAATGACTCTTGACCACCCAAAAGTCCAGAAAGTCAAGTGGCTTGACATGAACCTTTCAATAGCAAATTATTAGTGCAATAAACTTCTTTCAACATACAATATCTCATTCGGTCTAGAGCATGGAATTAGTGCCAACTCCCTCCAGAATATTATTAATTCTGGCCCGAATATTTTAGTACTTGTTCAAGAAATCCATTACTCGATATGTGTATCAATTGGAACCATTTCCATCACATAGTCGCCTTGGCCAAGGACTTCATGAGTAATGATTTCTACAAGTGGCCTTGAGATATACTCTCCTACTATTAGGAGTGGTGAATCCTTTATTAATCCTCTCAACTACTTTCGTTTACTTTACGTTGTACCCAATATCCATCCCATAGGCGGTCCTAGATAATACTCCAAAGATTAGAATCAATGTACAACGCTCGATAAACAAAGTACCTTGGAGATCTCAAGTCTAAGGATACTTGCACACTTGCTATAATGAGATTCTATCATTGGCACTAAATAGTTATCCAAGTGATTATCTCGTAGCTAGGTCATCCAATAAACTTGTTTCAAAACAAGCATCCACACGTTAATCCTGAGTATCCCAATACCCACGGATATGAGAACCACCGCTTGATCCAATCAAGAGATATAACATGTGCCAGTCTTAGCGTATTAATAATGTCCCATCTTATTAATACTATGACTGGGGATTATATAAGTACAAACACTGCATAGTGTAGTAGGAATCTCACATCATGATTTCCTTAACACTGTGTTGTACTAGGGACTTTATCTAACGGTTTGTACACATATTTAGATATAACAATCAAACTGAAAGATAAAGAATGCCTCTTATTAATTTAATATGCAATATACATGGTACAAGTGATTGCCTCTAGGGCACAACACTAACACAAACATCTATGTGATAACTTTGAGTATCATAATACCTACTGTTGTGAGAACTACCGCATAATACAATTAAGAAATCTGACACGTGCTGGCCTATATGCATTAATGATGTCTCATCTTATTAATACTATAACTAGGGTTAGTTTATGCACAAGCACTGCATAGTGTAGCAGGAATCTCACATCATAATCTCTATCATGATTTTCTTAACATTGTACAGTGTGCTAAGGACTTTATCTATCAATTCTACCCACATACACATATGAAACAAAGAAATTGAAAGATAAAGAGTGTCATTATTAGACAAATGTGCAAAATATATTGTTAAAATGGATTGGTTTATGGTATAACTCTAACTCTTACAAGTTAAATATGGGATGAATAAAAAAGGCCTATGACTGCAAACTCCCAGAGAGACACCAAGCAGAGTGCAGGACTAATTGTACGGTCGTGCATAAGACTATGCAAATTTTAGGAGAAGTGCACGGTTATCTGCATGGCCGTAATCATGCATCTAGCAAAGGCCATTACTGTAAAACTTCAAGGAGATTCTAACTATGAATAAATTGTATAGTCATGCACTAAGTAATGCACAACCAGAGGCACTGCGGTGCTCTTGGCCATGCATCTAACCAAAATTAGTTTATTTTTACCAGTCAAAACATTTATTGAGGGCTATTTTTATGTTTAGGTTCATCCTATTATATATATGCAATATTCTAACTCTTGTGGACAATATGAACAATGTATGAAATATGTAGAAATGAAGGACTTCTTTCTTCAAGGCTAGAACTGTAATACCCTGTACTTCGATTGGCTACTACTTGTGATAGGATGAGAATTTATACCAATGGCCAAAATAAAAGATGATCAGCATGAACAAACGAATATTTTGGTATAATAATATTTTGTTGGGACGTGGATATAATTATTGGATTTATTGTACCCAAACCCTAAATCTTTAGAAGGATACTATTGTTAATAGAATAAGAATTTAAGGGTACGTTAAGAAAGGAAATTGATCAGTGCGATGAAACACACGTTTTGGTGTGAATTATGTTATTAGGATTATCAGGGGCATTTACGTCATTTTTAACCATGCCGCGATTTTTATTGCAGATTTGACCAAACTGAGAGAGAATTTAAGAATTTAAGTATTGCCAATGGATTTAGTAGAATTTTGGAGTTGAATGATAAAATTATGAGAAAAATTGAAAATGCGGTAAAAAATTTGGACGTGTGGCATTTAGTGATTGGTAGCTAAGAACATGTGTCAATTTATGAGAGGTTGAAAGAAGAATTCTTGAAAGACTCATGGAATTAAGGAATTATAAAATAAATAAAAGAATGATGTGTTTAATTGTGAGTGGAACACATCATTTGTAAAGCTATTTAATTAATGCCTTGATCAATTTATCTAACCAATATTTTTCCATGAAGATGGCAGTGGAATGGCCAGAAAAAACGGCAGCAACAAGAAAGAAGAGAAGAGAAAAAATTGAGGATGAAAATGAAGGAAAACACACCAACATGAAAACCACCGTACAATTAATTGAATTAAAATTTTCCTGGTCAATTCTGACGAGATATGGCGGTTGGAAGGCTATTTTACAGCCATAATTTTAGCAGCCACAAGGAAGGAAAAACAAGAGGAAAAAATCAAAGAAATTAGAAAAAAGAGAGAGAAAAGGTGCTAGTGTGTGTTCTTGGTGCGGTGTGTGAGTTCTTGAGAGATTCTTGGAGCAAATACACCAAAAAGCTCTAAATACAAGGTAAAACCTTACCTTGCTAGAATTAAAGTTGTTGTTGGGTGAATGGTGAGTATTTTGATGTTAATTTTAAGATGAAAACATGATTTTTACGTCTTCATTTTGGATCAAAGGCTAGGGTTTATAAACTTATATATGAACTTTGTGTGTGGTTATGTATGTGCCGACTGCCTAGAGGATTTATGGATAATGTTTTGTGTGATGAAAGACTGAATTTTCAAGGAAGTTCAAATGGTTAATCTTGGTTGAAGAGATGATGATCAAAGTGAAATGAAAATAGGAGTTAATTGGTTAGAAGGATGAAATATGCTAGCTTTTGATTGAAGAAAGTGAAATTATGTTGAATAAACATGACTTTTATGAGTTGTTAAAATCTGAAAATTAAAGGATCAAAGATAATTTGAAGGAAAATTTGCATGAATTTAATGTTCCCAAGGTGTTAATGATTAAAAGAAATCAAAGGACAACATGAAGGGTCGAGATATAGCAAAACTACTGGGACTATTTTGCCTCTGCATTGAGTCACCGGAATCTAAACTCTAAAGGGGGCTTTACTAAATTAAATTTAAGAGTCTTATGATCATTTTGATATATCATAGAGCCCAATTAGATTTGTGGATTGAATGTTATATGCAAAACAAAATTGAGTGTCAAACTGCGAAATTCCATAAATTTGGTTGCAAAATGAATGAACTTAAGAATGATTAAATGTGTGATTTTGGGATGAAATGAATGGGAACCATGAACATAATTCCTTGTTCATGAGGAGAGGAAGGATATGGAATAATGAAAATGGGAGAATTGAACAAATGACGAAAAAAACTACACGAACGACCGTTGTGAGTTTTCTTGAATGATGACTGATCGTTGGCTAGATGTCAGCTAGATATTGGCTAACCATCGGCTACTTTTTCACCCAACCAAACTAAGCATAAAAACGATGTTTGATGTTGGTTTGTCAATAAATGTCTAATGACATGTTGGAAATGGTAGTCGAACGGCCCGTGAACAGTAAAAGCTTAATTAGGACACGAGGTGAGTCCTTCTAACTTTTGAAACCTTTTGAAAGCTAGTATGCTTTATTTCTCTATGAAATTCTACGTTCTACACCGTTTCGGAAATCCGTGAATATATTTAAGGTTTTTCTAAGAAAGATTTATTTTTATACCATCTTGGGCTCGAATGAACATCATAATTGGCTTGGAAACCTTAACGGATTATTAAAGCACGAATTTTGTGAATTTAGTCATTTTTGGATTAAATACTTGGGATTTTCGAAAAATGACAATTTTGGAATTGGGTATTCACGAATTGACTATATACTGGAATATTTTATGAAAACATGATTGAAAACTTTGAGTTTAACCCTCTAGATTTCTGGATTTCTTGAAATAAGTTCCTTTGAAATCAGATATTTGGAAAATAATCCAAATGTCCTTATTGGAATATTTTATAGAAACTTTTGGAATCGGGTATTCGGTAAATGACCGAAATATCCTTATTGAAACTTTTCTGAATATTTTTCAAATCAGGTAAGGGTAAAATAATATAAATACTCTTAGAAAGTCTTTTGAAATCGGTATGGGTAAAATAACCTGAATGCCTTTAGAAATGACTTTTGTGATCGAGTACGAGCAAAATGACCCGAATACTCTTGGAAATTTATTGTAATGTGCAAAAAGTACTCTATACCGTATTTTGACACAATTTCAGTATGAGATTGACTTTTGGAAAATGATATTTTGATCCCAGAAATTGCTTTGTTAGCCTGATGTGCCTGTGGAATGAACTAATTGGCCCTGCAGAGCCTATGGGAATAACTATCTGACTTGCAAGTCAGGGGATCAATTTCTGGAAAATGATATTTAACCCCAAAAATGTTTGATTTGAAAATACTGCAGAAATAAATAACCATCTGTCCTGATCAGTCAATATGGGTTGGCATTGGTAACATTGAGTATTCTGCAAGGACTTTGATATTTGTACTAGCTTATGTTAGAGATAGACGAGCCCAAGTTACCTAGCTAGTTCTGGGGATTGTCTTAGTCTAAACAGGATGGGAGGATATTGAGATGAGTTATCCTAGCTAACAGTTTAGCACCTGGCATTTGCCTAATACCTGCGGCATGTTATGTTGAGAGTCGTTCACTGTATGTCGGGCAGGGACAATTGGTAGCGTTTGACTCCTTACTGTCTCGATGGTAAATGACGTCAGGACTATGACCCCGGCTTATGGTGGAAGTAAAAGATTGAGTGTGCTGAGATACACTTAGTATGTTGTGGTATACTTGTTGTTTCTTCTCAGTAGTACACTGAGGTGTACGTACCTTCCGGTGACGCACAGTTGAATGCTGTAGGCTGCGGTCTAAGCACAATGAGACGTGGCGCTGAAGGCGAAGCCTTGTAAGCTTTGCATATGCAGGGTGGCCTTCTGTTAAAAAAGTGCCTGTAATGTGGAAATTAGGTCAATGATTTGAAATTGAAACACACTTTTCCCAAAATGATTGAGTTCTAAATCAACACTCCCTTAGAGAGTTTTGGAATTGATTTCAATGGAAAGAAGGAAAGGAAAACTTTTCTATAGTGCCTTTTGGGGGCAAAAACGTAATATCACTTTACTTTATTTATGTTTTGTAAAGCACTGACATACACGGGACTTACTGGGTGATTTTCACTCACATGTGTCTTTTATCTTACTATTTTGTAGGACTCAAAATTAAGCAGACCTACAGATAGAGGGACGATACTACAATGACAGTCGTCTAGGCCCAAACGCTTTTGCTTTTGATTATGTACTTTATAACTGATGTAGTGTAGAGACTGCATGTACGAGATTCTCTATTTTGTATATATGTTATCATCGGTATGAGATGCTTGTATTAGTCTAGGCCTTGGTTACTTATTTGTTTCCTTGTTATAAAGACTCATATTTGCTTAATTGGACGGGGCGACACCTGGTTTTAGTATGCTTCCGTTGTTACTTTGGTGGGGGTGTTACAATTGATATCAAAGTATAATTATTATAGAACTTTGGTATCGTCATAGGAATTGATAGAACCTTTTTATTGTGTGAGTATGGTGGATAGGAATGATAAGGGCAAGTGCCCAATAGATGATTATAGCAATGATGGGAGGAGAGAGATGGGTGAGAGTTTAGGTGTGAAGAAACCTGGGAAGATTAGCATGGTCTACAGAGCAGGTATGCCAGGACGTTTCATTTTGACAAGACCGAGCACTAGTTGTCGTTATGCACCTTGTCTCGCCGGGAGTAGGTTTAACCCAGTAATGCCAGTTGTTCCACCATTTGTGCGAGACCTTTTTTTTAGAAAACACCTACTTCTAAAAGGACACCATTGCCACTTTGCCAGGCGGGGGAGGTAGGTGGTGATTCTAATAATGCTAATGGCGATATTGAGCCACAATATCAGGACGATGATAAGGAGGAGGACAGTTTCCCCGATGATGCAGTATTGTCTGAGGATGATGACGAGGTATTTGGTAGGGATGTTTCAGGGATATTAGAGGTGGAGATGCTAGAGTTGCAGGTTGCTAAGGCAGGAGAGGATCAGAAGGTACCCACGGTAGAGATGCTTGTGCTTAAGCTCAAGGAGCTCGAGGAGGAGCTGGAGTTAGACCCAGAGATAGAGACATGTTTGCACCCTGATATGGATGGAGATGAGGGATTTGATGCACTCGAGTCCTACACAGTTTCTGCTGACTTAGAACCTCCTATTTTAGATAGCGATGATGACTAATAAGAGGATGAGATGTAGATATATGCAGAAGGATATGTACATTTCGCCTAATGCATATTAGATATGACAGTGGGCTTAACACACAAATTTTGTACTGACTTCATGTTTTGATAGGAATGAATAGATGTTATGTTTCTTGCTACGTATACTTTGTCCAATTTTGTGCTTGTTTTTGAGCTATATTATAATGTTTTATCAATAAAACCTTATGAACTATATAGATGCCTCCTAAACAAACATCTGGACGATTGTCGTGATCTACTCAAAATCACCCTGAGCTAATGATGGAGGAACCGCATGTGGGAGGTTCCCACCTTGCAACTTTGGACCATCCTATGTTCTAAACCTTCTAGAAAATGGCTAATACCATTCAACAGTTGACTAAGACTGCCACTAGAGTAAATGAGAGTGCTAGAATGAATGATAATAAGAGCAGGGAAAGTCAACAAAATGAATTCGAATCAGATCAAGCTCTTCAGCGCTTTTTGAAATTTCACCCTCTGTAATTTTAAGGGCAACCTGATTCGGAATAAGAGGCTGAAAACTAGATTAAATAAATAGAGAAGATTTTTGCAACTCTGAACTATTTAGAGCAGAGGAAAGTACAAGTTGCTACATTTTAGTTAAAAGGACCTGCCCAAGATTGGTGGGCAAGAGAAATGCATCAAGGAGAATGGGAGCGGACAGATTTTAAAGCCAGTTTTAAGAAGAAGTTTATCCCTAATTGGGTAGTGGAAAAAAAGGAAGACGAATTTCAAGCTTTTGATAGGGAGGTCATACTGCAGGGTAGTATTCCACTAAATTCACTAGAGTGTCTAAATATTACCCACTTCTAGTCCATTCAAAAGCAGATGGGATTAGATGTTTTGTTAAAGGCCTATAACTAGAGTTGAAAGGAGTATTGGTGAGCATGGCTCTCACTAGTTATAATACTACAGTAGAGATAGCTTGTAGGACAGAAATGGCTGACATTGAATAGACGGGTGAAAGAGATTGAAGTGAATTCCGGGGTATGAGTCAGAAACTATCTAGAAGGCCCTGATGGTAGAAGAAAGGAAAAATGCAGAGGTGGGGAGGCCTGACTAGTCGACAACCCTCTTTTAGATGCTTTAACTGTGGGGAAGTAAGGCATAAGTTCTTCAATTACCCTCACTCTCAAAAGATAGGAGGATGGAGTTGACCAGGAGGAAATAATTAGGGGCAGAGGTCAGGACTAGGAAGAGGGAATTGAGGACAAGCTTCTACCTCTAGAATCGGACCCGCCAAGCCACAAGTTAATGCTTGAGTAGTTGCATTGTAAAAGACGGATAATCCTGCTACAGTAGTGGAAGGTACGCTCCTTATTTTTTATCATAATGCTAAAGAATTGATAAATCCTAACTCTACGCATTCTTTTGTTGCCAATTTAATTCTTAATACTATGAGGATTACTGGAGAAAAAACTTCATATGAAATGATTATTAGTCCCCCATTAGGGAAGCAAGTGAATAGCTAGAAAATACATAAGAGATGTAAGATTTTGATAGAGGATGAAATATTGGGAGGAGATTTAATTTGTTTGCCCATGGAGGATTACTTTACTATCTTGGGCATGGACTATCTATCTTAGCATCATGCTCAAGTTGACTGTAAACATAAGGTAGTGCAGTTCTGTTAGCCCAAGAAGCCTATATTGGAATTTGTAGGCGAGGTTGGAAGGAAAAGTAATACCTTTATATCAGGAATCAAGGCCCAGAAGATGATTGGAAAAGGGTGTGTTGGATACGTAGCTTATGTGATTAATAAGCCAGGAGAGGTTAAGAAACCAGAAGACGTCCCTGTGCTACATGAGTATTTAGATGTTTTTCCAATAGAATTGAAGGAATTATCACCAGAAAAAGAAGTAGAGTTTACTATTGATTTAGTGCCATCAACAAAACCAATCTCAAAAACTTCTTATAGAATGGCACCGATAAAACTATAAGAGCTCAATAAATAATTACAAGAATTAATGGAGCAAGGATTCATTCAGTCTAGTACTTCACCGTGGGGTGCACATGTATTGTTTGTTAAGAAGAAAGATGGGTCACTACGAATGTGTATAGATTATCAAGTGTTGAATACAGTGACAGTAAAGAATAAATATCCATTGCCCATTAATAGGGGTTAAAATTATCGTTATTTTTCTAGTTATTTAAGATTAATTTGAGACACTTTTAATACAATAACTATTCATATTCCTTCCTATTTGATATTTTAGTTATAAAAATACTTTTTTGTAATTTTATACAAAAATACGTAAAATTTAGAGCTAATTGTGTAATTTTCCAACACAGACCCAACACTAGGCTAAGAAAGTGGACCTGGAGTCGGTCCTATTCCAGGAGAATAGAGGATAGCATAGAAAAAGTAGACAAAATAGAGAAATTAAAATTGGAGAGGAAAAGGAGAACTTTGGCTTAAGGATAAGCCACGGCTTGGGTGGCTTAAACAAAAATAAAAGCAACGAAGGAGAATGAAAGAGCAAATTTGGTTAGCTCAACAAAGAACAAAAGAAGGAAAAAGGAAACAACCAATATCAATGGGCCAAGGCAAAGAGGAAAGCAAAGTCAACAAAAATGGAAAGACAAAATGTATCATGCGTGTAAAGCTAAGCCGTGGCTCACCTAAGCTGCGACTTAGCAACAAAGCAACCAGAAAAAGGAAACAGCAATTCGGCAGCTGTGTATGGCTTGGTTTACGACTCGTTTGCAGCTCAATTGAGCCAATGCAAGGAAAAGAAAAAATTGAAGGTCTTCTGCAGCTATAGCAATTTCATTGGCTCGAGTTTGCTGCTTAATTGAGCTGATGCAAGAATTCAAAGGCAAATTGGGCAGCAAAGCAATTTTGGTTGTTCACATCTCAATTGAAGAAAATGGCTTGGGCAATTTAAATTTTAACAAGAAGTGCTTCAGTACAAAATGACAAAGAAGAGTTCGAAAGCTCAATTCAAAATCAAATTCCCTAATTGTTTTCCAATTTTAAGGTAGTGGACTTTTGTTTTCATTTAGATTTTTTAATTCAGAAAATTTCTATTCCTTTTTGTTTTTGGATTTTTAGGAAATCACTTCCTCTTTACTTCGAATTTTTTTAGGAACTTTGTAAGCCTATAAATAAAGGCCAATTACCTTAGAAAAGGGGGGGGAGGGTGCACAATATAGAGCTTAGATATATTTTTTCAGAGTACATCACCAATATTTTCTCTAGAGGAATTACACAAGGAGCTTTGATTCTTGGAGAAGTTTTCATTGGAAATTGAAAGGCTTGTCTATGAGTATTTATCTATTTTCTTTATTTTCTTTTTCTTGAACAATGATGATTTTAATTCTTTAATTGTATTTAGATATTATTCTTGGATTTATCATTTTGAATTTATTTAGTTCTTTGATTAATTAATTATCATTTTTGGTGTTTAATTACTTGATTTTATTGGTTATTGATGCGAGTTCTTCTAATTGACTTGATACGACGACATTAAGAGTTTCATTGCATTGATTTCATATTAGTCTAATCTTGATGGAGTTGAGCAACGAAGTTAAGGTTATAGGACTATGTAATCAAAGATTAGTTGATTTCACTTCGAGCGAAGGCCTAGTAGCTAATTTCATGTTTACAAGGAATTGAGCTTAATGCATGTTTTGATTATGTTAGCTTGATTGGCAAATCTGTTAATGTAATCAAAATATAGGATTCTATGGATTGGGAAACGAAGTGGAATTTATCTCAGTAGAATCATGACTTGTGAAACGATTGTATTTTATTTTATATTCTTTCATGATGCCAAGATAATAATTAGTTGAGAGAATTGCTAATTGGTTCATTGTCACGATTTCTACGATAATTGTCTAAATTGCATAAACCTACATCTTTGAGTTGTATATATTTAATTGTTTTTTAATTATTTTCTCACTTTATTTAGGTCAGTTAAATAATGAATGAAAGGTGATTAGTACGTAATTGTTCATTTGAGGATTGATACTCGTTAATTCCATATACTATGTTTGTGATTAGTATACTTGCTAATATGTGTATTTTGGGACTAATATTTTAATTAAATCTAATTAAGAGATGGATTTAAAATTGATGATTTTGTGCACCCAAAATTTACGCATCACCCATGGTCAATGAATTGTTTGACAAGTTACAAGGAACAGGATGTTTTTCGAAATTAGACTTGAGGCATGGATATTATCAAGTTCGGATTCAGGAGGAGGATATACCAAAAACTATATTTAACATATGATATGGACATTTTAAGTTTGTAGTAATGCCCTTTGCTATTACCAATGTACCTGTTGTGTTCATGGACCATATGCACCGAACATTTCGGCCTTACTTAGATAGTATTGTTATTATATTCATAGATGATATCCTGGTGTATTCTAAGAATCCTCAGGAACATGAACAACGCATTCAAAAAGTCTTGGGGAAGTTAAAGGAGGCCAAATTATATGTGAGGTTCAGTAAGTGTGAGTTTTAGTTGCAAGAATTAGTGTTCTTAGGACATGTGATATCCAAAGATGGGATTAAGGTGGATCCTGCAAAATTCGAAGTGATAGCCAATTAGAAACATTTCGATACTCCAACTGAAATACGAAGCTTTTTGGGATTAGCAGGATAATACCTTTATTAAGGGATTTTCTAAGATAGCTTCACCTTTGACCCAACTACTCAAAAGAAAGTTTCTTATTTTTGGACGGAGAAATGTGAGAGAAGTTTCCCAAAACTGAAGAAAAGGTTATGTTCTACTCCTGTTTGGTATTGCTAATGATGGACAAACCTTATGAGGTGTACACGAATGCGTCGAAAGAAGGATTGGGAGGAGATTTGATGCAAGAAAGAAATGTGATAGCTTATATCTCTAGGAAATTGAAACCCCATGAGAAGAATTACCCTACACATGACTTGGAGTTAGCAACTATTGTTTTTTCTCTTAAGAAATTGAGACATTATTTGTATAGAGCTGAGTTTGAAGTCTCACTGACCACAAAAGTTTGAAGTATAATTTTACTCAGAAGGATTTGAACGTGAGGCAACATAGGTGGATGGAATTCTTGGAAGAAGTCCCGTGTCCAATTAAATATCATCCTAGAAAAGCAAATACAGTAGCAGATGCCTTCAGTAGAAAGGCGAATTTATTAGCTCTTTGGATGCTACGAATTCCAGAATTGGAAGCATTTGTAGTAGATGGAGGAATAAGAATGAGTAATATTTCCATTCAACCTGCTTTCCTACAACAATTGAAGGAACAACAAGATAAAGATGAAGAGTTGCAAAAGTTGGTGTAAAAAGAGGTAGATAAGGGAGGAGATGAATTTAGAAAGGACAATGATGGTATTATTTGTTACCGAGATCGATATTGTATATTGAAACACTGTGTAATGGGATAAGATATTTTAATGGAGGCACATCAAAGTAAATATACCATCCATCCAGGAGCCATAAAGATATATCATGACTTGAAATAGAATTATTGGTGGATCGGTATGAAGAAGGACATTTTAGACTTTATGGCTCGATGTTTAATTTATCAGTAGGTGAAAGCCGATCAGTAACGACCTGGAGGATTATTGCAACCATTACCTACTCCATCGTGGAAATGAGATGAAATTACTATAGATTTTATTACAGGATTACCCATGGCAGTAGGACAGTGAGATACTATATGGGTGATAGTGGATCAATTTACTAGGTCTACTCATTTCATTCCCATTAACCCGCGGGATTCTTTAGAGACCTGGTTGTAATAACATTTTGTCGGGACCTAAATGTAATTATTGAAATTGTTCTACCAATACCCTAAATCTTCAGAAGGCTACTATTGTTAATAAAATAAGAATTTAAGGGTACACTAAGAATGGAAATTGATTGGTGTGATGAAACACACGTTTTGGTGTGAATTATGTTATTAGGATTATCGGAGGGCATTTTTGTCATTTTCACTGCGCCAGCGATTTTGACCACAAATTTGATCAAATTGAGAAGGAATTAAAGGATTTAAGTATTACCAATAGGTTTAGTTGAATTTTTGGAGTTGAATGGTAAAAAAAAATATTTTTCCATTTGGGACCCGATTTTTGGTCATTTCTGAGAAAATTGAAAATGCGGTCGAAAATTTTGACGTGTGGCATTTTGCAATTGGTAGCCATGAACATGTGTCAATTTTTGAGAGGTTGCATGATGAATTCATGCAAGACTCATGGAATTAAGGAATTATAAAATAAATAGAAGAATGATGTGTTTAATTGTGATGGAACACATCATTTGTGGAGCTATTTAATTAATACCTTGATCAATTTATTCAGCCCATATTTTTCCATGAAGATGGCAGTGTAATGGCTAAAAATGGCTAGAAAAATTGGCAGCCACAAGAAAGAAGAGAAGAGAAAAATTAAGGAAGAAAATCAAGGAAAATGGTGTGTAATATTGTGATCGGAATGCACCAACATGAAAACCACTATACAATTAATTGATTTAAAATTTTCTTGGCCAAAATTCTGATGAGATATGGCGGTGGGAAGGCTGTTTTACAGCCATAATTTTGGCAGCCACAAGGAAGGAAAAACAAGAGATAAAGAAATCAAAGAAATTAGCAAAAAGAGAGAGAAAATGTGCTAGTGCATGTTCTTGGTGTAGTGTGTGATTTCTTGAGAGATTCTTGAAGCACATCACACCAAAGAGCTCTAAATACAAGGTAAAACCTGACCTTTCTAGAATTAAAGTTGTTGTTACATGAATGGTAAATATTTTGATTTTAATTTTAACATGAAAACATGATTTTCATGTCTTGATTTTGGATCAAAAGCTAAGGTTTATAAACTTGTATATGAACTTTATGTGTGATTATGTATGTGCTAGCTGCCTAGGGGATTTATGGATAATGTTTAGTGTGATGAAAGACTGAATTTTCATGGTAGTTCAAAGGGTTAATCTTGGTTGAAGAGATGATGATCAAAGTGAAATGAAAATAGGAGTTAATTGGTTAGAATGATGAAATATGCTAGCCTTTGATTGAAGGAAGTGAAATCGTATTGAATAAACATGAATTTTATGAGTTTTTGGAATCTGAAAAATTAAGGATCAAAGATGATTTTAAGGAAAACTTGAATGAATTTAATGTTCCCAAGGTGTTAAAGATTAAAACAAATCAAAGAACAACATGAAGGTTCAGATGGAGCAAAACTACTGGGACTATTTTGCCCCTAGATTGAGCCACGGGAATCTAAACCCAGGAGGGGGCTTACACAAAATTAAATTTATGTGTCTTAAAATAACTTTCATATATCATAGAGCCCAATCAGAGTTGCGGATTTAATGTTATGTGCAAAACAAAATCGAGTGTCAAACAATGAAATTCTAGAAATTTGGTTAGAAAATGAATGAACTTAAGAATGATTAAATGTGTGATTTTGGGATGAAATGAATAGGAAACAAGAACATAATTTCTTATTCATGAAGAGAGGAAGGATATGGAAAAATAAAAATGGGAGAATAGAACAAACGACGCGAACGACCGTTGTGCATTTTCTTAAACGATGCCTGACTGTCGGCGAACCATCGGGCACATCGGTTGGACGTTGGCAAACCGTCAGTGTGAAACCCCAACTAAAACCAACCTTAGAATAAGGGGGTCGGGATACATATCATATTCTCTTGCATGCATAAATATATTTTTGAATGATTTTATGCGCTTTAGAATTGTGATTTATAGTCTAGAAGGCTTAATTGTGCTTATTCAGTAGGAATGGCAAAATGGTAAATTTGCTTGAAGTGGACATAGGTAGATAGCTTGAGGATTAAATAGGAAGAATATTTAAGAGAGAAAATAAGAACAAAAGTTGTTGTGGTTTAGTGGTTAGAGCTTTGGAATTAATCTCTAAGGTCTTGAGTTCAAATCCCATCATTTATGTTTTAGTATGATTAATTTTATTTTTGTGAAGGGTGGAATATTTTCGGCCTTGCATGCCATAAGAAGAAGTATGAGTGTTATCCTAGGAGAGACATGAAAGAAATGTTTTAATCCTACTCTTGTTCCCTACAAAAATTCTTAAGGGATTCATGCCCTTTTTGTTCCCTAACTTACCTTAAATTCTTCACCAATTAAGCTTATTCAATTATCCAAATCCATATTTTAATTCCAAAAAATTTCAGCAAGGTTCTTTGATCTTGGAGTTTCGAAAATGCCTCTTTGAGGATAGAATTTTGACTAAAAATGGTGAAGGAGTTAAGGATGGTTTCCAAGAGAATTAATCTCCATGGCTAAACCTTCAAACTCCACTCCATAAGTGTTCATCTTCTTCATGTAGCAATCTGGAAATTTTCCAGCTTCTTGGTCAGTCCAACCTTCAAAAACTTCAGCCATTTTTCTAACACAAATATTGCCAGAAAAATAGCCAATTTGTTCAGCTTGAAGACTGAAACCTTTGGCCAAAAATCAGACTGCACAAAGCTGTGCAAAATAGGAAAAAAAATCCTGGACAATTTCGCAACTTAGCAGTCCAAAAACCAAGCTGTTTCTTCTAGCCATCAAACTAATAATTCATCCCTATATTTCCTCCATAAAGAAGACTGGAAACTAGCCTTAAAGGACCCTCCAATACCCCTTCAAACATTCTGCAAGTCGGCTGGAACATTGCAAAAAAATCTGCACAAAAATTCCATCAAACCATTGGAATGAACAACCATAAATTCTAGCCTTGCTCCCTCTTCAACCTTGTCCGAAAAACCACTTCAACTTTCTGTGAAACCAACCTTAGTTATCCATGAACTGAACTTCATCACCTCCTCTATTGATCTGCATGAAATGAACACCATAGCCACTCCTTAAATTCCTCCATCAATTACTCCAATCAAGTTCCCAATTAGAATTCAAAATTTCAGCAAATTGCTTCATGAAAACTTCCATGAATTAAGCTTCAAATAACCAGAAATTTTCCCACCCTTACACTCAGAATTTCGGCCACCCTATATCTTCTTCAAACCTCATTCATCTCAGCAAAACCCCAGCAAAATCCAGTCGGCCATTGCAGCTCCAAAGAACCTCCATCAATCAAACCACTCTACCATATCTTCTACCTTAATTCACTCCATGAATTACTCCTTTTGAAATTCAAATGATCATATTTCCCTCTTCTCCCTAATCTGAAAATTCAATCACAAGAATCCCCTAACCATTCGGCCAACATCTTTCAACAAAATTCGTCCAGTTTTCTCTCCATCCTCTCCATTTCTCAAAGAATACCAAGAACACCAAAAACACACGCCACCACTCTCCAAGCCTAAGACCACTCTAAACACATCCAATCTCTCCCAAAAACTCCAGATCACATCTATGTTAGTATTGTGCCCTAGAGGCAATCACTTGTACCATGTATATTGCATATTAAATTAACAAGAGGCATTCTTTATCTTTCAGTTTGATTGTTATATCTAAATATGTGTACAAACCGTTAGATAAAGTCCCTAATACAATACAATGTTAAGGAAATCATGATAGAGATCATGATGTGAGATTCCTACTATACTATGCAGTGTTTGTACTTAAATAATCCCCAGTCATAGTATTAATAAGATGGGACATTATTAATACACCAAGACTGGCACATGTTATATCTCTTGATTGGATCAAGCAGTGGTTCTTATATCCATGGGTATTGGGATACTCAGGATTAACGTGTGGATGCTTGTTTTGAAACAAGTTCATTGGATGACCTAGCTACGAGATAATCACTTGGATAACTATTTAGTGCCAGTGATAGAATCTTATTATAGCAAGTGTGTAAGTATCCTTAGACATGAGATCTCCAAGGTACTTTGTTTATCGAGTGTTGTACTTTGATTCTAATCTTTGGAGTCTTATCTAGGACCACCTATGGGATGGATATTGGGTACAACTTAAAGTAAACGAAAGTAGTTGAGAGGGTCAATAAAGGATTCACCACTCCTAATAGTAGGAGAGTATATCTCAAGGCCACTTGTAGAAATCATTACTCATGAAGTTCTTGGCCAAGGCGACTATATGATGGAAATGGTTCCAATTGATACACATATCGAGTAATGGATTTCTTGAACAAGTACTAAAATATTCGGGCCAGAATTAATAATATTCTGGAGGGAGTTGGCACTAATTCCATGCTCTAGACCGAATGAGATATTATATGTTGAAAGGAGTTTGTTGCACTAATAATTTGCTATTGAAAGATTCATGTCAAGCCACTTAACTTTCTAGACTTTTGGGTGGTCAAGAGTCATTGCTAGATGTCGCTCTTGATATGCTAAATATGAATTTATTAATTAGAGAATTAATAAATTTAATCCTTTATTTTATTAAGGATTATTAATTCTAATATTGTTAGAATTAATTTATATTATGCTACCAATAAGACCAGGAAACCTAATGGGTCACACACAATAAAGGTTTTAATGCTCAAATATATTATTTGATAATATTGTGGGGTTAATTAAGAGAAGAGAATATATTTATAGGTGAATTATAAGTTTGTTATAATTCATGGGACCTAATTGTAATTAAGTAAACTTCAAGGACCAATTTGTTGACAATTGGACGTTGAAGGACTAAGTTACAATTTATGGTAATTATAAATCTATAAATATAAGGAAACGGTTTCCTTAGGGTTAGAGACAGACTATTCATGCAATAACAGAGAAACCGTTTCTCTGCCTCTCTCTTGATCAAACTCTAGCCGTCTTTCTTCTTGATCAAAACCCTAGCCTCCCGAATTCTACTAGAATAGAATTGTGAGATTGTGACCATTCAACCTTGTGTGGATTATCATTAGAGGGAGTTCTTTCTTGGACTTCAGTTGAGCTGCAGTGAACGGTTTTGGATAATCTGGATCGTGCATGCGTTTTTGTTTCTGAATTTTTTTGAATTCCGGCGTCACGAGGTAATAAATGCAATCTTCTCCTTTTTCCCGTTTCTATTGCAAACCCGTGATCCATGGCTTGGATTTCTTGTTGTTTTCCGCTGCGCTTAATCTGATTATGCATGATAGAAATCCTACAATCTACTCACCCTCTAGAGTCTATTTCTGTACTTTATGACATCAAACACTAAAAATAAAATTCTGCTATCGGATCAAAAACCAGAATTTTTCTTGAAGATTCAAGAACTCTCTCAAGGTAACCATGAACGATTATATTCATCTTATTTCCTCTTCAATCTTTAATATAATATACTAATACTCTCTCTCTCTCTCTCTCTCTCTCTCTCTCTCTCTCTCTCTCTCAGCAGAAATGGTTGTTGCAACCATGGCCATTTTTCCTTCTTCCTTTTTGGTCGGATCAAGCCTTCCAAGTGTGTGGGTTCTCTTGAAACTTCATCAAGGTAGTCATCAATCGAGTATGCCTCTTTAATCCTGTCCTTAATTCTAAAATCATGTCTCTTGGATGTTGTTAGAAAATGATGGAATATGATTAGAGATTAAGTATATGTTTAGATGAATGAGTTGAGATTGGAGCATGAGGATGATTTTTCATGGTTGAGTTTTGTGATGCTTTGTGGTTTGTTGCATGCTCTTCGTGTCGTGAGTTAGTATGAATGATTAAGCATGAGAGAAATTATGTCACCTTTAGTGAATAGGGTTTTATGTTCTTGTATTCTTGTTGAAGCCATGAATATGATTAGGCTTAGTGAAGTTTGGATCATGTGATGGTAGATATAGATTTAAGCCTTTATTCATGAATTGAATGGTTTGTTGATTGGTATTAGAGTTTATGTTCATGATTCTTGTTAGCCATGGGAAAAGTATTATCATGACCTTGTTGATCCTAAACTATTTAAGTTAGCCAATTTTATTACATTAATAAAAAAAATAATACTATATTTTCTTTCAATAATTTCGAAAACCTTAGGAAGCTTTGGAATTGGATTGTTAAATGAAATAGTGATATTTTAGCGAAATGAATGATATCTTTATTAAAAATAATATATATAAATATTTATATATAATAATATTAAATAAAACCTTTTATATAAATAATCATAATAGGTAAAATATTAATCTTATAAGTCATATATTCATAAATACTAGTAAAATTTATTTATTACCTTATGATCAAAATCAATAAAATTTACTATTAATTTTATTTACTAATAATTTTCTATCTATTAATTATTAATTAAGATATTAGTAATAATTTATTATTTTTAATAAAATCATCTAAGACTTAGGACCTTTCATCAAATAAACCCTAGTTTATTTATTAATAACAAAGATTTATATTTGAACCTATAGCTTATTAGTAATTATTTTACGATTCCTAGTTATTTTATTATCAAGCTAGATTTATTTTATAAAACCCTTTTATCATCTAGCCTTAAAGTTTGGGACATTAGGGTCATGATAGTAGCAAGTTGAACTAGGATTATTAATGGAAGCGAATTTGTCTTGAGTTTAATTATGACATGTGTTTATCCCAACGGGATTAGGTTAGCTTTGGAAGATCTTTGAATTAGCTCAAGCAAAGGATCAAGTAAGCTCCTGCATAAAACTTATTTGTTGTAAAAAGGTTACTATGGCAAGCTAAACGCGAAGTGTGTGAACACTCATTTTTGTAAAGGCAATTAAGGACTATTTACTTTCTTGTTTCAGTCAAACAAATTATTTGAAAATCAACAAGCAATTTTACTCAAACACCAAACTCTTTCTAAAGCCAACTTTGACACGAACTTTAGAAACCCTTAATTGCTATTTCTAAATAAAGCAATGTTTTATCAGTTTTCTCCCAAGTGGGACAATCAAACGTTGAGTATTCAATAAGGGTAGGCTAGTAGTACTAGTTTTGAAGAGCAAGAGCGAGTCTTCTGCTAGGAGGCCACCTCCAGAAGATGAACTCAACTTGGAAAAGTGACAGTACTACATAGTCATGCCGGTCCGAGCTAGCAAGTTTCAGTCATGTGGACTATGTGTTTCCGAATGGATAACCGGTTTGTTTGGGTGTAGAGAAGGAGAAGTATCTTACCCGGTAGGCCGTACACCTACCTTTTGTCAGTCTGCATAAAGTGTGGCATTCTGACCGTTATATGGTTATAGGGCCCAACGTGTGGTAACCCATGGCTGCCCATTTGAGTGGTTCAATTTATTGTGCACTTATATGGTTTGAAAAGAGGAAAATGCCACTCTTTATTTTAACCTTATTTATTGCTTGCCAACATTTTCTCTTATGAAATTTTTACAACTCGCATACATGAACTATTCTACCTAAACACTCAAAGCACACACGGATTTACTGAGATTTTTATCTCATCACCCTTTTATGCCATTATTTCAGGTCAATCTTGTTGTGGAGTTGAGTAGCTAGAAAGTTGCCTTCTTGAAAACTTTATGTTATTTATTCTACATGTTGCTTTGAGAGATAATAGTATGCAATTTATTTTGGATTTGTTTTTGACTTATAGGGTTGTAATAAGTTTTAATTTTAAAGTATTTTTTATTTTCATTTGTGTGACCTAGTTATAAAGATCCCATTGTCCTTTGGACGGGGCAACATCCCTGGCTCTGTTAGGCCTAGGTAGTAGGGTGTTACAGTTGGGCATGTCGGCTACTTTTTGACCAAACCCAACTAAGCATAAAAATGATGTTTGATGTAGGTTTGTTAGTAAATGTCCAACGACACGTTGGATACGGTGGAAACGATAGTAGAACGGCCCGTGAATAGTAAAAGCTTCTTTAGGACACGAGCAAGTCCCTTTGACTTCTAAAACATTTTGAAAGCTAGTATGCTTTATTTTTCCTTAAATGTTACGTTTTACACCATTTTGGAAAATTCCTGAATACATTTAAGATTTTTCTGAGCAAGATTTATTTTTATGCCATCTTGTACTTTAATGAACTTCATAATTGGCTTGGAAACCTTAATAGATGATTAAAGCACAAATTTTGTGAATTTAGTCCTTTTGGATTAAATACTTGGGATTTTTGAAAAATGGCAATTTTGGAATCGAGTATTTACGAATTGACTAGAATGCCTTTATTAAATCATTTTATAAAAAAATTATTGGAAAATTTAAATTTAGTCATCTTTTAGGATTAGAATTCTAGATTTCTTGAAATAAGTCCCTTTTAAAATCGGGTATTTGGAAAATGATCCAAATGTCCTGATTGGAATGTTTTATGGAAACATTTGGAATTTGGTATTCGGTAAATGACCGAAATATCCTTATTGAAACTTTTGTGAACATTTTTCAAATCAGGTAAGGATAAAATGAACCAAATACTCTTGGAAAGTCTTTTGATATCGAGTATGGGTAAAATGACCTGAATGCCCTTGAAAATGACTTTTGTGATCGAGTACGAGCAAAATAACTCGAATACTCTTCAAAAATTATTTTAATGTGCAAAAAGAACTCTCTACCCTGTTTCAACACAATTTCAGAAAATAATCTATTGGTATGAGATTGACTTTTGAAAAATGACACTTTGATCTCTGAAATTGCTTTATTAGCCTGGTGTGCCTATAAAATGAAACTAATGGCCCTACAGAGCCTATGGGAATATTTATCTGACTTGCGAGTTAGTGGGATCAATTTTTGAAAAATGATATTTTGCCCCAAAAATGTTTAATTTAAAAATCCTACGAGAACAAATAACCATTTGGCCTAATCAGTCAGTAGGGGTTGGTATTCATAACATTGAGTACTCATAAAGGAGTTTGATTTTTGTACAAGCTCATCAAGGACATTGAGATGAGTCATCTTAACTAGCCATTTAGTACTTAACAATCGCCTTATGCCTACGGGAATATTGTGTTGAGTGTCGTCCGTTGAATGTCGGGTAGGGACACTCGGTAGCATTTGACTCCTTCCTACCTCGATGGTGAATAACGTCAAGATTGGGACACCTGGCTTGTAGTGGCAAGTAAAAGATTCAGTGTGCTGTGGTACACTTAGTATGATGCGATATACTTGTTTATTCTCAGTAGTACGCTGTGTTGGGTATCATAATTGGCTTGGAAACCTTAACGGATTATTAAAGCACGAATTTTGTGAATTTAGTCATTTTTGGATTAAATACTTGGGATTTTCGAAACATGACAATTTTGGAATTGGGTATTCACAAATTGACTAGATACTAGAATATTTTATGAAAACATGATTGAAAACTTTGAGTTTAATCCTCTTTTAGGAGATTTCGGGATTTCTTGAAATAAGTTCCTTTGAAATCAGATATTTGGAAAATAATCCAAATGTCCTTATTGGAATATTTTATAGAAACTTTTAGAATCGGGTATTCGGTAAATGACTGAAATATCCGTATTGAAACTTTTCTGAATATTTTTCAAATTAGGTAAGAGTAAATTAACCTAAATACTCTCAGAAAGTCTTTCGAAATCGGTATGGGTAAAATAACCTGAATGCATTTGGAAATGACTTTTGTGATTGAGTACGAGCAAAATGGCCTGAATACTCTTGGAAATTTATTTTAATGTGCAAAAAGAACTCTCTACCCTATCTTGACACAATTTCAGTATGAGATTGACTTTTGGAAAATGACATTTTGATCCCAGAAATTGCTTTGTTAGCCTGATGTGCCTATGGAATGAACTGATTGGCCCTGCAGAGCCTATAGGAATAATTATCTGACTTACAAGTTAGGGGATCAATTTCTGGAAAATGATATTTTACCCCAAAAATGTTTGATTTGAAAATACTGCAGAAATAAATAACCCTCTGTCCTGATCAGTTAATAGGGGTTGGCATTGGTAACGTTCAGTATTCAGCAAGGACTTTGATATTTGTACTAGCTTATGTTAGAGATAGACGAGCCTAAGATACCTAGCTAGTTCTGGGGATTGTCTTAGTCCAAACAGGATGGGAGGATATTGAGATGAGTTATCCTAGCTAACAGTTTAGCACCTGGCATTTGCCTGATGCTTGCAGGCATGTTGTGTTGAGAGTCGTTCACTGAATGTCGGGTAGGGACAATTGGTAGCGTTTGACTCCTTACTGCCTTGATGGTAAATGACGTCAGGACTATGACCCCTGGCTTATGGTGGAAGTAAAAGATTTAGTGTGCTGAGATACACTTAGTATGTTGTGGTATACTTGTTGTTTATTCTCAGTAGTACACTGCGGTGTACGTACCTTCTGGTGACACACAGTTGAATGTTGTAGGCTGCGATCTATGCACAATGAGACGTAGCACTGAAGGCGAAGCCTTGTAAGCTTTGCATATGCAGGGCGACCTTCTATTGAAAAAGTGCCTGTGATGTGGAAATTAGGTCAATTATTTGAAATTGAAACACACTTTTCCAAAAATGATTGAGTTCTAAATCAACTCTTCCTTAAAGAGTTTTGGAATTGATTTCAATGGAAAGAAGGAAAGGAAAACTTTTCTGTAGTGCCTTTTGGGGGAAAAAACACAATATTACTTTACTTTATTTGTTTTTGTAAAGCACTGACATACATGGGACTTACTGGGTGATTTTCACTCACACGTGTATTTTATCTTACTGTTCTGTAGGACTCAGAATTAAGCAGACCTATAGATAGAGGGACGATACCACAATGACAGTCGTCTAGGCCCAAATGCTTTTGCTTTTGATTATGTACTTTATAACTAATGTAGTGTAGAGACTGCATGTACGAGATTCTCTATTATGTATATATGTTATCATCGGTATGAGATGCTTGTATTAGTATGGGCCTTGGTTACTTATTTGTTTCTTCGTTATAAAGACCCCTATTTGGGTAATTGGACGGGACGACACCTGGTTTTAGTATGCTTCCGTTGTTACTTTTGGTGGGGGTGTTACAATTGGTATCAGAGTATAATTATTATAGAACTTTGGTATCGTCATAGGAATTGATAGAACCTTTTTATTGTGTGGGTATGCTGGATAGGAATGATAAGGGTAAGTGCCTAATGGATGATCATAGCGATGATGGGAAGAGAGAGACGGGTGAGAGTTTAGGTGTGGAGAAACCTGGGAAGATTAGCATGGTCTACAGAGCAGGTATGCCAGGATGTTTCATTTTGACAAGACCGAGCATTGGCTGTCGTTATGCACCTCGTCTCGTCGGGAGTAGGTTTGACCCAGTAATGCCAGTTGTTCCACCATTTGCGCGAGACCTTTTTTATAGAAAACACCTACTTCTAAAAGGACACCATTGCCACTTTTCCAGGCAGGGGAGGTAGGTGGTGATTCTAATAATGCTGATGGCGATGTTGAGCCACAATATCAGGACAATGATAAGGAGGAGGACAGTTTCCCCGATGATGCAGTATTGTCTGAGGATGATGAGGTGGTATTTGGCAGGGATGTTTCGGGGATATTAGAGGAGGAGATGCTAGAGTTGTAGGTTTCTGAGGCAGGAGAGGATTAGAAGGTACCCGAAGTAGAGATGCCTGTGCTTGAGCTCAAGGAGCTCGAGGAGGAGCTGGAGTTAGACCCAGAGATAGAGACATGTTTGCACCCTGATATGGATGGAGATGAGGGATTTGACGCACCCGAGTCCTACACAGTTTCTGCTGACTTAGGACCTCCCATTTTAGATAGCGATGATGACCAGTAAGAGGATGAGATGTTGATATATGCAGAAGGATATGTACAGTTCGGCCAATGCATATTAGATATGACAGTGGGCTCAACACACAAATTTTGTACTGACTTCATGTTTTGATAGGATTGAATATATGTTATGTTTCTTGCTACGTACACTATGTCCACTTTTGTGCTTGCTTTTGAGCTATATTATAATGTTTTATCAGTAAAACCTTATGAACTGTACAGATGCCTCCTAAACAAACTTTTGGACGATTGTCGTGAGCTACTCAAAATCACCATGAGCTAACGAGAGGAACAGCATGTGGGAGGTTCCCACCTTGCAACTTTGGACCATCTTATGTTCCAAACCTTCCAGAAAATGGCTAATACCATTCAACAGTTGACTGAGACTGCCACTAGAGCAAATGAGAGTGCTAGAATGAATGAGAATAAGAGCAGGGAAAGTCAACAAAGTGAATTCGAATAAGATCAAGCTCTTCAGTGCTTTTTGAAATTTCACCCTCTGCAATTTCAAGGGCAACCTGATTCGGAACAAGAGGCTGAAAACTGCATTAAATAAATAGAGAAGATTTTTGCAGCTCCGAACTGTTTAGAGCAGAGGAAAGTACAAGTTGCTACATTTCAGTTAAAAGAACCTGCCCAAGATTAGTGGGCAAGAGAAATGCATCAACGAGAATAGGAGTGGATAGATTTTAAAGCCGGTTTTAAGAAGAAGTTTATCCCTAATTGGGTAGTGGAAACAAAAGGAGGACGAATTTCAAGCTTTTTGATAGGGAGGTCGTATTGTAGGGTAGTATACCACTAAACTCACTAAAGTGTCTAAATATTACCCACTTCTAGTCGATTCAAAACTAATAGTTGGATCACTAATTTGATATGCTTATGTCTCTAAATATGTTAGGTTTCGGTCTCTCTCTCTCTCTCTCACACACACACAATACTAGATTATGTCCCAAAATGTATCTGATTACCTTCAAATTTGGTCATGATACTTTTTTAGCAATTTTAACAAATCTTATAGTTGGATAATTAATTTGATATGCTTGTGTTTCTAAACGTGTTAGGTTTTAGGCTTTTATATAGATATTATACTAGATTTTGTCAAAAAAACATGTCTAATTACCTTCAAATTTGATCATGATACTTTTTCAGCAATATAAACCAATCTAATGGTTAGATCGTTAATTTGATATACATATATTTATAAATGCTTTAGGTTTTTGCTTCTTATATAAAGATTATACTTAGATTATGTGCCAAAATATATCCGATTACCTTTAAATTTGTTCATAATACATTCTTTAAAAACAAATATAACAAATCTAACGGTTCAATTATTAATTTGATGTACTTATATTTCTTAATGTGTTAGGTTTTAGACTTTTATATTGAGATTATACTAGATTATGTGGAAAAACATATCTAATTACCTTCAAATTTGATCATGATACTTTTTTTAGCAATTTTAACAAATTTAACGGGTTGATCATTAATTTTATAAACATACATTTATAAATGTGTTAGGTTATAAGCTCTTATATAGCGGTTATGCTATATTATGTCGCAAAATATATCTGATTATCTTTAAAATTGATCATGATACATTTTTTTTATAGCAAATTTAACAAATATAATAGTTGGATTGCTAATTTGATATACTTATGTTTCTAAATGCATTAGGTTTTGGCCTTTTATATAAAGATTATATAGTTTATGTGGAAAAACATATCCGATTACTTTCAAGTTTGGTCATCATACATTTTTTTAGCAAATTTAACAAATCTAACAGTTGAATTGTTAATTTGGTATACATACATTTATAAATGCGTTAGGTTTTAGACTTTATATAGAAATTATGCAAGATCATATGGCAAAATATATCCGAATACCTTCATATTTGATCATGATACTCTTTTAGCAAATTTAACAAATCTAATAGGTGGATCATAAATTTGATATGCTTTCATTTGTAAATGCGCTAGATTTGGGGCTTTTATATAGAGACTACACTAGATTATGTGACAAAACATATCCGATTACCTTCAAATTTAGTCATGATATGTTTTTTTAGCAAATTTAACAAATCAACGGTTGGATCATTAATTCGATACACACACACACACACACACACATAATTATAAATGTGTTAGGCTATATATGTATGTGGTATATAAATCTATATGTGAAACCCTATCCAAAGCCAACCTTAGAGTAAGGGGGTCGGGAAGCATATCATTTTATTCTGCATAAAAATATATTTTTTTTGAATAATTTTAAGTGCTTTAGGATTATGGTTTATAGGTTAAGAGGCTTAGTTATGCTTATTAAGTAGGAAAGGTAAAACGGTAATTTTGCTTGAGGTCAAAATAGGAAGACGGCTTGAGGTTTAAATAAGAAGAATATTTGGGTGAGAAAATAAGAACAAGAGTTAGTGTGATTAAGTGGTTAGAGCTTTGGAATTAATCTCTAAGGTCATGAGTTCAAATCCCATCACTTAAGTTTTATTCATGATTATCTTAGTTATGTTTGAGTTTTTATTTTTCTTACTTTCCTTAAAGATAGGAATGTTGTCTTAGGAGAGACATGAAGAGAATGTCTTAATCATATAATCATGTCCTAAAAGGAATTCTAGAGGAATTCTTGTCCTTGTTATTACCTCTAGCTTTGTCCTAACATCTTCACAATTTAATTTTTTCAAAATTCATTAAATCTCTTCTTTTAATTCCAAAAATTCTGAGATAATTCCTTAGCCTTGAATTTCGAAAATCAATCTTGGAAGTTAGAGGATTGGCCGAAATTAGGGAGAAGAATCCAGGAGAAATAAATTCCCATGGTAGAACCTTCAAACTCATCTCCTTGATGTTCATGTTTTTTATGAAGAAAATCTGGAAATTTTCCAGAATTTTGAGCAGTCTAGCTTTCAAAAATTTCAGTCAATACTCTTGCTCATTTTCTGCCAAAAAAATGTCCAATTCATGTAGCTTGAAGACTAAAATTTCTTTGCAAAATTCAGACTGCATAAAACTGCACAAAACCAGAAAAATTCAGACTGCATAAAGCTGCACACCAAGCTGAGATTGAAGTTGCTTTTTCTTGTCACCAATCTAGCAAAACCCCTCTGCTTTTCTCCAGAAAGAAGGCTGGAAACCAACCATAAAATACCCTCAAACACCCCTCAAAATCATCTGCAAATCAGGCTGAAGAAATGCAGAAATTCTGCACAGAAAAATCATCAACCATTTGAAGTTTTGAACAACCTTGAAACCAAAAAATTCCAGTTTTGTCTCCTTAGGCCTAGGCCGAAAAACCACCTTCAAACCTCTAAAAAATGGACCTTGTTCAGTCATGGACTAAGAACCATTAACCTCCACACTTACCTTGAGTATTTGGACTCCATAATCGCACCTAAAAAATCTCCTAAGATCACTCTATCCAAAACAAATTTGTACTTCAAAAAAATTCCAGAATTTTGCTCCATGAAAGCACAGTTGTATTAAGCTACTAAACCAGAAATTCCTCAGCCATTAAACATTGAATTTTAGCCAACCTTATAGCCTGAACAGCCTTTATTCCCTTGCCATAAAACTAATTAGTCCAGCCGGCACCATTGAGGAACAAAGAAACCTCCATCAATCAAAAACACCATTAACTTTTCTTCTACCTCAAACAACTCCACAACTTTCTCCATTTGAAATTCAAAAAAGATCAAATTATTCTCTTTGCTTCTAGCTGAAAACCAAAACTCCTAATCACCATAGACCACTTGGCCAATGTCATTCAAGATTTCATGCAGCTCTTCTCTCAAATTCTCTCAATTTTCACCAAGAACACCAAGAACACACACTACATTCCTTCAAGCCAAAACCAACCCTAAACACCTCCAATCACTCTCAAATACTCCAGATTACTCCTACTTAATCCCTAGTGTTCATTTATGGTCTTTATAACACAAAATCTCGCAAACAAGAATTGACTATCGAATCAAAAACCAGTTTTTTCTTGAAGGTCTCAAGAACATCATCAAGGTAAATCAAGAACAACCTTCTTGTTCACCCTCTTTCATTCAATCTTCAATGTACCATACTAATGCTCTCTCTCTCTCTCTCTCTCTCTCTCTCTCTCTCTCTCTCTCTCTCTCTCTCTCTCGGCCGAAATGGTTGATCATCAACCATGACAGTTTTTTTTTTCCCTTGGACAACTCAAGACTCTATATCGCGCATGGACTTTCTTTAGCCTTCATCAAAGTAATCGACAATCAAGTATTTTTCCCTTAATTGTCCTTTTTAATTTTGAATTCATGTCTCTTAAATGTTGATAGGAGGAATGGATATGAATGAGGGATTGAGTGTATGCATGTGGGTGAAGGTGATGGGGTTAGGACATGAGAATTGTTGTATATGAATAAGCTATATGAATTTTCTTGGGAATCAATGTATGATCATCATGTCTTAGGAGAGTTATGGATGTTTAAAGTATGTTAGATGTTATGACACCTATGTTGAATAGTATTTTTATGTTCTTGTTTCCATTAAAGCTATGAATGATGAATTTGCCCAGTAGGAAGTTAGCCTTATAATAGTATGTGTTAATTCAAGCATATGTTCATGAATGATTTAGCCTGTTAGTTGGTGTTGGGGAATGTGTTCATGAATCTTGTTTAACAATAGGAAAATCACTATGGAAGATTATTTTCTTGTTAATCCTAGGTTATTTTTATTAACGAATTTTATTATTTTAATTAGAATTATTATTACATTTTTCTTAAGAGTTTGGAAATGTATAGGAAGATTTGGAAATGGAATATTAAATGAAATATTAATATTTTATTGGTCAAATACAAAATATCTTTTGGAAAAAAATCATATATATATATATATATATTAATAAGTAAAATCTTTTAAATAAAATATTAGAATTAATTGATGACCTTATAGACCTTAGTTAAAACTTTTACCTATATTCACAAATATTATTTATATTAAAATTTATTTGATATTTATTAACAAAAAATTTAATATAATTCATTTATTATTAATTTTATTTATTACTAATTATTTATTATCTATTAATTATTAATTAAAAAGTAAGTGTAATTTATTATTTATTTATAATAATACTATTTAAAAATTACCATTTACTAATATTATTTTGGACTTAGTATTATTCAATATTTAAACACTAGTTTATTTATTAGTAATAATACTCAAATTTTATTATTTGAACCTATAACTTATTAGTAATTATTTTAGAACCCCTAATTATTTTAATTTACCAAGCTAGATTTATTTTATAAAATCCTTTGTCATCTAGCCTTACAGCTTAGGACATTAAGGTCATGGTTAGTCATGGTTGCAATTAGTTGAGTTAGGAATTATTTATGTAAGGTAAGTACAGTTTGAATGTAACCTTATGCCTTGTGTTTATCCCAGGCGGGGTTAGGTCAACCTTGGAGGATTTTTTAATTTAAGCAAGCAAAGGATCAGGTAAGCTCCTGCATGGAGTCATTTGAAGACAAAAAATTATTGCGGCAAGCCAAATGCATTGTGTATGATCATTCGTTTGCAAAGGCAATTAAGGACTATTTTCCTTTTTATTTTAGTTAATCAAATCGTTTGGAAATTAAACATGCAGTTTTACTTAAAACGCTAAACTCTTTCTAAAACCCAACTTTGACAAGAATTTTAGAAACCCTTAATTGCTATTTCTAAGTAAATCATGGTGTGATCAATTTCTTCCAACTAGGACAAACAACGTTGAGTACTCAATAAGGGTAGACTACTAGAACTAGTCTTTGAAGGGTTAGAGTAAGTCTCTCAGTAGGTGAAGGCTTAAAAGGGGAAAACAGAGAGCACGGAGCGGAAGCAAAAACTGAAAAACTAGAAAAATGGAAGAATAGGGGAACTCCCGAACAAAGCCGGCGCGGGCTCCGGTAGCCCTAGCCAGCACTAGTTGCGCTAGATTCCGAGGGGAAAAATTTCTAACCTTTTCTCCTTGTTCTCAAAGTTGGCTAGACCAGAATGTGTGGAACTGGGGTAGGTGTGCTGGTGGAAATCTCTGGTGCAATTCCTGCAAGCCTCCTACTCTGTCTTTGCATGTAGGTGAACACCAAACTCTCGATTTTCCAGTATATGGCTTGCCTAATCCCGTTTGGTGAATAACTTATAGGGCTAAGGAACTTTCTTGGAGAGAGTGTGAGAGAGGCGTCTCTTTTTCATAGAGTAGAAGCAGTGAAAACAACGTTGTATTCAATCCTCCTGTTTAACCTAAATAAAACCCTAGGCTAAACTAAATTGACCCATTGGACTCTTAATTTAGCCTTTTGGACTAATTTAATTATTCTAATTAGAACCAAGTGAATGGCCCAATTAATAATTAATTTCCCATCCCAAATAAAGTAGTCCAATTAATAAGCCTATATTAGTTTAGTCCTAAGTTAATCTTTAATTATTCAAACTGGGCTAAAACCTTGAACAATTAATTAACCCACCAAACTAATTTAATTAATTCTCTTTCTCCATGAAACTTTATTTTATTCTAGCCCAACAATTAATTCAAGCTACTTAAATAAAATAAATTTCATTTAATTTAATTTAAGACTAATTTCTTAGCCTGTATTTAATTAGGACTTACGGTCTATAATGGGGACCAAAAGACACACCGCATTGGCTATTAAAATGATCAAAATACCCTTACCATATAACTAGCTGTATTTTGCATTTTAAATATTTCCTAATATCACCATAAGGAAATATTGACCCTAAGGACAATGTTGCATTAGGAAAGTCTCTAACCTACAGGTGTAATGACTAAAATACCCCTCTATACATCGCCGTACATTTAGAGAGGAAAAAGTGTACTAACACCTCTCTAAATGACATCTAACATCTTTAGGCTTTTAGTCCAATGGTCTATGACTTCCTGGATTGTTTCCGCTTTCCAAGGGAGCTACCCTAAAGTAAACATCCAAGTCATGTTTCCTAGGGCCCTGGATATTTAGATCATTCAAATAACAACAAGGGGCAATATAGTATAGAAATTATGTTGTACAAGTCTGTCTTAACTAACTAGTCACACATGCCCAACAAGCAAGTATATTGGTTCTATGATAGAACCTCAACTATAGTACATCAAAGTATATGCTTATAGCTTCGTCAGACCATCAACTCATACTCAAGTCGTAGAGTACTAGTTCACGCTGTAGCAGTAGTAGACTAGGTTTCTACCATATAGTACTTTTAAAAAACCACTACTACAGGTCCTGTTCTACGTATTCGAAATACACGTATGTCATAAAGTGAGTGGACTACTCACTGGCTAAAGGTAAGTCATTCCCCAATTTGAAATTCATAACATAATAACCTAAACATGAGGAGATTTTCATTCGCATCAATCGGTTAAGAACGAACGTTTATGTGTTAAGTAACTCGTGATCCATACCTTACTGTGAAAGACCTCTATCCACCTGGACCACTGACTTAAACACAATGGGTCATTTTCAAACGTAATTGTGCACAAATAATAATGTAAATTCACAAATAATTTCTAAAAATAAATTTTTTATTAAAATATTCGATGTTTATATCAGAAATCTAGTCTAAGAGGGCATATTTCCTAACAATCTCCCACTTGTACTCTAAGACTAAGTAAATCCACAGGTGCCCACCCCTATGGCGTCTAAGTGTCTCTTGAAGACTCTCTCAGCCAAAGGTTTGGTGAATGGATCTGCTAGATTGTTCTTGGAGGCAATCTGTTCCACCACGACTTCCCGTCTCTGGATGAAATCCCGGATCAAATGATACTTCCTCTCGATGTGCTTCCCCTTCTTGTAGTTCTTAGGTTCTTTAGATTGTGATACTACTCCAGTGTTGTCACAATACATCACAATTGACCTATCTATGTATTGCATGACTCCAAGTTTTGAAAGGAACTTCTGGAGCCAGACTGCTTCCTTGGATGTTTCCAAAGTTGCCACATACTCAACTTCTATAGTTGAGTCAGCAATACAAGATTACTTGATACTCCTCCATGAAATGGCTCCTCCAAATAAGGTGAAGATATATCCACTAGTGGATTTTCTCTCATCTTTATCTGCCTAGAAGTCTGAGTCTATATATCCTGTAGGAACCAAGTCATCAGCCCTGTAAACTAGCATATAATCTCTCGTTCCTTTGAGGTACTTGAGAATATGCTTTACAGCTTGCCAATAAACCTCCCTAGGGTTTGATTGATATCTGCTAACCAAGCCTACGGCTAAGCAGATATCCAGCCTAGTACATAGCATGGCATACATGAGACTTCCTACAGCCGAAATGTAGGGAATCTTACCCATTCTGTCATTTTCTTTTTGAGACTTAGGATAGTCCCTTGAAGAAAATGAAAACCCATGTTTGTAAGGAATTAGAGCTCCCTTGCATGAGTTCATACTGTACCTGGCCAGCATTTTGTCAATGTATGCCGCTTGGGATAATCCTAACATTTTCTGCTTCCTATTTCTAAGAAGTCTAATCCCGAGAATGTAGTTGGCTTCTCCCATGTCCTTCATACGTAATTGACTAGACAGCCAAACCTTTCCAGATGATAATAACCCTACATCATTTCCAATGAGTAGAATATCATCCACATAGAGGACAAGAAAAACTACATTTATGCCTTCAAGTTTCCTGTACTTGCATGGTTCATCCTCGTTTTGAGTAAAACTGTAAGACTTTACAGTCTCGTCAAAATGAATGTTCCTTACTCTCGATGCCTGCTTAAGTCCGTAAATGGACTTCTTAAGATTGCAAACTATATGTTCTTGGCCTTCAGCAATAAAACCTTACGGTTGGGATATATAAATGTCTTCGCTAAGATGGCCATTTAAAAATACCATCTTGACATCCATATGCCATATCTTGTAGTCATAATGACATGAAATGCCAAGGAGGATACGGATGGACTTAAGCATGCCTACTGGGGAAAAGATTTCCTCATAATTGATTCCCTCTTTTTGAGTATACCCTTTCGCCAAAAACCTAACTTTGAAGGTTTTCACCTTCCCATCTACTCTCCTCTTTCTCTTGTATACCCACTTACACCCAATGGGTTTTATTCCTTCAAGATCCCAAACCTGATTGAAGTACATAGACTTAATCTTGGCTTTCATTGATTCATGCCATAGATTTTCATCGGCATCAGCAATAGCCTCCTCGTATCTAGTGGGGTCTTGTTCCTGATGGTCGGAGACTAGCTTAAAAGCTTCTCTAGTCCATCTCTCCAGAACCCTAGACACTCTCCCACTACGACGAGGCTCCAATTGTATAGGCTCTTGAGGCGTGCCTCTTCTTGTTCCACAATCGGGCCAGAAGAAGTTGATTCCGAAGATAACTTCTCCTTAAGTTCCAATCTAGTTGAACCTTTCGTGGAAGTACTCTGATCATCCTCTAAGTAGCTAGCATTGGTACTTACTAGTATTTTATGCTCCATAGGATAATAAAAGTAACTACCATTTGTCCCTTTCGAATACCCAACAAAATAGCATAATTCTGATATTGGTTACAACTTATCTCCCTTGACCCGTACATAAGCTGGACAACCTCATATCTTGAGATGACTCAGACTTGGCTTACGCCTAGTCCATATCTCATAGAGAGTCCTAGGTATTGACTTGGAAGGCACCAAGTTCAGAATGTATACCGCTGTATTCAGGGCATATCCCCAAAAAGACACTGGAAAAGTAGCATGAGACATCCTTCTTCGAACCATTTCCATCAATGTCCTGTTCTTTCTCTTAGCTACTCCATTCTGCTGGGGTATCCCCAACGCAGATAGTTGGGATACTATCCCATGATGTACCATGTAGTCCTTGAATTCACCCAGGAGGTACTCTCCACCACGATCCAATCATAAGGTCTTGATCAATTTACCTGTCTAATATTCCACTTCAGCCTTAAACTCTTTGAACTTGTCAAAAGAGTCAAACTTGCGTCTCATCATGTAAATGTAACCAAACCTTGTACAATTATTCATGAAAGTGATGAAGTACTCAAAACCCCCTCTAGTTGGTGTAGACAAGGGACCACATATATCAGTGTGAACAAGACTCAATACCTATTTGACTCATCCACCTTAGGGGTAAATGACCTTTTGGTCATCTTTCCCATTAGGCAGGATTCACACTGAGGCTAATTTTTCAATCTCAATAAGCCCAAAGGCCTATCATGGATTAACCTCTGAATCCTGGTTGAGTTAATATGACCCAACCTTAGATGCTAAAAATAAGAGTCATTAGCATTAGTCTTTCTCTTCCTTGTTAAAAGTTCAGATTGAGCGTTATTTAATTGATTGTTAATTGGGTTTAAGAAAAATAGATTCCCATACATGTGCCCAGTACATAAAATTTCTCTATTTCTACTGATAGAAATACCAGAATGAAAAGATACAGAATATCATTGATTTATTAGTTTCACAATCGAAATCAAATTCTATCGAAATCCAGGTACATATAAAATATCTTTCAAAACCACTATTCTATTACAATAAAGAACAAGATCTAGCTCTCCCACTACAAGGGCCCAAACTTGTGCTCCATTTCCCACACGTAGTCCATGTTCGCCCTTCTAGATTCTTCTAATCTTTTTAAACCCTTGAAAGAAGTTATAGATATGATCAATGGCTCCTGAATCAACAATCCAAGTGAAAGTTGATCCAACCATTGAAATAGACTCTAGATAGAAAACATTACCTGTGGGGTTTTTCTTGGCTTGAAGATCTGGACACTCCTTTTTTCACTGTCCTTTCAGCCCACATTTAAAGCACTTGCCCTTAGGTTTGTTTTTGGGCTGGGTCTTAGGCTGGGCCACTGCGTTTTCTTTCTTCCTTTTGAACTTTTTGGGCTTGGGCCTAGTTCTAGAGGAAGAAGCCTTAGCAATCATAGCCTTTGATTGTGGCTTTATAACCTTCTCCACCATCTGGAGTTTCTTCATCAACTCAGTTAAACTTATGTTTAACTTGTTCATGTTGTAATTTAACTTGAACTGAGTAAAAAAACCTGATAGAGATTCATGAACTATGTCCACTTAGCTCTCGGGGTTAATAACAGCCCCTAAGATTTCTCCCTCCTCAAAAGTAGCAATCATCTTGAGCATATGCTCTCTGACTGATACTCCCTCAGCCATCTTAGTGTTTATGATAGTTTGAAGAGTATCCTGCCTTGCGGGCAGGCTCTTATCCGCGAACATCATGGCTAATGATTGACTTATATCGTTCGCAGAAGCCATGTGCTCGTGTTTTGACTGGAGCACATTAGTCATGGAAGCCAACATGTAACAACGAGCCATCTCGTTGGCCTTCTTCCATGCCTTCTCAGCCTCTCACTCATCAGCGGTGGAACCCTCCCCGATAATAGGACAAGTTTCGTAAAGGACATACTTATACTCTTTCTCTATGAGTATTATGTCCAGGTTCCTCTTCCAGTCTACATAGTTTGGTCCTGTTAGCTTATTCTCTTGAAGAATAATGGCCAATGGACTAAAAGAACCTCCCACCATTTCTAAAAAATCGAAAATAAAAGAAAAAGATTTAGTTTGTGAAAAAAAAAATAAATTTGTGCACTTTATCCTTATTATCAAAACTGATAATAATTAATTTGGCTCTTAGGAAAACTGACATAGCTTCTTGGAAAGATTAATAGTTCCCTAAGCTAAGTGTGTTAATCACCACAAATTAATTTCCCTTTTAGGTAATGATCTAGAAGATAACTCCATCGAGGGGATGGCCGTTTCCTCTCATTTCCTATGGACATACCTTGCACTATAACTGCCAACGAGGGGCTATCCGATTATAGTACGTGTCCCAAGTTATTAATTACATCCCTCCATTAGATCTAGATCCATGTGGTATCCCCATCCTATACGGGTTCACTCCCAGGGTGACGCGAGGAGACCCACGATCTCTGATGATGATCGTGATGGAAGCCGTGGGGCTGTTGGAACCCCTCTCCCACTTAGTCTTTTAAAACAAGGATTTTCTGAAAATTATTCTTTTGAAAATTTCCATTAAGTTTTTCCTTAACTAAAAAATAAAATATCTAAATCTATTAAAATCTCTATGTCAAGGTATATATCCTTTGAACGATTTTTCCATGGACTAATTTTAGTTAAATCAAAAAACTTAATGATTTCAAAAATTTTCCAAATTAAAACTTTCTAGAGACTTTGGTCTCGGGTTTATTTGACAAAACAATTTTTCTTGTGCCAAAATAAAACAAAATGGCTTTCTATTTTAACTTACAAATATATCTAAATCCAATATATTTTCTATGTCAATGATTAAATCCTTTGAGAAAATATCTAAGGATTAATATTTCTTCAAGTTAAAATAACTATTTAATTTGTAGAAAAATATTTTCTTTGTCAAAAATATTCCCAAAGACTTTGGTCTTTGAGAAAACGTACACATAGGTACAAAAAAATAAATAGCATGCTAGAAAACAGTAGACATTATCATGCTTTTCTATTTTTAAACCTAAGTACCCAGATAATAGAATTAAACACATTAATTAATTAATTAATGATCTTATTTAATCCTAAAATCCTTTACTAATATTTTTCATGCAAAAATATTACTTGAATATTAACTATTGCAAAAATATTAACTTCGCCTGGTATGTACCCCAAAACAAAAAGGAAAATGCAAGAAAAATTACAAGGAAAAATTAAAATTTCTCCTTGGTCCACTGCACCTACCACACAGAACTAGACCTTGCGGGCAACCAGCCCGCGGTCCGGATCCCAAACCCAAGCCGACACCGGTTCGGGCAGCCTTAGCCAGCACCAATTGCGGTTGTGAGGTAATCCTATTGCGATTTTTCTGTAGCTTTCTTTCTGGTTTCCTGCAACTTTCTTCCTCCATTAGCTCTCCGATTTCAACCCAAATACAATGATATCAACCACAACCAACAATCGCCTATACCCTTTAATATTGGGCTTATACAATTTGCTAAGAAAATAGTAAATTACAAATCTCCTATACCTCCATGAGGGAGGTTTAATAGAGAATCTATCCATACCAAAAATACTGAAGAATCACAGTTTAATCACACATATTTGTCCAGTTTGATTTAACTAGATGTATGCTCCCTATATTTTCACAAAACCTTCATTCTCTGATACCAATTGAAGGCTTAAAGAAGGGGAAAACACAGAGCACGCAGTGGAAAGGAAAACCGAAAAACTGGAAAAACTGAAGAATAGGGGAACTCCTGAACAGAGCAGGCGCCTACTCCGATAGCCCTAGCCGGCGCTGGTTGCGCCCTATCCAGATTTCGAGGGAAAAAATTTCTAACAATTTCTCCTTATTCTCAAAGTTGGCAGGACCGGAATGTGTGGAACTGGGGTAGGTGTGTTGGTGGAAACCTCTAGTGCGATTCCTACAAGCCTCCTACTCCGTCTTTGTATGTAGGTGAATGCCAAACTCTCAATTTTCTAGTATATGGCCTGTCTAGTCCCGTTTAGTGAATAACTTACAAGGCTAAGGAACTTTCTTGGAGAGAGTGTGAGAGAGGCGTCTCTTTTTTCACACAGAAAATGCAGTGAAAATAACGTTGTATTCAATCTTCCTGTTTAACATAAATTAAACCCTAGGTTAAACTAAATTGACCCATTGGACTCTTAGTTTAGCCTTTTGGACTAAATTAATTATTCTAATTATAACCAAGTGAATGGCCCAATTAATAATTAATTTCCCAACCCAAATAAAGTAGTCTAATTAATAAGCCTATATTAGTTTAGTCCCAAGTTAATCTCTAATTATTCAAACTAGGCCAAAATCCTGAACAATTAATTAACTCACCAAACAAATTTAATTAATTCTCTCTCTCCATGGACTTTTATTTTATTATAGCTCAATAATTAAATCATGCTTCTTAAATAAAATAAATTTTATTTAATTTAATTTATGACCAATTCCTTAGCCTGCATTTAATTAGGACTCACGGTCTATAATGGGGACCAAAAGACATACCCCCTTAGCTACTAAAATGACCACAATGTTCTTGCCATATAAATAGTTGTATTTTGCAATTTAAATATTTTCTTATATCACCATAAGGAAATACTGACCCCAAGGACAATTCTGCGTTAGCAAAGTCTCTAACCTACAGGTGTAATGACTAAAATACCCCTATATACATCGCCGTACATTTAGAGAGGAAGAAGTGCACTAACACCTCTCTAAATGACATCTACCATCCATAGGCTTCTAGTCCATTGGTCCACGACTTCCTGGATTGTTTCGCTTTCCAAGGGAGTTACCATAAAGCAAACATCCAAATCATGTTTACCAAGGGTCTGGATATTTAGATCATTCAGACAATCACAAGGGGCGATATAGTATAGAAACTATCTTGTACAAGTCTGTCTTAACTAACTAGTCACACATACCCAATATACAAGTATATTGGTTCTACGATAAAACCTCAACTATAGCATATCAAAGTACATGCTTCCAGCTTCGTCAGACCACCAACTCATACTCAAGTCATGAAGTGAGTGGACTACTCACTGGCTAAAGGTAAGCCATTCCCATTTAGAATTCTTAACACAATAACCTAAACATGACAAGATTCTCATTCTCATCAATCGGTTAAGAATGAACGTTTATGTGTTAAGTAACCCGTGATCCATACCTTGCTGTGAAAGACCTCCATTCACATAGACTACTTACTTAAACACAACGGGTCTTTTCCAAGCGTAATTGTGCATAAATAAAAATGTAAATTCATAAATAATTTCTAAAAATAAATTCTTTTGTTAAAATATTCGATGTTTACATAAGAAATCTAGTCTAAGAGGGCATATTTCCCTATAGTAGATAGTCATCTCTGAGGGGTAAGTCCTTCCCGGATAGGATGCCAGTCCGGTAGGTCATGCCGGTCCGAGCTAGCAAGTTTCAGTCAAGTGGATTATGTGTTTTTGGAGTGGACAACTGGTAAGTTTGGATGTAGAGATAGAGGAGTATCTCACCCGGTAGGCCGTACACCTACCTTTTGTTAGCATGTTCAACATGTGGCATTCTGACCATTATAATGTCATAGGGTCTAACGTGTGGTAACCCATGGCTACCTCTTTGGGTGTTTGTATTTATGATGCATATGTCTTGTTTGGAAAGCAAAACACCACTCTTTATTTTAACATTTATTTAATGTTTACCAGCACTTTCTCTTATAAAACTTTTACAATTTGCATGCATGAACTGTTTTGCCTGAAACACTCAAAGCACACACGGGCTTACTGAGATTTTTATCTCACCACCTTTTATGCCATGTTTTTAGGTCGATCCTGCTATAAAGGTCATTAGCTAGATTGTTACTTGTAATTTTGAAGACTCTTTGCTGTTTTCCTTATGTGATGTTTGAAGAAATTTTAGCAGACATTTTATTTTTAATTTGTTCATGTATTATTGGATTGTAATAAGTTTAATTTTAAATTATTTCTTTTATTTCATTTTTTGTGATCTAGTTATAAAGACCCTTTATCCTATGGCCGGGCCACATCCCCGGCCCTGATGGGCCTAGTTAGTGGGGTGTTACAAGTGGTATTAGTGACTAGGTTTAGGCAATTATTGATAGTATATGTTTTGTTTTATTAAGTTTAAATCTTTTGACTAATCTGTCTTGTTTATCCTGTAGGATAGTTAGGATGATTAGAACTGCAAGGAAAGGGCAGCAATGGCATTCTCCCATCCCTATCCACCCGAAAGATCTACCAATGCCACAGCTTGCACCACAGTCTGCACCTCAACTAATTATACCCCTGGATGATAGCAGTGATGATGAGGTCCAGATTATTGAGCCACCCCTAATACCTATGATAGACTTGATTACTAATAGTGAAGAGTCCCCCTCCCTCCTAGTCCCATAATTGATTTGACAGTTGATAATTATGACCCGGGGGAGATAGATTATGAATCTCCACTTAAACCTTCCTTCATACCCCTACCTAATCAAGTTGAAACCGGAGAGAGTTCTAGGAGACCCGAGAAATAGCCAATGGATCATGGGTTTGCGAATGGGGCTGGGATAGACTTCTCTAAGAATTTTGGGGGATGGTTGTAGGATGCTAACTTTGAAGACTCTGATGAGAATTAGAGAGGCTAAGTACTGCTATGCTTAGGGCGTTTTATTTACTGTTTTCCATAAACTCCTATGCTAAGGATTTTATTCATGTTTATTGTTTTATTTCTGAATTTATGCAAATAAAAGTACCTGGAGTACTCTAAATTTTGTGAAAATTTATATGCAATCCTTTATACAAAAATTTGCATCTGATTTCCTTTTACTTAAACTTGAATATGAATGCATGCTCAATTGGAATGTTTTAAACTTTAATGCATAAACTTATTATCTGTGGCATGATTTAGAATGGTACCCAAGCGTCGTGCAGCCACATCTAGTAGAAGGGTTCCAAAGGCAGAGCCTGTGACACCGGAGCTTGAGACAACTTAAATGCCGTCACCTAACCGGGGGGATGAGAACAAACCAGAACTAGAAATAGGGTCAGAAGAACTTGTCAGTGTGACGATAGGGCAAGCATTCAACAAAATGACTGAGATTCTACAAACTCTAACTGAGCGGAGGAATCCAAATGGGGAAGACGAAGCCTTGGAGCGGTTTCTGAAACAGCCCATCTTCTTACGAAAAGCCGGGCAGGATCAGAAAGCTAAGCAGTGGATAGAACAGATAGAGGACATCTTTGCTATGCTTCATTACACTGAGAAGCGAATGGTGAAGTTTGCTACATTTCGATTAAGAGGCCCAGCTCGGGCATGGTGGCAACAGGTCCAAGATGACTGGGAGATGATTGATCAAGACTGGAGATGGGCTAATTTTATGGAAGCATTCAGAGATAAATATATCCCTCAGTGGATAGTATAGAAATGGGAAGATGAGTTCCAGAATCTGAAGCAAGGAGGTTTGACGATAGCACAGTAAGCGACACGTTTTACTTAGCTTTTAAAATACTACAAGAGGCTGGTGGATACTGAATAGAATCAGACGAGATAATTTGTCAAGGGATTGTCAAGGGACTAAGACAGTAGTTAAGAAGGGCGTTGGCACCTACTCTACCAACGACCTATTCGGGGGCCATGGACGCAACTACCCGGACTGAGAATAAGGATTGCAACAGAATGGCAGCAAGACCTTTCTTGCCGCCAAGACAATCGCCAAGACCTTTCTAGAGGCAGCAGCCCAACAAACACCCTGCCAACCAGCAATGGCAAAACTGGGGAAAGCAAGTCTGAACAGCACCAGTTGGTTCTGTACAGAATCTTCCATTATACTGGCACTGCAGAAAAAGGGGCCATATGGAGAAAAATTGTTCGTCCGGAGGAGGTGAGCGAAAATGCTACCACTGCAGAGACCTAAACCATCTATGAAATACTTGCCCTAAACTTCTCCGAGTTGGACAAGGAAACCCGACTCAGATCCCAGGAGCCAATTGAGCCAATGCCACGGGAGCTTCCGGGAGTGGAACACAGAAGCTGCAGGTGAAAGCAAAAGTTTTTGCTCTCAATCGGGAGGAGGTTGAAGCTGATACAACAGTGGTGGAAGGTACGTTTACTATCCAAGGTCATTCCATTAATGCATTGATAGACCCTGGATCTACCCATTCTTGTTTAAACAAGAATTGTGCATATCATTTAGGTTAGGATGGAGTAGAAATACCTTTTACTTTGTTGGTAAGTACACCTTTGGGAAAAATGGTGCAAGTAGATTGGTATATGCGGAATTATAAAATTGAAGTGGGGAGAGAAAGCTTGGAGGGAAATTTAAGTCTTGGCTATTGATGATTATGACTTGATATTGGGAATCGATTGGCTAGCTAAACATGGGGCTAAAGTAGACTGTAAGAATAAATCAGTTCAGTTCATCAAACCAAGATGTGTGTGTTAGAGTTCAACAGTAAGAGAGTAAAAGAATTGAAGTTTTTGATAGCTAGAACAAAAGCCTGGAAATTGTTGAAGCAAGAATGTCAGGGATATTTGGCATATATGATAAATAAGCCGAAGGACCTATGCAACCTCGAGGATACTGAGGTGGTAAAAGATTTTCCAGACGTATTTCCTGCAGAACTCACTTCTCTACCTTCTAATCGAGAAGTTGAATTCACCGTTGATCTAGTTCCAGGAACGGAGCCAGTATCCCAAACTCCATATCGGATGGCACTAGCAGAGCTGAAGGAATTGAAGGAGCAGCTAGAAGAGTTGGTGAGGCAAGGCTACATCAGACCTAGCACGTTACCCTGGAGAGCACCTGTGCTATTTGTGAAGAAGAAGGACGGGACCCTGAGGTTATTTATCGACTACCGAGGCTTGAACAACCTAACCATCAGGAATAAATATCTTTTACCACTAATTGACGAGCTGTTCAACCAGTTGCAAGGATCCAATTGTTACCCAAAATTGGATTTGAGGCAAGGATACTATCAAGTGAGGATAAAAGAAGAGAATATTCCCAAGATGGCCTTCAACACAAGATATGGCCATTATGAGTTTGTGGTGATGCCTTTCGGGGTGACCAATGCACCAGTGGTATTTATGGATTTGATGCATCGAGTGTTTCAACCCTACTTCGACAAGTTTGTGGTGGTCTTTATCGATGATATACTCATATACTCCAAGAGCCTGGAGGACCATGCAGAACATTTGAAACTAGTACTGGGAAAGCTAATAGGGCACAAGCTTTACGCCAAATTCAACAAGTGTGAGTTTTGGCTGGATAGTGTGGCATTTCTTGGCCACGTGGTAACCAAGGATGGAATCAAGGTGGACCCAACAAAAGTTGAAACAGTTTCGGACTGGAAGCTACTGGAGAACATCATGGAGATTTGAAGTTTCTTAGGATTGGCTGGCTACTATAGGAGGTTTATTAAGGGATTTTTAATGCTAGCATCGCCTATGAACCGGCTGCTGAGAAAGGACGTACCCTTTATTTGGAATGAAAAATATGAAAAGAGTTTCTAAGAGTTGAAACGGAGATTAATGACAGCACTTGTATTGAGTCTACCAGAGGAAGATAAGCCTTACGCACTATATACTAATGCTTCGAAAGAAGATTTGGGAGCAGTTTTAATGCAAGATAGGAAGGTGATCGCCTATGCTTCTCAGAAATTGAGGCCGCATGAAGTCAATTATCCCACGCATGACTTAGAGCTGGCTGCCGTTGTATTTGCTTTAAAGAAATGGCGGCACTACTTGTATGGACCAGAATATGAAGTGTTCACTGATCACAAAAGCCTGAAGTACATCTTCACCCAGAAGGACTTGAATTTGCGACAGCGGAGATGGATGGAATTTTTGGAAGAGTATTGGTGCCTTATCAACTTCGACCTCGGGAAGGCTAATATCGTTGCTAATGCCCTGAGAAGGAAAGTAAAAAATGGCTAGGCTAAGAGTGCAGGAGGTTCAAGCGGTTCAGGATGTGTTTGATAAAAGAGCAAAAGTGCAAAAAGAGAGGATTATTGTTAGCAACCTGAAATTGATACCAGTTCTAAGGTGAGAAATCATTTAGGCTCAGCAAAGTAATGCAGAATTCCAACTTTTTATGGACAAGGAGCTTAAACGAAAAGACAGTGAATTTCGGCAGGATGAAGCATGAGTGATGTATTTTTAGGATCGTCTGTGTGTACCCGATGAGCACCAATTAAAGGACAGGATTTTAGAGGAGGCGCATAAGAGTAAGTACGCCATTCATCTAGGAGAGGTCAAAATGTATCAAGATTTGAAAAGGGCATATTAGTGGCCTAGGATAAAGTGGAACGTAGTTAAGTATATCTCAATGTGTCTAACCTCGTCAGAAAGTCAAAGCAAAATACTAGAAGTCGGCAGGACTATTGCAACCATTACCAGTACGTAAATGGAAATGGGAGGAGGTGACCATGGATTTCATTACCGGACTCCCTATGGCAAGGACCCAAAAGGATGCCACATGGGTAGTGGTGGATCGATTGACCAAATCAGCACATTTTATACCGATGAATGTAAGGGATTCAATGGAGAAGTAAGCTTAGACCTATGTGCAAGAAATAGTCAGACTGCATGGAGTACCTTCAAGTATTGTGTCCGACCGAGACCCGAGATTTACATCCCAATTTTAGGGTAAGTTTCAAGAATCAATGGATTCTAGTCTGGAGTTCAGTACGATGGCGCATCCGCAAACCGATGGACAGTCAGAGAGGGTTATTTAGATATTAGAAGACATGCTGAGAGCCTGTGTATTAGATTTCGGGGATAAGTGGATCGAATGTGTACCATATGCAGAGTTGGTGTACAATAACAGCTATCAGTCCTTAATCGGAATGGCTCCATATGAAGCATTGTATGGACATAAGTGTCAAGTACCACTATACTGGAGTTGGTCAGAGGATAGCCACATAAGGAAGTCTGGAGAAGCTGTGTTCAGGAAATGTTGGACAAGGTAAAGCTAATCAGAGAAAGGTTGAAAGCAGCCTAGAGCAGACAAAAGAGCTATGCGGACAATAGGTGACGAGAGTTAGAATTTAGGTGGGAGACAGTGTGTTCCTAAGATTAACATCGAATAAAGAAATTCTGAAGCATCCGAAAGGTGGGAAGCTGAATCCGAGGTATTTGGGAACATTTCCAATAAAAGAGAGAATTGAGCCAGTGGCGTATCGATTGGATTTGCCAGATGGGTTGACGGGGATACATGACGTATTTCATGTGTCTCAGCTGAAGAAGTACAACGCCGATCCTGGCATATTTAGAATGATAAGTCATTAGTGTTGCAACCCGACTTGAGCTATATGGAGAAATCCGTAAAAATTCTGGATCGAAGTATCAAGACTCTCCGGAACAAACAGATTCCAATGGTAAAATTACAGCGGGAGAATCATGACATGTGAGAAGCCACATGGAAAATAGAAGAGTGGGTAAAACGAAGGTATCCCGAACTGAAATAAAGGTAAGCCTAGATTTCGGGACGAAATTCTCCTAAGGAGGGAAGGATGTGAAACCCCACCTAAAGCTAACCTTAGAGTAAAGGGTTCAGGATGCATATCACATTATTCTGTATAAAAATATATTTTTTTGAATGATTTTATGTGCTTTAGAATTATGATTTATATGTTAAAAGGCCTAGTTATGCTTATTGAGTAGGAATGGTAAAACGGTAATTTTGCTTGAGGTCAAAATAGGAAGATGGCTTGAAGTTTAAATAAGAAGAATAATTGGGTGAGAAAATAAGAATAAGAGTTAGTGTGGTTAAGTGATCATTGCTTTAGAATTAATCTCTAAGGTCATGAGTTCAAATCCCATCACTTAAGTTTTATTCATGATTATCTTAGTTATGTTTGAATTTTTACTTTTCTTACATTCCTTAAAGATAGGAAAGTTATCTTAGGGGAGACATAAAGAGAATGTGTTAATCACACAATCATGTCCTAAAAGGAATTCTAAAGGAAATCTTGTCCTTGTTATTACCTCTAGCTTTGTCCTAACATCTTCACAATTTATATTTTTCAAAATTCATTAAATCTCTTCATTTAATTCCAAAAATTCTGAGATAATTCCTCAGCCATGAATTTCAAAAATCAATCTTGGAAGTTAGAGGATTTTCCAAAATTAGAGAGAAGAATTCAAGAGAAATAAATCCCCATGGTAGAACCTTCAAACTCATCTCCTTGATGTTCATGTTTTTATGAAGAAAATCTGGAAATTTTCTAGAATTTTGAGCAGTCTAGCTTTCAAAAATTTCAGTCAGTACTCTTGCTCATTTTCTGCCAGAAAAATGACCAATTCATGTAGCTTGAAGACTAAAATTTCTGTGCAAAATTCAGACTGCATAAAACTGCACAAAACCAGAAACATTCCTATGCAATTTTTCTACACACCAAGCTAAGATTGAAGCTATTTTTCTTGTCACCAATCCAGAAAAACCCCACTGCTTTTCTCCAGAAAGAAGGCTGGAAACCAACCTTAAACGACCCTCAAACACAACTCAAAATAATCTACAAATCAGGCTGAAGAAATGCAGAAATTCTGCATAGAAAAATCATCAACCATTCGAAGCTTTAAACAACCTAGAAACTAGAAAATTCCAGTTTGTCTCCTTAGGCCTAGGCCAAAAAACCACCTTCAAACCTCTAAAAAATGGACCTTGTTCAGCCACGAACTAAGAACCATTAATCTCCACACATACCTTGAGTACTTGGACTCCATAATCGCACCTCAAAAGTCTCCTAAGATCACTCTATCCAAAACACATTTGTACTTCAAAAAAGTTCCAGAATTTTGCTCCATGAAAGCATTGTTGTATTAAGCTACTAAACTAGAAATTCCTCTGCCATTAAACACTGAATTTCAGCCAGCCTAATCAGCCTTCATTCCTTTTCCATAAAACTGATTAGTCCAGCCGGCACTATTGAGGAACAAAGAAACCTCCATCAATCAAACACCATTATCTTATCTTCTACCTCAAACAACTCTACAACTTTCTCCATTTGAAATTCAAACAAGATCAGATTATTCTCTTTCCTTCTAGCTGAAAACCAAAACTCCTAATCACCCTTGACCATTCAGCCAATATCATTCCAGATTTCATGCAGCTCTTCTCTCAAATTCTCTTAATTTTCACCAAGAACACACACTACATTCCTCCAAGCTAAAACCTATCCTAAACACCTCCAATCACTCTCAAATACTCCAGATTACTCCTACTTAATCCCTAGTGTTCATTTCTGGTCTTTATAACACAAAATATCGCAAACAAGAATTGACTATTGGATCAAAAACTAGTTTTTTCTTGAAGGTCTCAAAAACATCATCAAGGTAAATCAAGAACAACCTTCTTGTTCACCCTCTTTCATTTAATCTTCAATGTACCATACTAATGCTCTCTCTCTCTCTCTCTCTCTCTCTCTCTCTCGGCCGAAATGGTTGATCATCAACCATAACTGTCAAGACTCTCAATCGCGCGTGGACCTTCTTTAGACTTCATCAAAGTAATCAAAAATCAAGTATTTTTCCCTTAATCCTCCTTTTTAATTCTGAATTCATGTTTCTTAAATGTTGATAGGATGAATGGATATGAATGAGGGATTGAGTATATGCATGTGAGTGAAAGTGATAGGGTTGGGATATGAGAATTGTTGTATATGAATAAGCTATATGAATTTTCTTGAGAATCAATGTATGATCATCATGTCTTAGGAGAGTTATGTTGGAAAGTATACCCTTTTAGACTAGGTTTTTTATGTAAATATCGAATATTTTAATAAAAGAATTTATTTTTAAAAATTATTTGTGAATGTACTTTTTTTGTGCACAATTATGTTTGGAAAAGACCTATTGTGTTTAAGTAAATGGTCCATGGGAATAAAGGTCTTTCACAATAAGGTATGGATCACGGGTTATTTAACACAGAAATATTCATTCTTAACTGATTGATGAGAATGGGAATCTCATCATGTTTAGGTTATTATGTTATGAATTCCAAATGGGGAATGGCTTACCTTTAGCCAGTGAGTAGTCTACTCACTTCATGACATAAGCATATTTCGAATACGTAGAACAGGACCTGCAGTAGTGGTTTCTAAAAGTACAATATGGTAAAAACCTAAATTGCTACTACTATAGCACGGACTAGTACTCTACAACTTGAGTATGAGTTGGTGATTTGACAAAGTTGGAAGCATATACTTTGATATGCTATAGTTGAGGTTCTATCGTAGAACCAATATACTTGCATATTGGGGATATGTAACTAGATAGTTAAGACAGACATGTACAAGACAGTTTCTACACAATATCGCCCCTTGTGGTTATTTGTATGATCTAAAATGTCCAGGGCCCTGGGAAACATGACTTGGATGTTTGCTTTAGGGTAGCTCTCTTGGAAAGCGGAAACACTCCAGGAAGTCATGGATCATTGGACTAGAAACCTAAGGATGGTAGATGTCATTTAGAGGGATGTTAGTACACTTCTTCCTCTCTAAATGTACGATGATGTGTAGAGGGGTATTTTCATCATTTCACTTGTAGGTCGGAGACTTTGCTAACGCAATATTGTCCTTGGGGTCAATATTTTCTTATGGTTATTAGGAAATACTTAAAATGCAAAATACAACTATTTATATTGCAAGGGTATTTTGGTCATTTTAGTAGCCAAGTCGATGTATCTTTTTAGTCCTCGGAATAGCCCATAAGTCCTAATTAATTTTGGGTTGAGAAATTGGTCTCAGTTAAAGAGGATTTTATTTTATTCAGAAAGTCTAATTTATCATTAGACTGGAATTAAAATAAAAAAAAGAATTAATAGAAATTTATTATCTAATTTAATTGATTAATTAATTATTCAAGGCCTAGGTCTAGTTTGAATAATTAGAAAAATAACATGGGCTTAAACTAGAGGGAAATAAATAATTAATGTTTAATTATTTTTTGGTTCATTTGGGCTCATTAATTATTTTTGGGTTTTAAGCCCAAGAAATAAATAATTAATGTTCAATTATTTATTGGATTATTTCTACAAGCCCATAAAATATATAATTAATATTTATTATTTTGGGCTTTTTGGGTCCAAGAAAAATAACAAATATTATTTTGGCCTAATAGCTTGGACTATAAGGTTTCTTTCAGATACGGTTCAGAAAAGTTTAGGGTTAAGTCAAACTTACTCTATTGATAACATCCGGGTGTTTAAAATATCATATCCTAGGGGATATTGTTATTAGAGATTAGAGAACTAGTTTTGGCTAACAAGAACTCACGCCTCTTGGAGGAAAAAAAACCCTGATTTTCCTAAGCTTTTCTCTCTCTCTCATGAGTTTCTTTTCTCTTGTCTTATTCTTGGTGTTTTCCTAATCAATAGCAAAAGGAATCAAGAACAATGAGACCACTCCTCCTCACCCTTTGTTTCACCAATTAAGATTGAGGCAGTGGAATATTACGTGATCCGGAAAGCTTGGCGTTCATGCAAACGAGGCGAAGTTGGAGGTTAGCGGGATTTCAACCAAAAGCTTCATCAAGCGGGCAAGAGGCTATCCCTGTGGTTCAATCCATTCTTTCACAACCTAAAAGGTTTAAGGCACGCAAAGGTATGGTCTAAATGCTTCCGTGTTGCTATTGTTCTTTGGGTTTTTTTTTTCTCTGTTTTTTTTCCGTTCCTGTGAGCATGCTCTTTGTTTTCTTTCAAACCATCAAGTTATGGATGTTTAAAGTATGTTAGATGTTATGACACCTATGGAGAATGGGATTTTTATGTTCTTGTTTCCATTGAAGCCATGAATGATGAATATGCCTAGTAGGAAGTTAGCCTTGTGATAGTATATATTAATTCAAGCATATGTTCGTGAATGATTTAGCTTGTTAGTTAGTGTTTGGGAATGTGTTTATGAATCTTGTTTAGCAATAGGAAAATCATGATAGAAGATTATTTTCTTGTTAATCCTAGGTTATTATTATTAACAAATTTTATTATTTTAATTAGAATTATTATTACATTTTCCTTAAGAGTTTGGAAATGTATAGGAAAATTTGGAAATGGAATATTAAATGAAATACTAATATTTTATTGGTCAAATAAATATATATTTTGGAAAATAATATATATATATATATATATATCAATAAATAAATACTTTAAATAAAATATTAGAATTAATTGATGACCTTGTAGACCTTAGTTAAAACTTTTACCTATATTCACAAATATTTTTTATATTAAAATTTATATGTTATTTATTAATAAAAAAAATTTAATATAATTCATTTATTATTAATTTTATTTATTACTAATTATTTATTATCTATTAATTATTAATTACAAATTAAGTGTAATTTATTATTTATTTATAATAATGCTATTTAAAAATTACCATTTACTAATATTATTTAGGACTTAGTATTATTAAATATTTAAACATTAGTTTATTTATTAGTAATAATACTCAAAATTTATTATTTGAACCTATAACTTATTAGTAATTATTTTAGAACCCCTAGTTATTTTAATTTACCAAGCTAGATTTATTTTATAAAATCCTTTGTCATCTAGCCTTACAGCTTAGGACATTAAGGTCATGGTTAGTCACAGTTGTAACCAGTTGAGTTAGGAATTATTTATGTAAGGCAAGTATAGTTGGAATGTAACCTTATGCCTTGTGTTTACCCCATGCATGGTTAGGTTGACCTTGGAGGATTTTTGAATTCAAGCAAGCAAAGGATTAGGTAAGCTCCTGCATAGAGTCATTTGAAGACAAAAAATTATTGTGGCAAGCCAAATGCATTGTGTTTGATCATTCGTTTGCAAAGGCAATTAAGGGCTGTTTTCCTTTTAATTTCAGTCAAGCAAATCATTTGGAAATTAAACAAGCAGTTTTACTCAAAATGTTAAACTCTTTCTAAAACCCAACTTTGACAAGAATTTTAGAAACCCTTAATTGTTATTTCTAAGTAAACCATTGTGTGATCAATTTCTTCCAAGTGGGACAAACAATGTTAAGTGCTCAATAAGGGTAGACTACTAGGACTAGTCTTTGAAGAGTTATGGTAAGTCTTTCAGTAGGTGGCCACCTCTGAGGGGTGAGTCCTTCTTGGATAGGATGCTAGTCTGATAGGTCATACCGGTCTGAGTTAACAAGTTTTAGTCAAGTGCATTGTGTGTTTTCGGAGTGGACAACTGGTAAGTTTGGGTGTAGAGATGGAAGAGTAACTCACCCGGTAGGCCGTACACCTACCTTTTGTCAGCATGCTCAATGTGTGGCATTCTGACCATTATAATTTCATGGGGCCTATTGTGTGGTAACCCATGGCTACCTCTTTGGGTGGTTATATTTATGGTGCACATTTATTGTTTGGAAAGCAAAACACCACTCTTTATTTTAACATTTATTTAATACTTGCTAGCACTTTCTCTTATAAAACTTTTACAACTTGAATGCATGAAATATTTTACTTGAAACACTTAAAGCACACACGGGCTTATTGAGATTTTTATTTCACCACCTTTTATGCCATGTTTTCAAGTCGATCCTGTTGTGAAGGTCTTTAGCTAGATTATTGCTTGTGATTTTGAAGACTCTTTGCTGTTTTCCTTATGTGATGTTTTGAGAGATTGTAGCAAATAATTTATTTTGAATTTGTTCATATATTATTAGGATGTAATAAGTTTAATTTTAAAGTATTTATTTTATTTTATTTTATGTGACCTAGTTATAAAGACATGTTGTCCTATGGACAGGGTGACATCCCCGGCCCTGATGGGCCTAGGTAGTGGGGGGTTACAATATATGTACGTGTTGTATAAATATATAGGTGTTATGTGTATATATTCACGTGTGGGTCTATGTATGTGTGTGTGTGTGTGTGTGTGTGTGTGTATTTGTGTATGTGTATGCAACTATATAGATATACCAAACAATTGAACTTTGCCTAGCGGTTGAGTATCACAATGCATTCCCTCTAGTGTTAGTTTCAAATCTCATCATTCTCATCATTCTCCAATTAATTGATTGTGTGTGGGACTATTGACGATAAAACTTTTGTAGTTTTTGTGACCAAGCTTTTCCTAGCAAAAAGTGAGGGCTTTAGCGGGAAATTATTTACTTGCTTTGGCGACGGGGCTTAAAAGCTTTGGTCGTAGAAGAGCTTTAGTTAGGAAAATGAGCTTTAGTGAGGAATAGTTTGTCATTTATGTATAAAGGCTTTAACTAGGAAAAAAAGAATTTTAGCGAAGAATTGTTTTTGTCACTGATGTATAAGGGCTTTAACTAAGAAAAAAGAGCTTTAGCGAGAAATTTTTTTGTTATTGATGCATATCTTTAGTGTATTTATATAAAATGTGAAGAGCACATATACAATGCATATATATACATGTATATATATCTAAAAATTTGAGTGTGTATTTATATTTATGTGTGTGTGTGTGTGTGTGTGTGTGTGTGTGTTTATAATTATACTATGTAATGTATTAAAATTAAGTTTATTTAAAATATGTGAATTAATGATCCAATTAAGCCACAAAATAAACTTCATTTATTTGTAGAATAAATTAAATAAATTTATTTACTTTTTTTAAGAAAGTGATTGAAGCCAGAATTTTATTGAAAATAAGAGAGTACAATGTTTAAGCCTCAAGACTCACAAGAGGCTTTCACTCTAAGAGAAGGCAGCTGCCATCTATCAAAATTACATAAACCTTTACTATGAGCGGGAAGTGAAGCAAAAGAATGAAAGACAGCTGAAGACCTAATTGTTACACCAAATTAGCATGAGAGTCAGCCAAATTAAGTAAATTTATTAACTTAAAAATTTTAAAATAAAATTATTATTTAAAAAATCAAAATTTAAACAAAGAAGAACAATTATTTGATAAATTAAATTAAAGAAATAAAAAAAAAATTGGCTTTTTAGCAAAAATCTCACCACCTACTGATAAACCTTATAGGGGATGAATAAGGTTTACGGCAAACAAATGTAAATTAAAAATTTGATGTCTTTTGAAAGCAGCGAACATAATCTCAAAATTTTCTTCGCAGTTTTAAGAAGCAGTTAGGGATATGTTAAGTCAATACTGAATAGAAGAAGTGTGAAACCTCACCTAATGCCAACCTTAGAGTAAGGGGGTTGGGATGCATATAATATCATTCTACATAAAAATATACTTTTTGAATGATTTTATATGCTTTAGAATTATGGTTTATAGGTTAAATGGCTTATTTATGCTTGTCTAGTAGGAAGGGTAAAACGGTAATTTTTCTTGAGGTAAAAAAAGAAAGATGGCTTGAGGTTTAGATAAGAAGAATATTTAGGTGAGAAAATAAGAACAAGAGTTAGTGTTGTTAAGTGGTTAGAGATTTGTGATTTAATCTCTAAGGTCATGAGTTCAAATCCTATCACTTAAGTTTTATTCATGATTATCTTAGTTGTGTTTGAGTTTTTGGTTTTCTTACATTCCTTAAGGATAGGAATGCTGTCTTAAGGGAGACATGAAAATAATGTCTTGATCATGTGATCATGTCCTAAAAAGAATTCTAGAGGAATTCTTGTTCCTTTAATTTCTCTAGCCTTGTCCTAACATCTTCATAATTTAAATTGTCCATAATCTATCAATCTCTTCTTTTAATTCCAAAAATTCTATAATAAATCCCTAGTAATTGGAATTCTAAAATAAGCTCTTGAGGATGGGGGTAGCCGAAAATAGGGAGAAGAATTAGGATGGGTTCCCAAGAGAAATAAATCACCATAGTTATACCTTCAATCCTACCTTTATTTTTTTCATAATTTAGTAAAGGAAAATCCAGAAATTTTTCGGAATTTTTGCAGAATGGTTTTCAAAAATTTCAGCCAACATTCTTACAAACTCTACAAAACCAGAAAATATCTTACAGCAATTAGCTGCTTTTGAAGCTAGAATTGAAGCCATCTTTTGGTCATCAAATCAGCTGGAACTTCCTCTGTTTTTCTCCAGAAAGAAGGCTGGAAAACCACCATTAAAAAACCCTCAAACACCCCAGAAAAACAGCTGCAAATCGGGTCAAAGAATGCAGAAAATTCTGCACCAAAATCCATTATCATTCGAAGCACTCTAGAACCTCGAAAACCAGAAAAATTTCCAACTTGGTTTCTCAAGGCCAAGGTCGAAAATCACCACCCAAACCTCTGAAAATTGGACCTTGTTCAGCCATGGACTGAACACTATTGACCTCCATACTAACCTTGAGTGCTTGGACTCCAAGATCACATGTAAAAAAGCTCCTAAGATTACTCTATCCAAAACTCATTTGAACTTCAAAATAATTCCAGAATTTTTGCTCCATTAAAACCCTTGTAGCAAGTGGTTAAACCAGAATTTCTCTGCCATTTTAGACTAAGTTTCAGCCAGCTTAATAACCTGAACAACCTCTATTCATTGCACTAAGACTAGCTTGTTCAGCCTTCACCATTGAAGAGCAAAGGGACCTCCCATGAACAACCACCATTAACTAATCTTCTACCCCAAATAACTCACCATTTTCCTCCATTTGAATTTCAACAAAACTGAACACTTCCTCTCCTTCTTGCTAAGACTGAAACTCCTAATTGCACAAGACCATTCAGCCAGCAACAATTCCAGAAATTCACAAACCATTTCCTCTCAAACTCTCTCAAGAACACCAAGAACACACACTATACCTTTTCAAGCCTAAACATCTCCAATTACTCTCAAATACTCCAGATCACTCATACTTAATCCCTAGTTTTCATTTCTAGTCTTTATAACACAAAATCACACAAACTAGAATTTTCGAATGGATCAAAACTAGTTTTTTTTATTGAAGGTCCCAAGAACATCAAAAAGGTAAAACAAGAACAACCTTCTTGTTCTTACTCTTCTATTCAATTTTTAATGTTCCATTCTAATGCTCTCTCTCTCTCTCTCTCTCTCTCTCTCTCTCTCTGTGGGCCGAAATGGGAAGATCAACCATGGCTTTTTTTTTTTTTATCACTAAAGGCTCTCAAATGCGTGGACCTTTACTAGTCTTCATCAAGTGATCATATATCAAGTATTTCTTCTTAAATCCTCCTTTTAATTTCTGAATTCATGTCTCTTAGATATTAATAGGAAGATTGAATATGAATGGGGGATTGAGTATATGTATACAAGAGGGTTGATATATATGATTAAGCTTTATGGATTCTTCTCTTGAATCAATATATGTTCATCATGTTTAATGAGATTTATGAATGTTTTGATGCATGTTAGATGTTATGACACCAATGGTGAATAGGGTTTTTTGTTCTTAGTTTCAATAAAGCCATGGATGATGATTATGCCTAGTAGGAAATTAGCCATGTGTTAATTCAAGTATATGTTCATGAATGGATTAGCCTTAGTTGATGTTTGGGAATGTATTTATGAATCTTTTCTAGCAATAGGGAAATCATGGTGAAAGATTATTTTCTTGTTAATCCTAGGTTATTTTTATTAACAAATTTTATTACTTTAATTAGAATTACTACCATATTTTCCCTATGAAATTCGAAATTGCTAGGAAGGTTTGGAATAGAATATTAATTAAAATATTAATATTTTATTAGTCAAATTAATAATACCCTTTATTAAAAATAATATATATATATAATAAATAAAATATTTTATATAAATATAAATAATAACAAATAAAATATTAGAATTAATTAATGACCTTGTAGACCATAACTAAAACTTTTACCTATATCCATAAACATTATTTATATTAAAATTTATTTATTATTTATTAATTAAAAATTCATTTATTATTAATTTTATTAGTTATTTATTATCCACTAATCATTAATTAAAAATTAAGTGTAATTTATTATTATATTTATTTATAATAATACTATTTAAGTATTACCATTTACTAGTATTATTTAGGACTTAGTATTATTCAATATTTAAAACTAGTTTATTTATTAGCAACAATACTCATAATTTATTATTTGAAACTATAACTTATTAGTATTTATTTTAGAACCCCTAGTTATTTTAACTTATTAAGCTAGATTTATTTTATAAAATACTTTATCATCTAGTAGTAAAGCTTAAGACATTATGGTCAAGGTAAATTGTAGTTGTAACTAGTTGAGCTAGAAATTATTTATATAAGGTATATATGGTCTGAAGGCTATCTTATGCTTTGTGTTTACCCTAGGCAGGGTTAGGTTGACCTTGGAGGATTTTTGAGTTCAAGAAGAGCAAATGATCAGGTAAGCTCCTGCATGGAGTCATTTGAAAACCAAAGTTAATGTGGCAAGCCAAACTCAATGTATATGAACATTTGTTCTGTAAAGGCAATTAAGGACAGTTTTCCTTTTTATTTCAGTCAAGCAAACCATTTAAGCTTAAACAAGCAATTTTACACAAAATGCTAAACTTTTTCTAAAACCCAACTTTGACAAGAATTTTAGAAACTTTAATTGCTATTTTCAAGTAAATCCTTGTATGATCATTTTTCCTCCCAAGTGGGACAAACAACGTTGAATACTCAAAAAGGATAGACTACTAGGACTAGTCTTGAAGGGTTAGGGTAAGTCTCTCAGTAGGTGGCCACCTCTGAGGGGTAAGTCCTTCCCGAATAGGATGCCAGTCCTGTAGATCATACCGATTCGAGCTAGCATGTTCAGTCAAGTGGACTATGTGTTTTCGGAATAGACAACTGGTAAGTTTGGGTGTAGTGATGGTGGAGTATCTCACCCAGTAGGCCATATACCTACCTTGTGTTAGTATGCCCAACGTGTGGCATTCTAATCGTTATATTGTTATGGTGCCCAACGTGTGGTGCCATGGCTACCTCTTTGGAGTAGTTGTATTTATTGTGCACATGTATTTTTTGGAATTCAAAACACCACTCTTCCTTTAAGGCATTTATTTAATGCTTGCCAACAATTTCTCTTATGAAACTTTTACAAATTGCATACATGAACTGTTTTACCTGAAACACTCAAAGCATACACGGGCTTACTGAGATTTTTATCTCACCACATTTTATACCATGTTTTTAAGTCGATCCTGATGTGAAGGTCATTAGCTAGATTGTTGTCTATGCTTTGAAGACTCTCTATTATTTTTCTTATGTATTTTTCTATGCTTTTGAGAAACTGTAGCAGACAATTATTTTTTAATTTGTTCATGTATTGTTGGGTTGTAATAAGTTTAATTTTGAAGTATTTCTTTTATTTTATTTTGTGTGACCTAGTTATAAAGACTTCTTGTCCTGTGGACGGGGCGACATCCCCTACCCTAATAGGGCATAGGTAGTGGGGTGTTACACGAAGAACAATATGTATTTAAGATGGGTAGTTGAGCTCTCAAGTACGGCTTACTGGAGAACACAAGGAGCCATAAATGGATCAAAATATTAGTGAAAAAATATGGCATTTAAGATTTGATGACCAGCAAAAATGTAGTAAAAAAATTCAAACAAAGTGCACTAGAGTAGACTTGAGGATTTATAGTGGTTCAATACTTAAATAATATACATCTACTATCTTATGCTAACACTTAGGATTTGAACACAACTTACTCAAACCTTTTTCCAAATCAATGGTGGTAGGCAACACCAATCTTACACAAGAGGATCACCAACCTTGGTTCTACACCCAACCTCTTTAAACACAACAATCAATGCTCACACCAACTAGGTTTAACCTCCTTAACCTTGTTACAAAGTTGATTAAAGATATAACACCGAAATGGCTCATAGATTGAGCAAATATGAACAACTAAGCACCAATATCTTTTTACCTTTTGATGATTCACTTTCTTTGAAGCACAAATAAAAAGTGAGATTTTTGTGATCTAAAGTGTAAGAGTGTTTCTGAAAGAGTTAGCACAAAAATCTGCTTCAAAATCAAGTTTTAGAAGTAATCTCGAAATCCCAATGGCTAGTTACTTATGTTAGGATTTTCAGAGTTTTGGATTCACATATAGAAAGATATTCGTCTGAAATATGAGTCCAAAATGGCAATTTATGCAACGACATATATTTTGAAAAATTCTATAGATCATTAAATGATGTTTTAGATTCAGAGATCCATCCAAAACTACTTAACCAAAAAATTTATAAAATCCAGATTTAGAAATTTCCTTCTTTTTGAAATCATTTGTAAGTTCTTCAAAATAAAACAAATTGAACATAAGGTAAAGAGACATAGGAATTTCTAAATAATACCTTCATATCAATTTCTAGTCTATGATTCTTCACAAAGGCTTCTCGGTATGCAATCTCTTAATTTGGAGTTATACTTGATCACCCACTCTTGGATTCTATTGCTTAAGAGTTGCTTAGCAATCTCATTACCATGCCTTGGAAGAATTGAAGCCAAACATATCCTATCACATATAAATCACATAAGTAGTCCCCATCAATGTTTGTTATAAATAAAAACACAAAAGAATTCTCTTAGGGGTAACAATCTCCCTCTTTTTGAGTGATGACAAACTGGATGGGATTGTGATACAAAAAGAAATATAAACAGAATGAACACGTTAGACCGAGAGAAATTAGAATATTTTTAACTGAAATGCATTCTCTCATTATAGGACTCAAAGAGCGCTTATTAGATTAAGATAAAGAAAAATGAACATGGTCTCATAAACATGGCTTAATGAGCTTATGGCCCAACCAACCTCCTTATCCTCATTCCTTCCATAATGAGGACTATTTCTCAATAAGATAGCCAAATAATGGTCACAAAAAAAATGTATGAGTATATACATGAGGAGGTGTAGAGGATAAATCATCAACGGCAATACTCTCCCTATGTATGTGCATATATGAACAGGAGATAAAAAAGATACTAACAATGAAGTGTGTTGAAAAACTAAATTGCGATTTGAAATTTTGGACTTCTGAATCATGCATCCAAAATAGGTTAAAATAAGACAAAAGATCACTTCTTGTAAAAGTATTTTTAGACTGGTGTTTTGGATTGAAAAATTGAGAGTCCAAAGCTCCCCCTGTGCTTGTACAAGGTAAAAAAAATCACAAAAATTGATCAACAGTTTTCCAAAAATTAACCAAGCCCAGTTTTCTCAGAGAGTTTCAACACTCCATTTTTACTGTGCAATCAAAGAGAAACAACACAATTTTCATAAGCATTCACTCAAGTAGTGGTGCATGTTTTTTAATATAGAAAATATTACCAACAAAGTTCACAATCAATCAAACTTTAATTAAAATGATAATCACTAAAACCACACATACGGGTAAGTATACCCATCATATAGTATAAGGAATATCAAGTATTGAATCCAACAGAACTTAGGCTTTCACCTTAATTTATCCAAATCTTTATTGTTTAGCCAATAAAATAATACAAGACTAAAAAGAAAAGTGAAAGATAAAATACATATATAACTCAACGATGAAAGAATATGTAATTAGATAAATATTCTTGAAAACATGAGCATGAACTACTTAGCAATTATCACAATCAATTATTATTTTGGTATCATAACGGAATAAATTAAAAGCACTTCATTTGCAATCCATGTTTCGATATCTTCTAAGTAACTTAATGAATATATTCTATCTCAACAGTCTTACTTAAAAGATGCATTATAACCAATCCCCATATAAATCCCTATTTTTTAGGTAATTTAGAGCATGAAATTAGTCCATGAATCCATATTCTAGCAATCCTCAACTAACCTTTGATTACCTGAGTTCTTAACAATTAACCTCTTTTTTAAGCAAGTTAAGAGATAGTAAATATAAAATTAATTAATTCGAAACCCTTGTCAACCCCTTTTTTCAAGCAAGTTAACAATAAGAATCAATTTCGTAATAAAAATAAGTAATCAAATCCCAAGATAAATAATCAATTGATCAAAAGACCAAATTAACTCAATAAATCATAAGTCTAAAAATAATGTCAAATTACAGTGAAAACATTAATTACATCCTTATTCTAGATAAAGAAAATAAAGGTAAAAAAAAGAACTCATAGACAAGCCTCATTCTTCTCCCTTGAAGACTCTCTTGAACAACAAACATTGATTTGATAATTCCTCCTTCAATGAGTGATTTTCTGATTTGATCCTTAAATTCATTCATTTCTCTTATATTTTTCTTGTTTAAATAATCTCCCTTGAGACTAAAATTCTTGGCTTGAGAAGTCTTAGCCCAGTAAAATTCAAAAAAATACCAAATCCCTTGGAAAATACCAAATTTGCGTACAAACTGCCTCTAGGAAGAATGGACCTGGCGAGAGAGGGAGTTCGTTAAGCAGACCTAGCGCCAGGTCTATTCTAATTTTTTCTTCAATGTCCTCTGTTCTTGCTTTGTTTTCCTAGAATTGACCCTCAACTAGGTCAAGTAAACCACCTAGTGCCAGGTCAGCACTTGAATCGCACAATTAAGCTCCAAATTCCTCAATTTCTGCATAAAAATATCAAAACACCTTTCCAAAGGCAAAATATAAAATAGAAAGGAATAAGATTAGTTATTATATCAAATGTATCACAAAATAGCATCAAATAACTAGGAAAATATAAGTAAGTTTAGCCCCTATCAAGTATCCATCATCCGAACTTAATCACAATCCATAACTCGCAATCCAAAGATTTAGCATAATGCGTATCACAACTATTATCATAATCACACTTGACAGTACTGAGTCAAATAAGACATATTTCAAGTTCTTAATCTATATTCAAGAGGATAAAAATGGTGAGAGAGATATCATTCATCTGAATCACAACAGAATGCACACCAAACTTACAAGCACAATCTTGTCCATAGCCACAATTCAATTTCCTCATTCCACAAAATCACATCAAGTAACTAGTTCATAATCCATATAACCATAATCCATCATACATGCACATATAACTACAATCTATCATACTTCATATTTATTTATCCGTATTTGGCATCAATGAAAAAGATTTCAGCAAAAAAGAAATAGTAAGGAATCAAGTAGGAGAATGATAAAATAGAAATATAGTGTAGAAGGTCCTTCTCCCGTTGAGGTAATAAACATATTAACAGAAGGATCAGCAGGAATAATAGTTCAAAAGTAAAATTGTTCATGCAGAAAACATAAAGTAGAAATCATAAAATTATTCATTAGAGTGAATGTTGCATAAGAAGTCAGTAGGCAGCAACCATCATGTGCAAATTAGGAAATGTGGATGGTCTCAGGCTTAGTACTCGCATCCTTCTTAGAATGTTGTCTAGTAATTCTGATGGACATTCTTTTAACGGTTATATGTTTCACCATGCATCCCAACGAGCTACTAGGTTGAATTGGCTTGTCCTTTGTAGCAGCAACTGGGGCAAAAGAGGGTATAGCAGGCATCATGTTAGTTGGCTGGGATGGAATTTGTTCAACTGTGGGTGTTGTAGCAGGTGGAACTAGTACTTCTTCAGTGACAGTTTCTCAATGTCAAGGGGTTGTCCAGAATCCTTTGCAAGCTCATCTTCTTGCTGTGGTAGAATGGTATCTCTTGGGAGACTCCTCCAATAGTCTTTTCTACTTTCTTTCCCTCTATATTACTCAATTAAGTTAATATGTTTTGCAATTAGCCTTAACTTTTGTGCTAAGTCCATCAAAATTTTCAGACAAGCTATTTAATGTATTCAAAATGCTTTGAGTGAGTCTACTATTCTCAATCCTCTGTTTGACTTTATTTAAGGATTCCTCTACTATTTCAACCTTCTATTTTGTTCTTGTTGAAGTAACAGGTGTAGTTTTCTTTCCCTCACATTTGATTTTGATCAATTTTTTCCTTTCCTCAACTAAAACATCCCTAAGCAGAAACCATTGATTGTTCACTTGTACACAACCTATTTTCTCAAAAGATCCTGTGTTGCTAACATGAATCTTGAGGTGTCTAGGGGTGCTTGTACTGAGATTCATGTTAAAATGTTTAAAAAGTTTCATCAGGAGATTTCTATATGGCCGGGCCTTGTGTAAGGTATTTCTTGATTAAAGCATTAGCTTCATTGCTAAAAACCCAAAACTAATCTGTCTCCCATCTGATAGGGCCAGCATCAATATCATTTGCATGATACTTACTGATGTTTTGTGCCCAAAACTCGGAGCCACCATGGTTGACACCGTGTGCTGTAGAATTCTCCAAAATCCGTTTAGCCATTTCGTGTTTTGATCATTTGAAATTTTCATACTTTTGCTTCCAGATAACTTAGTTTCAAACCTTACCAGATCAAATAGGTTTGACTCTTCTAGAAATTTAGTCATTTTAAAAAATTGAACTCCTTCGTCTCTAACTACAAATATTTGATTCAACATTCTATGATCAAATTTCATATTTACACAACCTACTCTAGAGGTGTACCACTGAACTATGAATCCCCTACTAGTCTCCTTAAGCCTTCCTTTTCTTAGGCTTGAATAAAATTTCCAAACCAATGTGGTGTACAGTTTTTCATCTATCAACAATAAAACTCCCCATCCAAATGATTCAAACATATTCAGGATATTGGCAAAATTAAAAAATGCCTCAGCAATAACACTATATCCAGTATTAATAGTTCTATTCCTCGACATACAGTCATGAAACTAACATTCACATTTCAAGTCAAGAAATTGGGGTTCCTATGTCTCAGAGCTTTCCTGTACAGGAAGCTCTTGTGTTAAGTCAGAGTGGGAAGTTGGTTCCTCGGCAATGATTTTCTTCCCTTTCTGTTTGGTGGCCGATTGAGTGGTAGCAACAAATTGTGTTTCTGCCACTACTCTGCTTTTCTTGCTTTGCTTTGTCTTTGGTTCGGTTCCTTTGTCTAATTTAGGAAGTTTTGCCATTGCAGTTGCGAGAAGAAGATGAGCTTTTTTTTTTTTTTTTTTTGTTTCAATGAGAAAGATGAAGATTTGAAGAGAGAGAGAGGTGGAAAGATCAATGGAGGTTTTAGATTTCAAGAAGAGAGAGCATTAGCCTTTTTGACAAACCTCTTTTTTGTGATTTTCTAGGTACTTAAGTGGATAAATACAATCAAGTACCCTCAAAAGAGATTCTATTAGAGATCGGGTGAGTTTCTTTAAAAAGCATGGACATTTTGAAAATTCAAAAAGAGAGTTCTAGACTCAGATGCTTTTTTTCATCAAAATATTATAAAAAAAAAAACTTGAACTTGACACAATTCTAGGTTGTTGCTATTTTGGACTTAGACTTTGTCCGAATTTGTCCGTCCAAAATGAATTGAGAGATATCTTATCAAGAGGGTTTTAAATTCATGTTTCTATGTTGCTGTATCCAAAATCACCATCCGAAAGTTTGTATCTTCAAAAGTTCTACAAGAATGAACAAACAAATTCTTGGCAAAGTTGTTGCTTACATAAATTTGGTAATTTCCAAACCTCTTCGCAGATGATAAAATCTATTTTCGGCTAAAGGTTTAGTGAATATATCAGCAAGATGTTCATCAGTTGGAATATATTCCTCACAAACATCATGCTTAAACACACGATCTCTAATAAAATGATACTTAATTTCAATGTGCTTAGTTCTAAAATGCTAAACAGGGTTCTTGGTTAGATTTATAGCACTAGTATTATCACATAAGATAGGCACACAATTAAAATTTAAACCAAAGTCAAGAAAAATATTTTTCGTCCATAAAATTTATGCATAACAACTTCCCGCAGCAATATATTCTACTTTGGTTGTTGAGAGAGACGCAAGCTTGTTTCATGCTGTACTAAGAGACAAGAGAGTGTCCCAAAAATTGATAGTGTCCACTGGTGCTTTTTCTCTCAACTTTGTGGCCGACATACTTGGCATCTGTGTATCCTATGAGATCAAATGAATTACTTCGTAGATACCATAGACCAAAATCATATGTTCTAACTAAGTATCTAAGGATATGTTTTACAGCACACAGATGAGATTCCTTTGGACAAGATTGAAATCTAGCACAAAATGTAACACCCCAAATTTTCATAACGTAGTAGGCTATAACGTTGTGGGATGTCGCCTCGTCTGATTGCTCAGACAAGGGGTCTTTATAACAAACTTCACTCAATAGCTACTAAAAATTGTTTCAAAATAGAAAAATACAAGAATTAACTTCTGATACATACATTCAAGGGTATAACAAGTCTAAGATGTAGCATGAGCCTCTGGGAGTCCACTGTGATTTCACTGCACCTCGATCCTAAATTTTTTAAAAGAGATAACACGTGTGAGCATAAAGTTTAGTAAGTCCCATACGTGCTAGTGTTTTCAGCTAAAAGGATCTCATGAAGAATAATCTCAATATAAGCTAGTTTAGAAATTCTCGTGTGAGAACATTCTAAAATAAGTATTCAAGGATTTCTAGTGAAAACATGCTAGTTCAAATATTTAGGAATTCTAATATAAGATATATTGATTTAAGTATTCAAGTATTTGAGTATTCAAATATTCAAGTATAGCTAGTGCTTACGGCAAGTAGTTAAGTTGGTGCTTACGCCAAGTATTCAAGTTAGTGCATACGCCAAGTACTCAAGTTAGTGCATACACCAAGTATTCAAGTTAGTGCTTACGTCAAGTATTCAAGTTAGTGTATATGCCAAGTATTCCAGTTAGTGCTTACGCTAAGTATTCAAGTTAGTGCATATGCTAAGTATTCAGGTTAGTGCATACGCCAAGTATTTAGGTTAGTGCTTCTGCCAATTAGTCAAGTTAGTACATACACCAAGTATTCAAGTTAACGCATACGTCAAGTAATCAAGTTAGTCATGTATTGGATTCAAGAATTGGTAAGTTTAGGAAATCAAGAATTCAAGATTCATATTGTTCATCATGCTTCCAAATCTATATAAAAAACTCACACTAGAGCACATCAGGAAAAACATTTTCCATATCAAGAAAACAATTTACCAAAATCGGGATTTAAAAATTAGAAAGACCATAGGAGATATTTCATATTCAAGATATTTAAGAAATTGAGTGCCTGATAATGCTTTCAAACTCATGTGGAACATTCATCTCATAATACATTAGGAAAGCACGTGATCGTTTCAGGAAAACACTTAACTAAAGCAAGATTTAAAAAGCAATGGACTCACCTCGTGTCCTTCGTTATACTATGTTTGTAATCCTTAGCCTTTGCGAGGCCTTTAAAGTGGATAACCTACATCGGTTATCCTTTCACACTTCCTTTAGTATTCTAAGATTTACAACCAATACATATCACTAATTACATATTGCTAAAGAAATTACCAAATTGCCTACTTCTTCATTTCATACCAAAACGGAATATACTTCTTGACGTAACTCAATTCCTTTTCATTACTCTTCCTACAAACATATTTTCAAGGCTTTCACATGAATCCTTAATCCTTCATGCCTTTAATAGCACACATGAAATAAATTCATAGCTTTACTTTCTTAATCCAAAATTCTGCATTTTTCTCACCTTGGCACACCTTAATATTCTTGTCACAACATTTGATTCGCAAATCTGATTGATTCCAAATTAATTCCAGAATGTCCTAAAAACCTTCCTTGATGATTTAAAATTCACAAAATACTCATTTCCCTTTTAGTTTCATTCAGTTCTGTCCATAATGTCTCAGCACTTCAATTCCGGAACTGAAATGACAACCTTTGGTATTTATATCATAACTTTTTATTCACAAGTCCAAATCATGTAAAATTGGTCCCAAAATGATCCTAAGACATTTAGCTACAAGTTTGAGGTCATGGGGTTCCAAAAAAACCAGCTATATTATTCAGTTTATTACTTCTTCAAAGCTGCTCGAACTTCTTCCAAAACAGAATTTCTGTTTTGCTCCTTTCCTTCACTTAATCCATTCTCTTTTCTTTCCTATCCCATGCATATGTCGTTTAATCATTACAATCCTTTGTTTAACATCTAATCATCACATAATAATTCTTGATTCCAGTCAAACACAATCAGTATCTTTCATGTTTAAACAACTACAAGACTAACAGCTTTGAATAATAACAACAATTTCCATTTTCTTCAACAATTATACCATTTGCTATCTTATCTCGTTCTTCCATTTTTGCAGCCATAAAGAAATCTGTAAACCATCTTCAAAAAACCTTCAAACATCATATAAAACACAGCATACATGCCTCCAAAGGCACCACCATACACAGCACATACAACACCAAAACATAGATATTTTCTAAATATAAATCACAATTCATATGAATTTTCTCAATAATATTCATATAAAAAAAATCCTTATTCTTCATGTTTCAACTTTAATTCATGAAACATAAACTTTTACCTTATTTATTGATTGCTCTAGACTGAAAATGCTCCAAGTTCCTTGCTTTTTCTCTTCTTGGAATGCTTTCTCTCTCTTTTTCCTTTTTCTCTCAATGTTCCCTAGCTTTTCTTTCCTTTTTCTTTCTCTCTTCTTTCTTTCTTCTTTCTTATTCTTGCTGTCCATTTTTAGTTGTTGAAATACAGCTTCCACCACCATTCTCATGACTAAATATCACATGGTCAAGTGTTTCATTAATTGGTCAAAAGTCTTCATTTGAAAGTTTTTGCAAAATCTTCTATTTTTCTTTTATTTTCTCATTTCTTTTCTTCCTTCATTGTACCAAAATTCAGGCTGTTCTTTAGCCCTTTTCCACTGCCACTTCTTGGTCCAAATTTTGACCAAATTAATTACAAAGTCAACAATTATGGGCTATCCAATTTTCAACCATTTTCCTTTTAGTTACTTTAATTAATTTTCTTAATTATTAATCTTATTCAATAAGCTTTTGAAATAAAATAATCCCACAAATATCTTACTTCCCCAATGGTATTTTGACACTTGTTTTCATCCTCCAATCATATTATGCCTCTTGTCTTAATATCACCGCATTTTAGAATTGTTTTCAGAAAATAACTGTAATTTTGGTCCGTATTGGAAAAAATTTTTATCCCCCCAATAGATTCTATAAATTTCACTGAATTCAATGGTAACATTCAATATCTTCAATTCTTTCTCAATTCTGTAAAATTTAAGGTCAATATCCCGATCGCGGTCAAAATTACGAAATGCCCTTGATACTTCTGATTACTTAATTTATACCAAAATACTCGTCTCACTACACTGATCAATTTTTGTTCTTAATGTACACTTAAAATCTCATTCTACTACAAGTAGTCGTAATCTGAATATTTAGGGGATAGGTAGAACGAATTCAAAAATTCCATTCAAGTCCCTATAATTTCAAAATTCCAGTAATCCCCTTAAATATGTTTATCATGCTAAAATGTTCATCTCATTATAATAATCATTTCTTGTTCTTGTCACTTATACAAATTCTTATTCTATACTTAGTATTAACCGATTTAAAGTACAAAAATATGTGTTGTTACACAAAGGCACACTGAGAACATAATGTATGGTGGACTAGCAGTAAGATAAAGAAGACTTCTATTCATACCTCTATATTTCAATTCATCCACTTTCTTACTTTTTTTCATCTTTATCAAGCTTTCATGATGTGCTCATAGGAGCTTGTTTTGAACCATAAAGGGCTTTGGAGAGTTTAAATACATGGTTTGGAAAACGTTCATGAGTAAAATTAGGAGGTTGCTCCACATATACTTCTTCTTCAATAAAAACATTTAAGAAGGCAGTAGTGGCAGCTAAGAGAGCAGTGAAGTCTAGGGCATCATCTAAGGGGGCAAAGGAGGTTGTGACTGTTGTAGGTACCATTGTGATGACTAAAAGGGAGAATGGAAGTGCCGATGATTTGACCAATAGAGTTAGGCACTTCAGATATTGGATTGAACTTGCACCAGTCTTCTTTGCTCATACCTTTTGTCTAGAGATATCCTAGTTAGTCCTTGCAAGATCTAATTCTGAGGATCCCATCAATATGTATTTCTATATGTCAAAGGTGAATGCTTGAGCTCTTTGAAAGATTTGAACATTCATTGCATGTCACTCTAGATGAAATGGTGGGACTTGAAAATTTTTTATTTATGGCATATTTTGTTTATGATTTTCTTGATCAGTTTTTATTGTAATAGGCCATGTATCCTTTTAATTATGAAATTTCTATTTATGGAAATGAAAGAAAGGCAAAAAAGAAGATCTTGGGAGGTTCTTATCTTGATTGTAGATGATGTTATTTGTAATTAGAGATGAAATTGTAGTAGCTGTGGGAAAATATATTTGTTGTGCCTTCTCTATAAATTTTTCCTAATGTATTCATCAAGCTTGTTAAAGAAATTTGCAATGATTGCCAAAATTGGCATAGATTAGTTATGGACACATGAGAAAAATAAGGGGAAATGAATATGGTCTACTATGTTAATTTAGTCATTCAATGTGCTTCTGACTCCAATTGATTGCAAATAGTTGCATTTAAAACTTTGGGTGGAGAACTCTAAATGAGAAACATATTTTTCTTTATGGCTTTTAGCAATTTCTTGTATTGGTCCAATATCACTATTAAAAGTGTATTTGTTGGTCTTCTATGTTTCTATCAGAAAATCCTTTTTCAAGAATGCTTAACCGTTTTATCAAATAGTGTGGTAGGTCACATTCATGGCTTTAAGCAAAACTTGTGGATAACCCCCTTCTAATTATAGTATCTTCAGTACGACAAGAAGAAGAAAGAAAGTAGAGCTAATAACTCTGTAAATTGTACATCAGCTGTAACATCTCCGACCTGAAATAATTTGATTTTTTTTTTATCATTATAGTACTCACCTTAGCTTTGTGTAGATGATCTTGGACAAAAGATGAAAAGATAAATTGAGAAAAGAACTATTATCGTGAGAATGTTTCAAACTGAAGGGTGAAGGACAAGTTATGTAATCCTCCTATGAATGCTTGTAATTGTTCTCTTTAGATGAAGTCAAGGAAAATCTTTCATTCTTATATTTAATTTGAATCTAGTTAGCTTTATACTAATATTTTTAGCCTTAAGAAAAGGAGAAGTTCGATGTTCAATCAAGTTTTTTCTGAAAGGTTAGGCCGACCTAGGTGCAAATAGTTCAAAGTATTTTTCTTGGAGTTTCTTGTCAAATGAAAAAGACAAGCAATATTTAAATCAAACTAAAACCACCTTGCTTTTGTATTTCGAATGAGAATGCAGGCACCTTCATCATATATTAAATAGTAAGCTTACGTTTTCAATTTCGAATTATACCATACTTCATTTGTTTGATAGATCTAACAAGAGTTCAAATTTTATCTTTCTAGGTGAGAATAACTTGTACTTTTTGTTGTCTATCTTTGTTATTTTCCAAATTTTTATCTATCTTACAAAATTTTTATTGGGTGCCCTTTATTTGTTTAGTGTTTTAATTGTAATTTATTGCACATTATTTTGCACGTGTAGTTGTGTGCAGTATTGGAATTGATGTTAAATGTATGATTTATGCAAGTTCATGTCTATTTTGATTTGGTAATTCTTTTAATATTTTCAGCTACTTTGCTGCATTCATTCATTATTATGACCTCTTATCCAATTATCCTCTTAGCATTATGGTTTGCTTGGATTGAGTGGTGTGGGAAGTCAACTCTTCTTGCTACCATAGGATGTCGAAATTTGCCCATTCCAAATCATATGGATATTTATCACCTTACTAGAAAGATTGAAGCATCTGATTTGTCTTCACTTGAGGCTATCATAAAGTGTGATGAGAAGAGGCAAAAATTGGAGAAAGTAGCTAAATACTTGGCTAGACTGGTCAATAGAATTCAATGAAAAAATCTAGTGCTTTATTGTTTCCTTCTTTTAAACCCCCTCCCCCATTCGAAAAAAGAATCTTTTTCAATTAAACATGTTCTCTTTTTTTGTTTCATTTTCTACTTTTATGGATAGATTATCTCTCCAACTCATGTCTATAAAACCCCACCTAAACCTACCCTACAGTAAGAGAGATGGGATACAGATCATGTCATCATACATAAAATATATCTCTTAAATAATTTTGTGTACCTTAGAATTGTAGTTTATTGGTTATATGATTTATTTGTGCTTATTGAGTAGAAAGGGTAGAAAAGTAATTTTACTTGAAGTCAAAATAGGAAGATGGCTTGAGACTTAGATAAGAAGCATATTTGATTGAGAAAATAAGAGCAAGAATTAATGTGGTTAAGTAGTTAGAGCTTTGTAATTTAATCTCTAAGGTTTTGAATTCAAATCCCATCACTTGAGTTTTATTCATATTTATGTTAACCCATGTTTGAATTTTCTTTCTTCTTACATTCCTTAAAGTTAGGAATGTTGTCTTAAGGAAGACACAATGGTAATGTCTTAACCATGTGTTCTTGTCCTAAAAAGAATTCTACAAGAATTCTTGTCTCTATTATTTTTGCAATCCTTGTCCTAACCTCTTTGAATTTAAACTATTCCTAATTCTTTAATTCATTTTTATATCCATAAAATTCTTGGACAATTACCTTGCTTGGAATTTTGAAATTCCAGCTCTTGTGGGAAAGGGGTTGGCCGAAAATGAAGAGGGAGAATAGGTAGAAGTTTCAATGAAATCACCATAGCCATTTCTTCAAAAAACTCCATCTTTCTCTTGTTCTTGTTTTGGTTAAAAATCTGAAAAAATTTCCAAATTTCCTTCAAAGCTGGTTTTCAAAAAATTGCAGTATGCTTCCCTACCTAATTCTTGCAAGGAAACAACCATCTTGTGTGAGGATGACGGCTTAAATTCCTTGAATTTTCGCAGCTTCACAAACAATGCCAAACCAGAATTTTTTTTGCAGCCATCATCTTTATGGTTGCAAAACCAGCATTAATGGATCTTCAAACATCCATAAATTCCAGCAAAAAAATCATTCCGAAGAAGACCAAAAATTCTGCACCAAAATCATCTCAAATTCTAGGTGTTCTTAAGCTTTAATTCTAATTTTTTTCTTTTTCCCCAGCTTTGCCTCTTCATGCTAAGGCCGAATTTCTTCAGCAAACTTGATCAAATTTTGGCCCTCATACAGCCATGGACAGAACCTCTTGGTTTCTCCACCTACCTTGAACAATATACCTCCATTAACATACCTTAAAACGCTTATATCTTCACTCTATCCAAATTTATTCAAACTTCAAATTAAAATTTCAGATTTTGTTTCATTAAACACTAATTTAGCTAGTTGATTAAACCAAAAAATTATCTGCCATTCCATAGCCAATTTTGACCAGCCCAAGGCTGAAACAACTCTCCATTCCTTGGTTAAATCATAGCTAGTTCAGCCATACACCATTGAAGGACAAAAAACCTTCCAAGAGCAAACACCATTACCCAATCCTATACCTCAAACATCTCCACTTTTCTCTCAATTTGAATTTTGAAAAAAAGTTGAAACTCTCTCTCTCATTCTTGGATAACTGAAAGCTTCCCCTAAGCTAGGCCATTCGGCCATCAAACACACAGCACACACGAAATTCCTTTTTCTCTCAATCTCTCTCAAGAACACCAAGAACACACACTACACATCTTCAAGCTTAAATCACTTCTAAACATCTCCAATCACTCCCAAACTCTCTATGCCATTAGTATTCAACCTATATTCTTTCTTGGTACACTTTATAACACCAAAAAGCATTAAGTTGAACCATCAAACGGATCAAATCACCATTTTTTGTTGAAGATTCAAAGAACACTAAAAGGTAAAATAAGAACAATCTTGTTATTCTTCTTATTTTATTCAACTTCTATATATACTTCTCTTCTTACTCTCACTCTCTCCGTCTCTCTTGGCTGAAATGGTGATAAACAACCATGGACAATTTTCGGATCATTAAAGCCATCAAGCACTCAAGGACCTCTACTAAGCAAGATGAAACCTTCATCAAATCAAGTATTTCTTTCTTGATCTCCTCTTTAAATTCTCAAAATCAAGACTCTTAGATGATGATAGGTTGATTGAATAAAGTGGGGTTGAAGATATGTATGTTGGTGAAGGGAGTGGATTTAAGAAATGAGAATTGGAATGAATGTTGTGGCTTATGGATTATGCTTTAGAATCACTATATGTTCATTACGATTAAGAGCTTTATAGATATCTTGATGCATGTTAGACATTACGCCACCGTTGTAGATTAGGCCTTCAAGATATTGTTTTTCAATAAAGCCATAGATAATATTATGCCTAGTAGAATATCATTCTTGTTGTAGTATATGTTAATTCAAATGTATATTTTTGGATAGATTAACATGTTATTTGTTGAATTCTTGTGTATATGAATATGTACGTGAATTTTCTCTAGCAATAAAAATTAATGTGAGAACTACTTTTATTATTTTTAGAATTATTCTTACTATCATTATTATTATTAATATAATTAATATTACTATTTAATTTAATTTACAAAATTTGAAAAACATTAAGTAGGTTCGAAATAGAAGATTATTTACAATATTTTTATTTTATTAGTTAAATAAATAAAATAGTTTTATTAAATATAAATAATAAAATATTAGAATTAATTAATATCAAATGACTTTTAAAATCATACTATTATTAATTAGCCTTACTAAAACTTTTATCTACACTCATAAATATTACTTATATTATAATATTTTATTTATTATTAGTTTTATATTTTATTTATTAAAATCAAGTATAATTTATTATTATTTATAATAATACTATTTAGATATTATTTATTACCAATATTATTTAGGATTTATCATTACCGATTATTTATTACTAATTTTATTTATATCAATATTACTCATTATTTATTATTTGGTAATACATAGTTAAAATTATAACTTATTATTTATTTATTATTTATAACACCTATTTATTTTAACTTATCAAACTAATTTTATTTTATAAAATACTTTATCAACTAATATTAAAGCTTAAGGCATTGCTGACATGGTTAGATATTATTGTGGCTAGTTGACATAAGAGTTATTTATTTAAGACAAGTATTACTGGATGTTTGTCTTATACCTTATATTTACCTCTGGCAGGGTTAGGTTGACCTAAATTACCTTGGAAGACTTTTGTACCCAAGAAGAGCAAAAGATCAGGAAAGCTCCTGCATAAAATTGTTTGAAGACCAAAGTTACCTTGGCAAGTCAAACTCAATGTATTCGAGTATTTGTACTATAAATGCAATTATGGACAGTTTTCCTTTTCTTTTCAGTCAAGCAAACCATTTAAGATCATACAAGCAATTGTATACAAAATGCTAAACTTTTCCTAAAAACCATCTTTGATAATAAATTTGGAACCCATACTTGGTATTTCAAAGAGAACAATGTATTATCTTTCTTTTTCCACGTGGGACAAACACAATGTAGAGTACTCAATAAGGGTAGACTACGAGGACTAGTCTTTGAAGGGTTAGGGTAAGTCTTTCAGTAGGTGACCACCTCTGAGGGGATAGGATGCCAGTCCTGTAGGTCGTACCGGTCAAAGCTAGCAAGTTCAGTCAAGTGGACTGTTTATTTCCAAAATGAACAACTAATAAGTTTGAGTATAAAGATGGAGGAGTATCTCACCCAGAAGGCTGTACACCTACCTTGTGTCAATATGCACAAAATGTGACATCTTGAACGTTATTTTGTTATGGTGCACAAACTGTGGCACCATGGCTACCTCTTTTGAGTGGTTGTATTTATTGTATACATGTAAGATTTGAAAGGAAAACATCACTCTTCATTTTTGAAATTTATTTGAGGCTTGCCAACATTTTCATTTATGAAAACTTTTCAACTTGCATACATGAATTTTTTACCTGAAACACTCAAAGCACGCACGGGCTTGTTGAGATTTTTGTCTCACCACATTTTATACCATGCTTTCAGGTCCGTCCTGCTGTGAAAGTTATTGACTAGAGATTGCCTATGTTTTGAAGACTTATTGTCTTTTCTTCTATGTATTTCATTTGAGAGACTTTAGTAGCATTCATTTATTTTTGGAACTTGTTCATGTATTGCTTGGGTTGTAATAAGTGTAATTTTGAATTATTTTTTTCATTTATTTTGTGAGTCCTAGTTATAAAAACCCCTTGTCATTTTAAATTATTTCTTTCATTTATTTTGTGAGTCCTAGTTATAAAGACCCCTTGTCTTGTGAATGGGGCGACATCCCCAGCCTTAGTAGAGTACGTAGGTAGTGCGGTTACAATGTTAAATGGGAGTCTACAAGAAAGTTGAAGCTAATGGAGATGAACCATAGTCAAAAGGTAATTTGATTGGAGAATTTAATCCTATTCGAAAAATTACTCCTTGAATACAACATTCCATTTTCTCGTTACTAAGATTATATTCTTTGAAAAATGTTGGGAGAGAAATAGGACTAAATGAAGTTTCGCTTTCTAAGAAGAGAATCCAACTTTAATAATTGTAGTGGATTGACAATGTTGGATTAGTAGAAAGAAAATTCCTTACAATTTTGTTTTGCTCCACATTTCTTGAAAGGAGTAGCTAAAGCATGCAATCTGCTCCTATTTTGCACAGCGATAATGGTCTTCTACTTATAAACTGGCATGTAATATTACATTTTTTATCTTTAGTTGAGTAAATAAATATACTGTATTTTCTTGGCTCTTGTGTTCTCTTGAGAACCGCTTTTTTCTATGCTCATTTGATCTCTCAAATTATTGACCTTTTTCCTCAATTCCAAACCTATGATACCTAATGTTGAGTTAGCTTTGAACTTCACTAAGCCTTCTTATAACTATAGAATATGCTATTATTGCTAAACATCTACAATTTTCTATCAAGAAAGAATGATTTATCTTAAATTGAGCCCATGGTTTCTTATCATGCTATAAAGCATATAGACATTTTCACATGGGTTCTTTATCTTGATGGAGAATAGTAGTCTCATGTTACCAAGTTTGATTCTTTAGTCTAATGGTAAAATGGTTCTTTTCCTTTGCCTCGACTTTTTTTGCTTTTTTCTTTTGTCCAAATACGTTAGCATATGCATGATAGAGCAGTGGGTTTGATGTTTAGGTTATATGTTTGAAGAATGTATTTGGTAGTAGGATTGTAGTATTGCTTTAGGGCTGTACATGGAGGGCATATTGCTTTATAAAACCCAGTCTATCCTTATCCCTAGTGCGTGAGAAGTGAGGGGTTAACATGGCAACTTGCATAAGCCTTTGAACTTATGATAAAGTTAATTGATTATTTAATAGATGTGTGTGCATATTTTTTCTTATACTTTTTTGTGTTTAGGTTTATTTAGTGAGCTAGTAATGTCCTCTGGCTTGAATGAGATGAGCTATGATGAGTTTAAAGTGTTTAACAGAAAGTGAAATGCTTAAGTGGGAGAGTGAAGGTCATTTAGCTTGGAAATATGAGCATACGAATTGTTGTGTTCTAGTGGGGTAAAAATTGATATTTAAATCCTAGTGACTGGAGTTCGAATCCTAACTCCTCTAAATTATTTCCTATTCTTTTCCCCTCTATTTTCTTTGGCCTCAAGGCATGGCCCAGTGCCGCCCTTTTTAAGGAAATAAATTCCTCCTAAGTATTTCTCTTGTACTTGCAATCTAATTTTTATTTTTCAAGATTTTACAAAATTATTTCTTCTACCTTTTTCCCAAAATATTTATTTGGATAATGCTTTCTGGAATTTGGATTATATACGTATCTTACAAATACCTTGTTGGCCGAAAATTTTAAGTAGAAAAAAAAAGAGATTATTTTACCTAATTTGAATTTTGAAGAGATATTTCCTTGAGGTGTAGACTGGTTATATAATTTGCATTTGGAATTACTCTCTAAATTCATTTTTACTCTATTGATAAGAACTATGTAACTAAATACTATGTTTTGAGGATTTCCAGGGGATAATGTATGGTTAAGATAAATTAGTATTGGTTGAGATTTTTTTTAAAAGACAATATCTTTTTCTTTAAGAGATAATTAAAATTATATTCAATTACCTAGGGTTTATTTTTCTTGGGAAATTGAGTTTACTTATTTGTTTTCCTTTAAAATAAAACATTTTTTGTATCAAAGCCATGGCTGGCTTTAGGCATGTTGCGCCCGGCTATGTTGGAAGCATAGCCAGGCACGGCTATGCCTTGGGCATAGTTGGGCACTGCTTTGCACAAAGCTTGGCCAACTATGTGTATTGCCACCCTTCCCCTTTGCTAGCTACTTCGTTCAGTGAGTGGTTCAACTCAATAAGAACTCCTAAGGACAGCAAAGAACTGCCTTCAAATATTGAACGAATTCTATCCTTTAAGGAAGCCAAAATTTTCATTCCTTCAAACCCTTTTTTACCATTTTTCCTCCAATGTTTCAGTTCACTTCTAGCTACCTAGTTCCTTTGCATGATTAGTCGTCACTGGGTGACCTGCATAAACCCGAGAGCACTTCCCTTTTTCTTTACCACAATTGACTGAAACCAATCTAACAGAAGATAAACCTCTGAGCACCCAAACACTGGAGAAATATCCATATCTGTTGTCATTTGGAGAAATTTAGATTTATCCCAAACACTCTAACATCAAGCAATAGCATTCTCTATCCCAGCATAATGTTACACAAACGCAATCGATACACCAATCACAAGCACCAATATTTGAAACCTATACTCTAGACCAAACTCATACTCTCGGCCTTCACAATTCCTCTACGAGGTGAATTGCTTCTGTAACACCCTACTACCTAGGCCCCTTAGGGCCGGGGATGTCATCCCGTCCACAGGACAAGGAGTCTTTATAACTAGGTCACATAAAATAAAATAAAAGAAATACTTCAAAATTAAACTTATTACAACCCAACAATACATGAACAAATTCAAAAATGATTGTATGGTACAATCTCTCAAAAGCAATACATAAGAAAAATAACAGAGAGTTTTCGAAATCATAGGCAACAATCTAGCTAATGACCTTCACAGCAAGATCGACCTTAAAACATGGTATAAAAGGTGGAGAGATAAAAATCTCAGTAAGCCCGTGTGTGCTTTGAGTGTTTCAGGTAAAACAGTTCATGTATGCAAGTTGTAAAAGTTTCATAAGAGAAAGTATTGGCAAGCATTAAATAAATATTAAAAATGAAGAGTGGTGTTCTGCTTTCCAAACATACATGTGCACAATAAATACAACCACCCATAGAGATAGCCATGGCACCACACGTTGGGCCCTATGACAATATAACGGTCAGAATGCCACACGTTGAGCATATTAACAAAAGGTAGATATATAGCCTACCAGGTGAGATTCTCCTCCATTTCTACACCCAACTTACCAATTGTCCAAACACAGTCCACTTGACTAAAACTTGCTAGCAAGGACCGGTACGACCTATCGGACTGGCATCCTATCTGGGAAGGATTCACCCCTCAGAGGTAGCCACCTACTGAGAGACTTACCTTAACCTTAGTCCTAGTAGTCTACCCTTATTGAGTACTCAACGTTACTTGTCCCACTTTGGAGAAAATTGATCATACAATGTTTTACTTGAAAATAGCAATTAAGTTTTCTAAAATTCTTGCCAAAGTTGAGTTTTAGAAGGAGTTTAGCGTTTTGTGTAAAACTTCTTGTTCAATTTTCAAATGGTTTGCTTGACTGAAATAAAAAGGGAAAAACTATCCTTAATTTCCTTTACAAAACGAATGATCATACACATCGAATTTGGCTTGCCACAATACTTTTGGTATTCAAATGACTCTATGCAGGAGCTTACCTGATCCTTTGCTTTTCCTGAATTCAAAAATCCTCCAAGGTCAACCTAACCTTGCATAGGGTAAACACAAGGTATAAGATAACATTCGGATTATATCTGTCTTACATAAATATTTCCTAGTTCAACTAGTTCCAACCATGACTAACCATAACCATAATGTCCTAAGCTTTAATGCTAGTTTGATAAAGCATTTTATAATATAAATCTAGTTTGATAAGTTAAAATAACTAGGGTTCTAAAATAATTATTAGTAAGTTATAGTTTCAAATAAATTATGAGTATTGATGCTAATAAATAAACAAGTGCTAAATATTGAATAATACTAAGTCCTAAATAATATTGGTTAATGGTAATATTTAAATAGTATTATTATAAATAAATAAATAATAAATTACACTTAATTTTTAATTAATAATTAATAGATAATAAATAATCAGTAATAAATAATAAAATTAATAATAAATGAATTATATTAAATTTTTAATTAATAAATAATAAATAAATTTTAATATAAATAATATTTATGGATATAGGTAAAAGTTTTAACTATGGTCTACAAGGTCATTAATTAATTCTAATATTTTATTTATTATTATTATTTATATAAAATATTTTATTTATTATTATTATATATTAGTTTTAATAAAAGATATTATTTATTTGACTAATAAAATATTAATATTTTATTCCAAACCTTTCTAGTAATTTCTAATTTCATAGAGAAAAATATAGTAGTAATTCTAATTAAAACAATAAAATTTGTGTAATAAAAATAACCTAGGATTATCAAGAAAATAATCTTTCACAATGATTTTCCTATTGCTAGATAAGATTCATGAACACATTCCCAAATATCAACTAATAGGTTAATCCATTCCTGAACATATGCTTGAATTAACACATACTATCACAGGACAAATTTCCTACTAGGCATATTCATCATTCATGGCTTCAATGGAAGTAAGAACATAAAAGCCTAATCACCTTTGGTGACATAATATCTAACATGCTTTAAACATCCATAACTCTTATAAGACATGATGAACATATATTGATTCAAAAGGAAAATCCATATAGCTTTGTCATATATATCAACCCTTATATCCTAACTCTATCCCCTCCATCCACATACATATACTCAATCCCCCATTCATATCCATTCTTCCTATCAACATCTAAGAGACATGAATTCAGAAATAAAAAGGAGGATTTAAGAAAAAAAAAACTTGATAGTCGATTACTTTGATGAAGGCTAAAGAAGGTCCATGTGATTGAGAGCCTCTAGTGGTCCAAAGGAAAAACAGCCATGGGTGATGGTTGAAGTGTCTGGATTTGGGTATAAAAATCATATAAAAACTAAGCACATTCCCAATCAAGTTAAATTAAAACGTTAACCCTAAATTACACATATGAGCAAGCGTACTCATCATTAACATAGCATAGGGTTCAAACGAGTGTCGATCCTCAAGGAACAAGTATAAATTAGTCACCTTTATTTCATTGTTTAACTGACTTGATAAAGTAAAAAAGAAATAAAAAGAAAAAAATCAAAATAAAATATATACATGTCAATGATGGAGAAGTATGTAACTCAACCCATTGTTTAGACAAACATGATCTTAAAGAACTTAATCGTTTTCATAACCAATTATTCTCTTGGCACCATGAAGTATTAAGATAGATTCACTTCTTTTTCAATCCATGAAATCACTATCTTCTAAATAAATTAGAATCACTAGGTCTCGTCTCAACTAATTCATCCAAAAGATGCATTAAACACAATCATTGATTAAATTCCCTTGGTCTCGGCGAAATTTAAAACATGAAATTAACCAACGAATCCTTGGTCTCGGCAAACATCAATTAACATTTAATTACCAGTTCTAAGCAATTAACCTCTTTGGTCTCAGTAGTTAATAGACAACAAATATGAAATTAATCAAGTGAAACCACCATCAACCCCTTTGGTCTCAGCGAATTAATGGGAAGAACCAACTAATTAATCTCGTAATAAGCTCAAGTAATTAAATACCAAGAAAAATAATCAATTAATCAAAAAATCAAATACTCTAAATATCATGAATATCTAAAACAATATCAAATTACAATAAAGCGATTAACATATCATTATTCAAGAAAAAGAAAACAAAGTAAAAGAAAGCACTCATAGACAAGCCTTCTTCTCCTTCCTTTGAAAACCTTCTTGCACAACCCTCATTGAATTAAAGAATTCCTCCTTTGATTGAGTAATTTTCTGTGGTGATCAATGAAATCTCCCCTTTTTCCTTATGTTTTCCATCTATTTATAGGCTTAGGAAATGCCTAAACTCGTAGGTACAATGTTCTTGGCCGAATAGAAGTTGGAAGTTACTAAAACTTCACAAATTATCAAAAACCGCGTAGAAAAAATCAAGCACCGCCTTGACTTTAGGGCACAGCCGACACAGCGTAGGCTCTCGGAGTCGGCGCCGGTTGTGTTCTGGTTCTCCACTCGTTCACCAAATTTTTCCGAATTCGGCACAATGTACTCCAGAATGCAGCCGGCACTGGTTTCACTCTATTCCATTCTTGTTTCACTAATTTTTTGTCGCTTCAAAGTTCATGCAAACAGTGCATGACCGGCGCCGATTTCGGTGCCCTAGCCGGCGCCGCCTCTCCTCTGTTTTACAACGTTTTTGCTTCGTTTTACCCCAAAAATTTGAAATAATGGACAAAATATCTTTGCAAGGGTAAAATCTCAAATATGAAGAAATATGACTAGTTATTGAACAAAATGTATCACAAAAGAGCCTCGAATAACTAGGAAAAATATGACTAATTTAGCTCCTATCATATTCCCCCACACTTAGCTCTTTGCTTGTCCTCAAGCAAAGTGTCAAAGACAAGTAGGAAAACACAAGGTTTAATCAATCACTCAATCAATTTGAAAACAATATTTTCAATGCTTCCTTCATTCAAGAACATAAAACACATGCTACTACATCTTTCACAACAAACGCAAGATTTGTGTAAGTGAATAATGACTTACTAGAACCATCCCAATACTTTACAATATTCTCAACCATTGGAAAGAATTTAGTTAAAAAAGAATTGCATTCCATAGGCTTACTTTTCATAAATCCACTAATCCGAGACATGTCATGATTCTACTTAGATCAAGTAGGACTTTTAAGTTTGTAATGTAAGTCGAAAGGTTTGTAATGTAGCTTATCAAACGAAGGATATAGAAAATTCAAATATCAAAGAAGATGAGAGTTCGCAAGAAAAGGATAAACAAAATGTATCAATAATTTCCAACTCTTCTTGCTCTCCTATTCTAAAAATCTATCAAACCATAACCTTATTCAGAAATGAAAACTCAACTCAAGCAAATCCTGCATTTTTTCTCTTTCTTTTTTCTCATCAACTTTTCTCTATTTCTTTCACAAGATCACTCAAATTTTCAACAATGGTGTCAAAGATTTAATATAAACTCAACTTTTTTAGCTCAATCACCATTCCTCTTGTTATCTTTCTTTTCTTTTTTACTTTCAAAAAATTTTCTCTTCTTTTTTTTTCTCTTCTTGTCATTCATTGCTGCTTTTCTTTTCTTTTCTCAGTTTTTTTCTTTCCATCTTTTTTTAGCAGCTTCTCCTTTTCTTCTCTTGTTTTCTGTCTCTCGTTTCTTTTTCTTCCCTTCCTTTTCTTTCTTTTTTTTTTCTTTCCAGCTCTTTCTTTCTATTGATTCATGATTGAAAATAATGAGTCATGATCTTTCCCCAAGTATTTTCTTGCAACATTCTCGTTCTTGTACTATCCTTCATCAAGAGCATAAAGATTTGAAAAATTATTCAAACTCTCAAAACAAGCAATGGACAAAGTATTGTGATTGGTTTTAAAGAAAGAAATCAACAATTTAGGTTCAAAATAGGCACTAGAGATAATATAACAATAGGCAGGCTTGAAAAGCTCAAACTATCCAAAGAAGGCCTATTACCGTCATCCCTAAGTTAAATCATGACTGTCTTTATTATTTCGCCTCGAGAGGTATTCAAGCAAGTTCTAAAATGCTCCATAAATTTTAGTAGAAAAACATGTTTAAGAAAAATGCAAAAGATTAGATCAAGAACTACTTTGTTCAAGTACATGCAAAAAGCCATGCATAAGCCATAAATGATCTAGAACATATTCTCTATAATACATCATAAAGACATGCATTAAAAATATAGCTTGAAATCTCAAAGAAAATCAGAAAATTTTTGAAAATTTTTGGTTTTACAAGAAGGATAAAGGATACAAGAATGATGCATAGAAGAATTTTCAATCGAACCACTCCCCCACACTTAAATTAGACATTGTCCTCAATGGCCAAAGAAATAGAACAAAGAATAAACAATGCCATGGGACCAAAAATAATGGGGCAAAGATAAGAAAAAAAAATACTTCCATGACGGAGTAGCTCCAATTTTTGAAACTTTGTGCTCAAAATAAAATTGATAAAAACTTGGACAATGTATATCACAAAACCACTCCCCCACACTTAAGTTGAACATAGTCCTCATTGGCAACAAATAAACACAAGAAAGCATCTCCAAAGGGACTAAAAATAATAATGGATTAGAAAGTTTAAGTAATACTTCCCAAGTGCAATAATGCTCCAATAAGTATCCAAACTTGAGGTAAAGAGAAGGGCTTGTCCAAGAGGACTATATTCCTGTAAAACAAAACACAAATAAAAGCACAAGGAAAATAATAATAAAAAAAACAAACCTAAATAAAATAAAACAAGCTAAAGAAAAAGACTAAAATAAATAAAACAAAAACTCTCTACACCTATCATGCTTCCTTATCAAACCTTTTGAAACGAAATTAAAGCTCAAAACAGAAGATAGGCATGATGAATGTAGAATGAAGAATGGAGGATTTTGAAACATGGAGGGTTCATGAAAACAATTTGTCTCAGCAAAGCCAAACACATAAACCTCCTTCTTTAACATTCTTTTAGACACATAAATATCTTTTTCAACATATGAGTGCACATGGTATCTAACGGATGCATCAACTTTGAAATCATCAATTAACCCTTCAAAAGAATTTTTACAATTAAAATTCCCCTTTAAACTTAGCATTTGAGTTCTTAAAGATGGGATTGAGAAAAACTTACTTTTCAATGCTTCTACAAATACCAAGTTACCTCCCTGAAATTGGGGTGAAGGGTAGAATTCATCAACATCCTCAAAGGGTTTCTTAGAATGAATGATAAATCCAACTTCGTGATGTTAAACTCTATTCATCAGCATCGGGACCATTGTTCTCCAAGAAGTGAGAGGAACCTAAGAAATCATGTAACAAAGAAATATTAGAATTATGAGCACATAGAGTAGAATGGAATACCTCTCTTGTCACATCATGCAATTGTTCCTCATAGCTACTCTTTTTGTTCCATGGTCAATTGTACTGGTAAGCATGAATTGATGAGTCTCCTTAACAATCTTAACAAATTGTTTCCTTTGATCGCACAGACGTTGGGAAGCTTCTTCATGCCACTGAATAGATGAATTTTTATTGGCAACCAAAGAATTCACCAATGCTTCTAATGATGGCTCACTACAAACATCAATGTTAGCTTGTAATTTTGCCAATCTATCATCAATGCTGATTTTTTTTTTTTAGAAACAAAATAAAAATGATGAACATGTAGCAATGATGAATAATGCAATTTAATTCATGAAGAAATAAATAGAAATAAACCGAAATCTCTATATCGCCTTTAGGTAATTGGATCATGTACCAAGGCTCATACCTAAAAACAAGAAGTAAGTTAGATAACAGAATTTATGATTAAAACAAAATTAAAAAGTTACAAAGTTAGTCAATGTTAGTCAAAGTTAGTAGGTTAGATTACAAGGGTATACATAAATACACAAAATACAAAAGATAGCACCTTTTTGCAAAATGAACAATTGTACATAATTTACATATTTACATGGTTAAATCAACAAAATCTAAGCTTTCATGCTATTGTTCCCTGGCAACGGCGCCAAAAACATGATGTGTCTGAATTTAGGTATAAAAATCATATAAAAACTAAGCACATTCCCAATCAAGTTAAATTAAAATGCTAACCCCAAATTACACATATGGGCAAGCATACTCATCATTAACATAGCATAGGATTCAAACGAGCGTCGATCCTTAAGGAACAAGTATACATTCGTCACATTTATTTCATTATTTAACCGACTCAATAAAGTGAAAAAGAAATAAAAAGGAAAAAAATAAAACAAAATGAAATATATACATGTCAAGGATGGAGAAGTATGTAACTCAACCCATTGTCTAGACAAACATGATCTTAAAGAACTTAGTTGTTATCATAACCAATTATTCTCTTAGCACCATGAAGGATTAAGATATATTCACTTTTTTTTTCAATCTATGAAATCACTATCTTCTAGATAAATTAGAATTACTTGGTCTCGTCTCAACTAATTCATCCAAAAGATGCATTAAGCACAATCATTGATTAAATTTCCTTGGTCTCGGCGAAATTTAAAACATGAAATTAACCAATGAATCATTGGTCTCAGCAAACATCAATTAACCTTTAATTACCAGTTATAAGCAATTAACCCCCTTGGTCTCGGCGAGTTAATAGACAACAATTATGAAATTAATCAAGTGAAACCACCATCAACCCCTTTGGTCTCAGCGAATTAATGGGAAGAACCAACCAATTAATCTCATAATAATCTCAAGTAATTAAATACCAAGAAAAATAATCAATTAATCAAAAAATCAAATACTCTAAATATCATGAATATCTAAAACAATGTCAAATTACAATAAAGTGATTAACATATCATTATTCAAGAAAAAGAAAACAAAGTAAAAGAAAGCACTCATAGATAAGCATCCTTCTTCTTCCTTTGAAAACCTTCTTGCACAACCCTCCTTGAATTGAAGAATTCCTCATTTGATTGAATAATTTTTTGTGATGATCAATGAATTCTCCCCTTTTTCCTTGTGTTTTCCATCTATTTATAGGCTTAGGAAGTGCCTAAGCTCGTAGGTATAATGTTCTTGGCCAAATAGAAGTTGGAAGATACTAAAACTCCATAGATTACCAAAAATTGCGTAGAAAAAATCAAGCACCTCCCTAACTTCAAGGCACAGCCGGTGCCGCCTAGGCTCTCGGAGCCAGCGCCGGTTGTATTTTGGTTCTCCACTCATTCGCTAATTTTTTCGAATTCTGCACAATGTATTCCAGAATGCAGCTGGTGCCGCTTTGGCTATTGGAGTCGGCGTCGGTTCCACTCTGTTCCATTCTTGTTTCACCAATTTTTTATCGCTTCGAAGTTCGTACAAATAGTGCATGGCCAGCGCCGGTTCCAGTGCCCTAGGCGGCGCCGCCTCTCCTCTATTTTGCGACGTTTTTGCTTCATTTTACCCCAAAAATCTAAAATAATGGATTAAATACCTTTCCAAGGGTAAAATATCAAATATTTTTCTTATTTATTGAACAAAATATATCACAAAAGAGCCTCAAATAACTAAGAAAAATATGGCTAATTTAGCCCCTATCAATGGTTGATCAACCATTTTGACCGAGAGAGAGAGAGAGAGAGAGAGAGAGAGAGAGAGAGAGAGAGAGAGAGAGAGAGAGAGAGAGAGGGAGAGCATTAGAATGGTATATCAAAAATTGAATAGAAAAGGAAGAAAAAGAATGTTGTTCTTGGTTTACCTTTTTGATGTTCTTGAGACTTTCAAGAAAAAAGCTTATTTTGATCCATTTAAAATTCTAGTTTGTGTGATTTTGTGTTATAAAGACCAAAATGAAGTCTAGGGACTAAGTAGTAGTGGTCTGGAGTATTTGAAAGTGATTAGAGGTGTTTAGAGTAGGTTTAGGCTTGAAGAAGTGTAGTGTGTGTTGTTGGTACTTTTTGTGTTTTGAGAGAGTTTGAGAGAAAAGGCTTCACGAAATTTGGAAAAGCTATTGGCCAAATGGTCTAGAGTAATTAGGAGTTTTGGTTTTCAGCTAGAAAGAGAGAGAATTATCAGATTTTTTTTGAAATTCAAATGGAGAAAATTGAGAAGTTATTTGAGATAGATGATTAGCTAATGGTGATTGATCATGGGAGGTCTCTTTGTTCTTCAATGGTGTTAGCTGAACAAGCTAGTCTTGTTGAAATAAATGGAGGCTGATTGGGTTATATAGCTGGCCAAAATTTAGTCTTTAATGGCAAAGAAAATTATGGTTTGTTTACTTGATACAAGAGTGTTTTAATGGAGCAAAATTCTGGAATTTTTTTGAAGTTCAAATGAGTTTGGATAGAGTAATCTTAGGAGCTTTTTGAGGTGTGTTCATGGAGTGCAAACACTCAAGGTAAGTATGGAGGTCAATGGTATTTAGTCCATGGCTGCAAGGTCCAATTTGCAGAGGTTTGAAGGGTTTTTTTCGGCCTACGCATAGAGAGACAAAGCTGGAAAATTTTCTAGTTTCAACTTGTTCAAGAGCTTCGAATGGTAAAGGTTTTTGGTGCAGAATTTTCTACATTTCCTTAGCCCGATTTGCAGCTTTTTTTCTAGGGTGGTTGAGGGTCTTTTAATGGTGGTTTTCCAACTTTATTTTTGGAGAAAAATAGAGGGTGTTTCTGTTGGGTTTCTCTCACTCATATCATATATGGCGTAGTGAAAAAATAAAAATGAGATACCAACCCAAGATCCGAATATGTGTGGAAAACAAGAATACAGAGAACAAAGGTAACAACTTTACCTTTCTTTGAGCATTTGGAAAACAAAATTTTTCCTTCTACAAGTCGAGGCGCGATCTAGCAATCCTCTTGATCAAACACCACGAGAATTGAACGTCCAACCACTATAATCACAGTATGTGATTATCTCTAACAGAAATCCACATGAAAGATCACACTTAAACACCAAGATGTTTATGTGCTAGCATAAACCAAAGTGGCGGCTAGAATTCTTCTTATTTTTTAGGAAAAGAGAGAGAGAGAGAGAGAGAGAGAGAGAGAGAGAGATAAGGTTGGAAGCTGTTGTTTCGTAAATCACCCTTACCCTTAGGGTTTTGTGCATATCCTATATATGACGAAAGATTACTGAAAAAACTGAGAATTCTAAAACAATTAGAATTTCTTAATTATAATTGGAAACATCAAGTTCTCACAATTATAATTTGGCCCATAAATTATAACTAATTATAATTTGGCCATAACAACTTTTCTTTCTCGCAATTAACCCCACTATATTATCAAATAACATCTTGACTATATAATCCTCTATTGTGTGTGACCTAGTAGATTTTCCAGTCAATTGGTAGCGAACATGAATTAATTCAAACATCTTTGACATTAATAATCCATAATTAATTAGAATTAATTATATTAATTCTAATCAGGATTGGTTTATTAATTCATCGATTAATAAACTCATATTCCCATATCATAAGAGGTATCTAGCAACATATCATGACCACTTAAGAGTCTAAGAAGCCAAGTGGCTTGATATGAACCCTTCAATAACAAACTACAGTGCAATTAACTCCTTTCACCATATAATATCTCATTTAGTTTGGAGTACAAAATTAGTGCCAACTTCCTCCAGAATATATATTAATTCTGGCTCGAATATAATAGTACATGTACTAGGAACCCACTACTCTAGTTGTGCATCAATTGAAACTATTTTCAATACACAGTCACCTTGACTAAGGACTTCTCGAGTAGTAATTCCTATAAATAGCCGTGAGATATTCGCCCATACTATTATGAGTGGTGAATCCTTTATTGATCCTCTCAACTACATTTGTTTACCTCATAATGTACCCAATATCCATCCCATAGGTGGCCCTCGATCTGGTTCCAGATATTAGAATCAGAGCACAAAGCTTAGCAAACAAAGTACCTTAGAGATCTCAAGTCTAAGGATACTTGCACGTTTTCTATATTGAAACTATATCACTAGCACTAAATGGTTATCCATATGATTATCTCATAGCTAGGTCATCCAATGAACTTGTTCCATTAACAAGCATCCACATGTTAACTTTAAGTATCTCAATACTCACGGATATGAGAACTACCGCCTGATCAAATCAGGAAGTCTAACACATACCAGTCTTAACACATTAATGTTGTCCTGTCTCATTAATACTATGACTACGGACTATTTAAGTACTAAGACTATATAGTGTAGTAGGAATCTCATATCATGATTTCCTTAACACAGTGTTGTACTACGGACTTTATCTAACAGTTATATTACATAAAATTAAACAAACGAAACTATACGATAAATAATGTCTTTTATTAAAATAAAATGTGTCATCTACAACATACAAGTGATTGCCTCTAAGGTATAACACTAACAAACTCCCACTTACACTAGAGCCAATCATTCATGTATCTAATACCGAATGACTCAACATGACTATCATGTTTCTTTTGAGATAGTGCTTTTGTAAACGAGCCAGCTATGTTCTCATCCATGGGAACTCTTTCCATCTTTACATCATTCCTATCTATGATCACCCAGATCAGATGATAGTGTCGGAGTGCGTGCAATAGTCTCTTTTTTGGAACTTTTTCAACTTATTGCCGCTCTGCACAACGTAAACATGTAATCAAATTGTGATTTGAAATCATTTTTTACAAATTAAAAAATGGTATTAGTATACCCGTTTATTTTCAAATTACCTTCTCCATATACTAAGAACACGATGAGACTCTGCTTCATCATGGAAATCAAGATCAAGGAGGGGGAGGCGTGACCATGCAAGGACAAGGAACGATGACAAAATTTGGGTCCAAGAAGCTTTAAATTGATTTTCAATTGCTCATAAAACCATACTTGAGGAATGAAGAGGGTTGGAAGATTGAGGAAGCTAGCCAAGAGCTAATTTTTTATGAGAGCAAGAAGGACCCCAACAAGAACTCAAGCCAGCAACAAATATAGACAAAATTCAATCAAAAGGAGGCCTTTACAGTGGATAGCCGGCACCGGCCTAAGCATCTGAATCGGCGACAGCCTCAATCTGCAACACGACCAGCTCGAAAGCAATGCATAACTGGCACAGGCTTCAAGGGCCAAAGCCGGCCGATGGCTACCCCCCGTTTTTTATGTTTTCTCCAATTTTCTCCAATTTTAAAGTGTTTGTAAAGACTTATTAAGACCCTAAACTGTAATGGAACCTCTGAGATTACTTAGTTAGGGTTAGGGTAGTATAAATAGAACCTTTAGTGATTTGACAAGATAATTCACACACTTTATTCAAAATTTAAAAGAGAATCTTGAGAGGCCCTAGCCTCCTTGTTCATCTTGTTCAAGACCATGCTTAAGGATTAGTCTTCCTTAAGAATGAGTCTATAAATCTTTTAGATAATCCAATATGATTTATTTGAATGGGTCTTAGTTGCTTTGCTTTTCTAAGATTTGTTTGAATTCTATTACTTGGGTGCCTATTTTTTCTATTCTATTTGTTCTTGTTTACCTTTGTTGTTTCAAGGATATTGGGGTGAGGTTATAGTAGAACTTTCTACTATTCTTGAGGGTCTTTGAAGTTTAGTTCTTCAAGGATTTGATAGAGGGTAGGTTGTTATTTCATTTTCTCCTTTTGTCTCAATAAGAATCTCTGTTTTTGGCCCCATTGGTTGAGCTAAACTCCTTACCAAATAAACCACCCACAACACCAAGAAAAAGCCCACTCAAGATTATATCAAAGAGTTTGGTATCAGAGCAAGGAAAGCTTTGATTCCAATCAAAGCTGGAAAGCAAAAAAAGAAGCCCTACAAAGTTGAAGAAAAAGAAAATAGAGAAAATCCCGTAACTCAAAAACATGCTCCAAAAAGGTCATGAAATCTTTGTTATATCTTAATTTTTCTTTTGAAAAATTACTCCTTGATGTTAGAATAATCCTTGGGAACAAAATTTTCTTGTGTTTGTGGTGAAAATTGGCTTGAATATGGGTGAAATGTTGGTTGTTCTTAAGTGACGGGATTGCAGCCAAGGTGTTTGATAAATGTTCGATGAGAATGCTTTTAGTTATAGTTGGGAACTTTGATTCTTAATTTTCATTTCTTGGGATATTGAGACTTAGTATATCATTCTGCTATTGAATTCAATGCTCATTAAACTCAACTTTACTAGTGCACACTTGTGATCACCTTGTTCTTCATAATCCTAGTTGTAGTTGTGTTTGTTTCTTTGTTCTTGCTAATTCTTGTTTGTTTCTTATTTAGAAGTGTTTTCTTGTGCATCTAAGTGTTTGTTCTTATGTTGATTGAGTCTACATTTCTTGAAATTCTTGATTAAAACTTAATTGCTTGAGGTTCCCAACAAGTGTTTGTTGAAATTTCCCTATGACCCCCTAATTGAGAAAATCCATTGATTTGTGTGATTCACTAAGTTGGACTAAATCTTTAGCTATTAGGGAGAATTGGGATTGAACAAAAAGGCTTGAGTATTGAGAAAAATGCAAGAGGATGAGTCTATTACTAAAAGAGCCTAAGAGAGCAAATATAAGCATGGAGTGATCAACCTTGAGAGCCAACACACAAGGAAGTGAATTGATTATCTATTTTTCTTTATAATCTTTTTTGTTTTGCAAGTATACGTAAGTAAATATTCCATCACCATGGCCCATGATTAAGAGATCTCTAGGCCTAACCCAAGTGGACCTAGTAGACCTCAAGAAGAACAAATTGATGCTAGGGGTTTACATGAAGATTTGCAAGCTATGATGAGGACTATGCAAAGTGAGTTCCAAAACATGACAAGGGAGTTGATAAATCATCTTGGACAATCTTCTACTGTCGCACAAAAGAGAGGCCAAGAGCGATTTGAAGTACTTAGCCTTAGGATGAGGGATAGCGATGCCTATACCCCTCGGTTAAATGCCCGACAAGAGGAAGAGTGGGATGAGTACTCAATCGGGGAATTCCCACAAGCTCCTATGAGAGGGGGAAGACTTGGTATGAGAGGAGGACGAGGTAAGGGCCAAGGAAGGAATGGTGGGAACAACCTAAGGGGGTTAGAAAGAGAGTTTGAGGGAGTTGTTGAATGGTATGAGGGGGAACAAGTTGAAGCTCTTAGGGAACACCATAGAGGATGGGGCAATAGAGGAGGAAGGAGAGAAGGAAATGAAGAGGAGAGGGAGTTAAATCATATTAAATTGAAAGTGCCTATATTCTATGGCAAGAGTGACCCCGAAGCATATTTCGAGTGGCAGAGCAAGATGGAGATCTTCCTAAAAAGTCATACCTATAGTGAGAGGTCAACGGTGAAGTTAGCTATTTTGAGATTTTCGAAGTATACTTTGGTTGGGTGGGAGCAAGTTAGTGCACAAAGGAGACAAATGAAAGTGGAAACCGTGGCTAGTTGGAATTTATTGAAAGATATGATGAGGGCAAGGTTTATACCACACCATTACTACAATGATCTTTACCAAAAGCTCCAATCACTCAAGTAAGGGAACAAGAGTGTGGAAGATTATCATAAAGAGATAGAAGTAATGTTGATGAGAGTCCAAATCAATAAGGATCCTAGAGTAACGAGGCCAATGTTCTTGGGAGGATTAAATAGGAAAATTGCCAATTTGGTAGAATTGTACCCCTATGATCGATTAGAGGATATGGTACATATCGTTATGAAGATTGAGAGATAATTAACGAGGAGGGCATTTACTAGACCACTACTTCCAAACCCCAACACTACTAGCAAGGTACCATTTAAGAAGAATGAAGCCCCTAAACCATTCCAAAGGGACTTCAACAAACTAAGGGAGGCAAGGAAACCTAGAGAAAGTTGGAACAAAGACAAGGGAAAATTCATGGAGAGGCCACAAAAGAACAGGGATATCAAGTGTTTTAAGTGCCTTGGATATGGACATACTTCCCATGAGTGTCCAAGCAAGAGAACGATGTATACTAATCTCTATGGTAGGGTTTCTACTGACGAAGAAGAAGAGGGAGAAAGGTACCAAGGAGACCAAGAGGGAAATGGAGAAAAGGAAAGTGATGAAGGGGAAGTTGTTGGTCAAGAATACTCTTTGGTGGGAGTCACATGAAGGTCATTGAATTCATAAGCCATTGAAGATCAAGACCACCAATAGAGAGAGAACATTTTCTGCACTAGGTGTCTAATCAATAAGTCTCCTTATAGTGTCATTGTGGATAGTGGGAGTCACACTAACATGATTAGTGCAAACTTAGTTGAGGAATTAGACATGAGTTGGATTAAAATCCCAAGCCCTACAAATTGCAATGGTTGAACGATAGTGGGGAAATGAGAGTAAACAAATAAGTTTTGGTGTCTTTTGGGATGGGGAAATATAAGGATGATGTGCTATGTGATGTGGTACCCATGCAAGTGGATCACTTACTTCTAGGAAGGCCTTGACAATATGATAGGCATATAAAGCATGATGGGAGGAAGAATACTTTTTCCCTACTCAAGGAGGGAACTAAGTTACCCTCACCCCCATAGCCCCTAGTGAGGTGAACAATGATCAAAGAATCATAAAGGAGAAAGAAAAGAAGAAGGGAGCGCAAGATGGCAAACAAAAACACGAAATTGAGAGAAAAGAACAAGAGAGGAAAGAAAAAGAGTTGAGAGAGATGATAGACAAACAAGTACCTTTGACGATCAAGGATAGGAGTAAGCAAGGACAAAAGAGGGAAGGTAAAAGAAGAGTGAATTTCTTTGCAAAAGAAAGTGAGTTCATAAAAGCTATAGAAGCTAAGGAACCGGTTATTCTTCTTTTATGCAAAGGTTCTTATGTTTTTACTAATGATTCTATATTATCTTTACCTAAGGAAAGTGCAGTTATTCTTCAACAATTTGAAGACGTTTTTCCAAATGAGGTGGTCAACCGAACACTTATCTAATTCTTACAAACCATAATCAAGAAGAACTTGAACAATTGGGAGGAATGCTTACCACACCTTGAGTTTATTTACAAAAGGGTTATTCACTTTACCACTTCTTATTCTCCTTTTGAAATTATGTATGGTTTTAACCCTCTAACTCTTTTAGAATTGGTTCCCTTGCCTATAAGTGAACGAATGATTCTTGATGGAGCTAATAAGGTGATAATTGTGAAAGCACTGCGTGTAGACGAAGGCAATGATTCAAAGACAAATCCATTTCAAGAAGGGGGAAATGATGAGACTCCGCTTCATCATGGAAGTCAAGATCAAGGAAGGGGAGGCGTGACTATGCAAGGACAAGGAACGATGACAAGATCTGGGTCCAAGAAGCTTCAAGATAATTTTCAATTGCCCATAAAACTATCGTTGAGGAAAGAAGAGGGTTGGAAGGTTGAGAAAGCTAGCCAAGAGCTCATTTTTTATGGGAGCAAGAAGGACCCCAACAAGAATACAAACCGGCAACAAATACAGATAAAATTCAACCAAATGAGGCCTTACAGTAGACAGTCGGCGCCAGCCCAAGCATCCGAACCGGTGCTGGCCTCAATCTGCAACATAACCGGCCTGAAGGCAGTGTACAATCGGCTCCGGCTTCAAGGGCCCTAGCCGGCGCTGGCTCTGGCCCTACGTTTTTTATGTTTTCCCCGATTTTCTCCAATAGTGTTTGTAAAGACTTATTAAGACCCTAAACTATAATAGAACCTCAGGGATTACTTAGCTAGGGTTAGAATAGTATAACTAGAACCTTTAGTGATTTAACAAGACAATTCGCACACTTTATTCAAAATTTGAGAGAGAATCTTGAGAGGCCCTAACCTCCTTGTTTTTCTTGTTCAAGACCATACTTAAGGGTTAGTCCTCCTTATAAATGAGTCTATAAATCTTTTAGATAATCCAATGTGGTTTCTTTGAATGGGTCTTAGTTGTTTTGCTTTTCTAAGGTTTGTTTGAATTCCATTACTTGTGTGCCTATTTTCTCTATTCTATTTGTTCTTGTTTACCTTTGTTGCTTCAAGGATATTGGGGTGAGATTATAGTAGAACTTTCTACTATTCTTGAGGGTCTTTGAAGCTTAGTTCTTCAAGGATTTGATAGAGGGTAGGTTGTTATCTCATTTTCTCCTTTTGTCTCAAGAAGAATCTCTATTTTTGGTCTCGTTAGTTGAGCTAAACTCCTTACCAGTTAAACCACCCATAACACCAAGAAAAAACCCACTCAAGATCATATCAGAACACATCCTTAGTCCTTCATAAGTATTTAAGGATGTTCTTTATAGCCACCCAATGACTCTCACCAAGGTCGGGTTGGTATCTGCTCATCACATTAAGAGCACAAGATACATCGGGTCTTGTACATATCATAGCGTACATGATAGATCCAACTGCTAAAGCATACGCAATCTTACTCATGTGATCCCTTTCAACTTGTGTCTTGGGAGACATCGACTTCGAAAAGCTTACACCATGTGACATGGGTAAGAACCCCCCCCCCCCCCCCCTTTTTTTGGATTGATCCATGCTAAACCTCTTTAGCATTTTATCTATGTATGTAGACTATGAAAGACCTAGCAACTTTTTGAATCTATTTCTATAGATTCTTATTCCAAGAATATAGATTGTTTCTCCAAGGTCTTTATGGAGAATTGTTTGGACAACCAAATTTTAACCGTTTACAAGACAGGTATATTGTTCCTATTACCAATATGTTATCTATATAAAGTAAAAAGAAAATGATTACGCTCCCACTGACCTTCTTGTATACACAAGGCTCATCCATGTTTTGAATGAAACTAAACTCTTTGATTATTTCATCAAAATGGATGTTCCAACTCCTAGAAGCTTGCTTAAGTCCATAAATGAACCTTTGTAGCTTACACACCTTTGTGCCATCGCTGGATGTGAAATCCTCAGGTTATGTCATATACACTTCCTTAGTCAGATTTCTATTTAAGAAAGTTATTTTCATATCCATTTGCCAAATCTCATAATCATAATGAGTAGCAATGGCTAGGAGTATCTTGATGGATTTTAACATGGCTACTGGCGAGAAGGTTTCGTCATAGTCAATACCATGTTGTTGATGATAACCCTTCGCCACTAGACATGCTTTATAGGTAACTAAGTTACCATCTATGTCTGTTTTCTTCTTGAAAATCCATTTGCACCTAATATGTTTAATTCAATTAGGTGGATCAACTAAAGTCTATACTTGATTGTCGTACATGAAATTCATCTCTGACCTCATGGCCTTAAGCCATTTGCCAAATTCTGAACTGTTCAGAACATCCTTGTAGGTAGTAGGCTCATCTTCATCTATGAGCAATACGTCATTGTGGTCACTAATGAGAAATCTATATCTCTCAAGTGCCACACGTATCCTACTAGACCTATGAGATTCTTGTGTAGTACAAGGTTCATCTATTCTCTCAATAGATGTGGAATCAGACGATTGATCCTTGTTTGTTTGATCTTCTTGAACTTTACTAAGTTCAATTTTACTCCCACTATCCCCTTTGAACATATGCTCATTCTCTAAGAAGATGGCATGCTTTGAAACAAACACTTTATTTTCAGAGGGTAGGTAAAAGTAATATCCGAAAGATTCTTTCAGATATCCTACAAACAAACACTTGTCAGACTTACTATCAAGTTTGTTTGACTGTGGCCTTTTGACAAAGGTAGGACAACCCCATAATCGCAAGTGAGATAACTTTGGTTTCTTACCAAAGAACATCTAAAATGGAGTAGAATAAACCGATTTTGTTGGAACTCTGTTTAGTATATAAACTAAAGTCTCTAGTGCATACTCCCAAAACGATTTTGGTAGGTCTACAGAAGCTATTATGGTCTGTACCATGTCTAGAAAGATTCGATTCCTTCTCTCAGATACACCATTAGGTTGAGGTGTATGTGGTGGAGTCCATTGAGATAATATCCCATTATCTCTAAGATAACTCAGAAACTCTTGACTCAAGTATTCTCCTCCTCAATCAGATCTTAGAGTCTTAATACTTTTGCCAAGTTGTTTCTCTATTTCGTTCTTAAAGTCTTTGAACTTATCAAAGGCCTTAGATTTGTATTTCATTAATTACAAATACCTGTATTGTAAAAAATCATTGATAAAGGTAATAAAATAATTATAACCTCCTCTTGCTTATATTGACATTGGGCCACATACATCAGAATGTATGAGTTCTAATAACTCCTTGGCCCATTCTCCTTTTCCTAAAAAAAGAGTTTTAGCCATTTTACCTAATAAACAAAACTCACATGTGCCATATGATTCATAATCAAATGACCCTAAGTCACCAAGTTTGTGTAACATAAAAACACAATTTTCGTTTACATGGCCCAAATGACAATGCCATAAGTAAGAGGTGTTAGAGTTATCTATTTTAGGTTTCTTATTATTTATATTGAGAATTGGATTATCCAAGTCTAGAACATATAAACCATTAACTAGAGTTACTGAACCATAATGAATATCATTCAACGAAAAAGAACAACATTTATTCTTAAATATCAAATGAAATCCATTTAATTCCAAACATGCAACTAAGATAATGTTTTTCATTAAACCTGGTACAAAATAACAGTTTTGTAATTCTAGAATCAATCCCGAAGGCAGGTTCAGCTTGTATATCCCCACAATAAGTGCAGCAACCTTTGCTACATTTGCAGTACGTAGGTCCACATCACTTTTCTCTAACCTTCTACTGCTCTTTAGTCCCTGCAAGTTATTGCACAATGAGATCCACATCTAGTATCGAATACCCATTTCTCATTTCTAAAGGCAGTATTTATCTCAATCATTAACATATTCGGAGTAGAAGTAGAAGTGCTCGTAAGCTTCTCTTTCTGCTTCTTATCCTTAATGGTCTTTAAGTAGGCCTTGCAGTTGTGCCTCCAATGGCCCATCTTTCCACAATGATGGCGTGGGCCCTTGGCAGCAGTGTCCTTCTTGTTCACACCACCTTTGGGCTTCATGGGAGCTTTCTTCTTTTTCTTTTGAACTTTCTTCTTATAAGAAGAAGATTCTACCATTAAAACTGCATTGGAATTCATCTTCATGGAGGACTCTGCAGTTTTGAGAAGATTGATCAACTCAAGAATGGTGGACTCAATCATGTTCATCTGATAATTAATCATAAATTGTGAGAAACTATTAGGCAAATACTGTAGAATTAAGTCAACACTTAAGTCATGACCCATTGCAAACCTGAGAAATCCAAGCTTCTCTATCAAGCCCAACATCTTCAGCCCATGAGTGGCCACAGAAGAACCCTCTGCCATTTTACAATGGAATAGCTGCTTCGAGATCTCATATCTCTCAGTTCTAGCTTGGGCGTCAAACAGCTTTCGAAGATGTAGTATAATCGATTGAGCATCCATATACTCATGCTATTTTTGTAGCTCAGGAGTTATGGATGCCAGCATAATACATGATGTTGTATCACTATTCTCCTTGTGCCTTTTGTGGATAGCATTAGCATCTTAAGCTAGTAGTGGAGGAATAGGAGCATCTAGTACGTAGAGCAACTTTTTCGATTTGAGAATGATTCTCAAATTTCTATACTAATCAAGGTAGTTTGATTTGTTTAACTTGTTGGTTTCCAAGATGCTGCGTAGATTTAGGTTTGTAGACATAATGCAAGTATCCTAGATGTAAAGATAAAGAGGATTAGCTACTGTATATGCACATGAAATGCAAATAATTAGGACTTTAATTAAATGCATTTTTACTCCACTATTTTACTCAAACCAATAGCCCCCACCACTGATTGGGGAAAGCCCGTTAGAAGCTTTCCTAATGGATCGATATCTAAATTCCTCAAGAATAACCTTAGGTTTGCCCAAAAAGCCACCCTTGAGTTCATTAGTAGGTATCCAATACCAATTACATCGTATGTAACTATCAGATCATTATGTGATTAACAACTTTTAATCTTAAAGCCTTTTGAGCTACCCCAACTTTTCCTCTAAATTTCTTTATGCTTGAGTTTGTTCAACAGGGATAAAGAATTTAGTTAAACCTGACCCATTAATAAGAAATTTAATTCCATAGCTTGAACATTCCTGATGTCAAGTAAGCTTGGGTTTTCCTAACAACTTGGTCTCGAAAAAGGACTCTTGTTCTTACTATATCAACAGAAGGAATTAGGTTTAATATTAATTGAGGAATTTGTTCCTTTTAGTGATTTCAATAAATGACATGCATAAAAATTAATAAATCACATAATTGATAATCATGGTAATAAAGGGATTACGTGGTATGGTTATGGACTTTACCCTAAATTAATTCCTTTGAGCCATAAAAGAAATTAATATAGTTATCCCTATATGTTCATGTATGATTTAAGTAGAAGGTCTTACATTCTCGCCTTATTTTGGTTGCCATCTCTAGAATAAAATAATTCTACTCCTATCTAACCTATGTTAACTAAGTACATAATTTCCTAAAGAAAGAAAACCTCGAGTTACATTCGAGGAGAGTTAGATGAAAAGAAAATTACACAAGAATTCTAGAGAAGGTAGGACACGCAGACCCTTTTTTATAAAAACCAAAACTGTAAAATGCATGAACAGATATAATTGGTTCCATAACCATCCACCATGCCATTAATTATGCTTAAACAAAACAAATATATAACTTTTATTATTCCAAAATCACTATTTTGAAAAAATAAAACAAATTCTAAAATAATATTTTAGAAAAATACATTAATTTTAAAATTTCAAAATCAGTATTATGAAAAATAAAATTGTTTGACTCAAAAATAATTTTGAGAAAATGCCTTTGGGTCCCATCTTTCATCAAATAAGATTTTTCCTTTTCAAACTCTATTTCAAATTTATTTTTAATTGCTGAAACGTCGAAACAAAGCAGAACCGCTCCGGTTTGGAAGCTAGAGCCGGTGCCAGCTGCGGTTTGGTTTTAAGGAAACATTTTTCACCAGAAACGATTTCTGGACGTCATGAAACAGCACACAACCGGTGCCGGTTATGGAGCAGGAGCTGGTGTCGGTTGTAGTCGGGAGTAGGCGGCGGGTTTTAAAATTTTTTCAGAAATTTTCCAGAAACAATTTCTGGAGCCTTCTTCTTCCACAAAAGTTTGGTGAGAATAATTCTTAGCAGAGTTTTTCTGTTTTGAAGCTCAAAACAACAACCAATTTGTTAGTTTAAACAAAAATAGAACAAAAAATTAGGATGAAACAGAAGGCAACAACATGTTCAAGAAAACGTTTTTCTACAAAAAAAAAAAAAAAAAAAAACCTTCAGCACATAACGAAACCATTTTTTGAAATATGCTGTAACTTTTACACAATCATATTGTGCTACGACTTAACCGACAATGCTCGAAACGATTTTGACTCGAGTGAAAACAGTTTTCACAGTGAACAAAGACAAACACGAATACATGAAAATAGCTTTTCATGCCAAAACTAATGTCTGCAATCCACACATAGCATGGCTCTGATACCACTGTTGGGTATCTCTCACTCATATCATATATAGCGCAGCGAAAAAATATGAACGAGATACCAACCCAAGATCCACATATATGTGGAAAACAAGACATAAAGAGAACAAAGGTAATAGCTTTACCTTTCTTTGAGCGTCTGGAAAACAAAATTTTTCCTTCTATAAGTCGAGACGCGATCCAACAATCCTCTTGATCAAACACCACGAGAGTTGAATGTCCAACCATTATAATCACAGTGTGTGATTATCTCTAATAGAAATCCACACGGAGGATCACACTTAAGTACCAAGATGTTTATGTGCTAGCATAAACTAAAGTGGTGGTTAGGGTTCTTCTTGTTTTTCAGGAAAAACGAGACATAGAGAAGAGAAGGTTGGAAGCTGTTGTTTTGTGGATCACCCTTACCCTTAGGGTTTCGTGCATATCCTATATGTCACAAAAGATTACTAGAAAAACTGAGAATTCTAAAAAAGTTATAATTCCCTAATTGTAATTGGAAACATCAAGTTCTCTCAATTATAATTTGGCCCATAAATTATAACTAATTATAATTTGGTTACAACAACTTCTCTTTCTCGTAATTAACCCCACTATATTATCAAATAACATCTTGAGTATATAATCCTCTATTTTGTGTGACCTATTAGGTTTTTTAGTCAATTGGTAGCAAACATGAATTAATTCAAATGTCTTTGAGATTAATAATTCATAATTAATTAGAATTAATTCTATTAATTTTAATCAGGATTGGTTTATTAATTCATCAATTAATAAATCCATATTCACAGATCATGAGCGGTATCTAGCAACACATCATGACCACTCAAGAGTCCAAGAAGTCAAGTGGCTTTACATGAACCCTTCAATAACAAACTACAATGCAATTAACTCCTTTCACCATGCAATATCTCATTCGATTTGGAGTATGGAATTAGTGTCAACTCCCTCCAAAATATATATTAATTCTGGCTCAAATATAATAGTACTTGTACTAGGAATGCACTACTCTAGATGTGCATCAATTGGAACTATTTTCAATGCACAGTCGCCTTAGCTAAGGACGTCTCGAGTAGTAATTCGTATAAATGGCCGTGAGATATTTGCCCCTTGTAGGGTTTCTAAATTAATTAATCAAATTAAATGCAGTGGAAAATAGCAAGAAATCTAAGCCATGGATCACGGGTTTGTAGTAGAAACGGGAATAAGAGAAGATCACGCTTATTACCTCTTGAAGCCGGAATTTAAATTTTTCTTGTTCCAAGAACGCAGGCGTGATCTAGATCACAAAACCGGTTCACAGTAGCTCAACTGAAGTCCAAGAAAGAACTCCCTCTAATGATAATCCACACAAGGTCGAACGCTCACAATCTCACAATTCTATGCTAGTAGAATTTAAGAGGCTAGGGTTTGATTAATAAGAGAGAGACGGCTGGGGTTTGATCAAGACAGAGGTAGAGAAATAGTTTTTCTGTTATTGCGTGAATAGTCTGTGTCTCTTACCCTAAGGAAACCATTTCCTTATATTTATAGATTTATAATCACCGTAAATTGTAACTTAGTCCTTCAACGTCCAATTGTCAACAAATTGGTCCTTGAAGTTTACTTAATTACAATTAGGTCCCAGGAATTATAACAAACTTATAATTCACCTATAAATATATTCCCTTCTCTTAATTAACCCCACAATATTATCAAATAATATATTTGAGCATTCAAACCTTTATTATGTGTGACCCATTAGGTTTCCTGGTCTTATTGGTAGCATAATATGAATTAATTCTAACAATATTAGAATTAATAATCCTTAATAAAATAAAGAATTTAATTTATTAATTCTGTAATTAATAAATCCATATTTAGCATATCAAGAGCGACATCTAGCAATGACTCTTGACCACCCAAAAGTCCAGAAAGTCAAGTGGCTTGACATAAACCTTTCAATAGCAAATTATCAGTGCAATGAACTCCTTTCACCATATAATATCTCATTCGGTCTAGAGCATGGAATTAGTGCCAACTCCCTCCAGAATATTATTACTTCTGGCCCGGATATTTTAGTACTTGTTCAAGAAATCCATTACTCAATATGTGTATCAATTGGAACCATTTTCATCACATAGTCGCCTTGGCTAAGGACTTCATGAGTAATGATTTCTACAAGTGGCCTTGAGATATACTCTCCTACTATTAGGAGTGGTGAATCCTTTATTGACTTTCTCAACTACTTTTGTTTACTTTACGTTGTACCCAATATCCATCCTATAGGCAGTCCTAGATAAGACTCCAAAGATTAGAATCAAAGTATAACGTTCATTAAACAAAGTACCTTGGAGATCTCAAGTCTAAGGATACTTGCACACTTGCTATAATGAGATTCTATCACTGGCACTAAATAGTTATCCAAGTGATTATCTCGTAGCTAGGTCATTCAATGAACTTGTTCCAAAATAAGCATCCACACGTTAATCCTGAGTATCCCAATACTCACAGATATGAGAATCACCGCTTGATCCAATCAAGAGATATAACATGTGCCAGTCTTGGCGTATTAATAATGTCACATCTTATTAATACTATGACTGGGGATTATTTAAGTACAAACACTGTATAGTGTAGTACGAATCTCACATCATGATCTCTATTATGATTTTCTTAACACTGTGTTGTACTAGGAACTTTATCTAATGGTTTGTACACATATTTAGATATAACAATCAAACTGAAAGATAAAGAAATGCCTCTTATTAATTTAATATGTAATATACATGGTACAAGTGATTGCCTCTAGAGCACAACACTAACACCCCTACTATTAGGAGTGGTGAATCCTTTATTAACCATTTCAACTACTCTCATTTATCTCAAAATGTACTCAATATCCATCCCATAGGTGGCCTTCGATCTGGCTCCAGAGATTGGAATCAAAGTAGAAAGCTCAGCAAACAAAGTACCTTGAAGATCTCAAGTCTAAGGATACTTGCACATTTGCTATATTGAAATTATATCACTAGTACTAAATGGTTATCCATGTGATTATCTCATAGCTAGGTCATCCAATGAACTTGTTCCATTAACAAGCATCCACGTATTAACTTTAAGTATCTCAATACTCACGGATATGAGAACCACCGCCTGATCAAATAAGGAAGTCTAACGCATACCAGTCTTAATGCATTAATGATGTCTTGTCTCATTAATACTACGACTAGGGACTATTTAAGTACTAACACTATACAGTGTAGTAGGAATCTCATATCATGATCTCTATCATAATTTCCTTAACACAGTGTTGTACTAAGGACTTTATATAACAGTTATATTGTATAAAAGTAAACAAACAAAACTGTAAGATAAATAATACCTTTTATTAAAATAAAATGTGTCATATACAATGACAAGTGATTACCTCTAGGGCATAACACCAACAGTTTTAGCTAAATTGATGACAAAAAGGCAGCTTCAATTCCAGCTTAGAATGCAGCGGATTGTGCTGGGAATTTTTCTAGTTTTGTACAGTTTGAGCAGTCCAAAAATTGCACAGAATTTTCAGCCTTCAAGCTCACATAAAATGACCATTTTTCTAGCAGCAAATGGGTAGGATTACTGGCTGAATTTTTCGAAAGCTGGTCTACAAAAATTCTGAAAATTTTCTAGATTTTCCATCACTAAAACATGAACAACATGAAGGTAGGATTGAGGGATTTAACCATGGTGTTTTATTTCTCTTGGGAACCCATCCTAATTCTTCTCCCTAATTTCGGCACTCCTCTATCCCCAAGAGCTGATTTTTGAATTCTATTGCTAAGGTATTATCATAGATTTTTTTTTGGAATTAAAGAAGAGATTAATGGATTTTGGATAATTTAAATTATGAAGATGTTAGGACAAAGCTAGAGGTAATAAAAGGGACAAGAATTTCTCTAGAATTGTTTTTAGGACATGATTATATAATCAAGACATTCTCTTCATGTCTCCCCAAAGACAACAATCCGATCTTTAAGGAATGTAAGAAAAACAAAAATTCAAACATAGCTAAGATAATCACGGGTGAAACCCCAACTAAAACCAACCCTAGAGTAAGGGGGTCGGGATGCATGTCATATTTTCTTACATGCATAAATATATATTTGAATGATTTATATGTGCTTTGGAATTGTGATTTATAGTCTAGAGGATTTAGTTGTGCTTATTGAGTAGGAAGGGTAAATTGGTAATTTTGCTTGAAGTGAAAATAGGGAGATAGCTTGAAGATTAAATAGGAAGAATATTTAGAAGAGAAAATAGAATTAAGAGTTATTGTGGTTTAGTGGTTAGAGCTTTGGAATTAATCTCTAAGGTCTTGAGTTCAAATCCCACCAATTAAGTTTTATCGTGATTAAATTTTATTTTATGTAAGGTGGATATTTTCAGCCCTTGCATGCCATAAGAGGAAGTAGGAGTGTTATCTTAGGGGAGACATGAAGGAAATGTCTTAATCCTAGTCTTATGTCCTACAAGAATTCTTAAGGGATTCATGCCCTTTTGTTCCCTAACTTATCTTTAATTCTTCACCAAATAAGCTTGTTCAATTATCCAAATTCATGTTTTAATTCCAGAAAATTCAGCAAGGTTATTGATCTTGGAATTTTTAAAAAAATGGCCCTTAGAGGATAGAGTTTGACTAAAAATGGAGAAGGAGTTAAGGAAGGTTCCCAAGAGAATTAATCTCCATGGTTAAACCTTCAAACTCCACTCCATAAGTGTTCATCTTCTTCATGGCAGCAATCTGGAAATTTTCCAGTTTTTTGGTCAGTTCAGCTTTCGAAAACTTCAGCCATTTTTCTCACTCAAATGCTGCCAGAAAAATAGCTAATTTGTTCAGCTTGAAGACTGAAATCCTTTGCCAAAATTCGGACTGCACAAAAGCTGTGCAAACCAGGACAGTTACGCAGCATGGCAGGCCAAAAACCAAGCTGTTTCTTCTACCTTTCAAACCAGTAATTTAACTCTATCTTTCTTCCATAAAGAAGTCTAGAAACCAGACTTAAAGGACCCTTCAATACCTCTTCAAACTCACTGCAAGTCAGCTGGAGCAATGCAGAAAAAAATGCACAAAAAATTCCAGCAAGCCATTCGAAAATCAAACCAAAAATTCCAACATTGCGTCCTCTTCAAACCTTATCCGAAAATCACTTCGACTTTCTATGAAATTAACCTTGGTCAGCCATGAACTGAACTTCATCACCTCCTCTATTGATTTGCATGAATGAACACCATAGCTACTCCTTAAATTCCTCTTTCAATTACTCCAATCAAGCTTCCAATTAGAATTCAAAATTTCAGCAAATTGCTCCATGAAAACCTCCATGGTTTAAGCTTCAAACAACTAGAAGTTTCCCCACCATTGCACTCAACATTTCAGCCACCATATAACCACTTCAAACCTCATTCATCTCAATAAAACCTCAGCAATCCAGTCGGCCATTGAAGCTCCCAAAGAACTTCTATCAATCAAACCAATCTACTATATCTTCTACCTTAAGTCACTCCATGAATTACTCCTTTTGAAATTCAAATGATCAGATTTCCCTCTTCCCCCTAATTTGAAAATCCAATCACAAGAATCCTACTAACCATTCGACCAATACATTTTAGCAATTTCGTCCAGCTCTCTCCATTCTCTCCATTTCTCCAAGAACACCAAGAACACACACCACCATTCTCCAAGCCTAAGACTACTCCAAACACCTCTAATCCCTTCCAAAAACTCCAGATCATGTCTACTCACCCTCTAGAGTCCATTTTTGTATTTTATAACATCAAACATTGAAAACAAAATTCTGCTATCGGATCAAAACCAGAATTTTTCTTGAAGATTCAAGAACTCTCTCAAGGTAACCAAGAACAATTTTGATCATCTTCCTTCCTTCAATCTTTAACATAATATATTGATACTCTCTCTCTCTCTCTCTCTCTCTCTCTCTCTCTCTCTCTCTCTCTCTCTCTCTCTCTCTCTCTCGGCCAAAATGGTTGTTTCAACCATGGCCGTTTGTCTTCTTCTTTCTTGGATGATTCAAGTGTCCCAAGCGTGTGGATTCCCTTGAATCTTCATCAAGGTAGTCATCAAACAAGTATGTCTCTTTAACCCTCTTCTTAATTCTAAAATCATGTCTCTTGGATGTTGTTAGAAAAGGATAGAATATGATTTGGGAATTGAGTATGCGTTTGTATAAAGGAGTTGAGATTCGAGAATGAGGATGTTTTGCCATGGTTAAGTTTTTCTTGTGGATTGATGTATGTTTTTCATGTCTTAAGTGAGTTGGATGGTTAAGAATGCTAGATATTATGTCACCTTTAGTGAATAGAGTATTATGTTCTTGTTTTCATTGAAGCCATGTATATAATTATGCTTAGTAGAGATTTAGCCTTATGATAGTTGGTTTAGATTTAAGCCTTTATTCATAAATGGATTGGTTTATTGATTGATGTTGAATTTTATGTTCATGATTATTGGTAGGAATAGGAGAATTATGATCATGACCTTGTTGATCCTAAGCTATCTTAATTGACCAACTTTACTACATTAATAAAAAAATTAATACTATATTTTCCTCCAATAATTTCGAAAATCCTAGAAAGCTTTGGAATTGGATTATTAAATGAAATAGTGATATTTTAGCCAAATAAATGATATCTTTTATTAAAAATAATATATATATATATATATTATAATAATGGTAATAAATAAGACATTTTATATAAATAATCATAATAGGTAAAATATTAATCTTGTAGGTCATATATTCATCAATACTATTAATAAAGTATTTATTACCTTTTGATCAAAATTTAATAAAATTTACTATTAACTTTATTTACCAATTATTTTCTATCTATTAATTATTAATTAAGAGATTATTAATAATTTATTATTTTTAATAATATCATCTAAGACTTAGGACCCTTCATCGAATAAACCCTAGTTTATTTATTAATAACAAAGATTTATATTTAAGCCTATAACTTATTATCCCTAGTTATTTTATTATCAAGCTAGACTTATTTTGTAAAACCCTTTATCATCTAGCCTTAAAGCTTAGGACATTAGGGTCATGATTATAATAAGTTGAACTAGGATTATTTATGGAAGCGAATATAGCTTGAGTGTAACCATATGGCATGTGTTTACCCCAGGCGGGGTTAGGTCAGCTTTGGAAGATCTTTGAATTAGCTCAAGCAAAGGATCAAGTATGCTCCTGCATAAAACTTATTTGATGACAAAAGGTTACTATGGCAAGACAAACACGAAGCGTGTGGACACTCAATTTTGTAAAGGTAATTAAAGACTATTTCCTTTCTTGTTTCAGTCAAACAAATTATTTGAAAATCAACAAGCAGTCTTACTCAAATACCAAACTCTTTCTAAAACCAACTTTGACACGAATTTTAGAAACCCTTAATTGCCATTTCCAAATAAAGCAATGTTTTATTAGTTTTCTCCCAAGTGGGACAATCAACGTTGAATACTCAATAAGGGTAGGCTAGTAGTACTAGTTTTGAAGAGCAAGAGCGAGTCTTCTGGCAAGAGGCCACATTCAGAAGATGAACTCAACTTGGAGAATCGACAATACTACTTAGTCACGCCGGTCTGAGCTAGCAAGTTTCAGTCATGTGGACTGTGTGTTTCCGGAGTGGACAACTGGTTTGTTTGGGTGTAGAGAAGAATGAGTATCTTACCCGGTAGACCGTACACCTACCTTTTGTCAGTCTACACAAAGTGTGGCATTCTGACCATTATATGGTCATGGGGCCCAACGTGTGATCACTCATGGCCGCCCATTTGAGTGGTTATATTTATTGTGCACTTGTATGGTTTGAAAAGAGAAAAACACTACTCTTTATTTTAACCTTATTTATTGCTTGCCAGCTCTCTCTCTCATGCAATGTTTGCAACTTGCATTCATGAACTATTTTACCAGAACACTCAAAGCACACACGGGCTTACTGAGAATTTTATCTCATCACCTTTATGCCATGTTTTCAGGTCAATCCTGCTGTGGAGATGAGTAGCTAGTTTGTTGCCTACTTTGAAGACATTATGTTATTTAGATTATGTATTGTTTTGAGAGATGATTGTAAACAATTTATTTTGGAGTTGTTCTTGAATTTTGGGTTGTAATAAGTTTAAATTTTAAGGTATTTTTTTTGTCATTGGTGTGACCTAATTATAAAGACCCATTGTCCTTTGGACGGGGCGACATCCCCAACCCTGGCGGGCCTAGGTAGTGGGGTGTTACGTCATGAATAAAACTTAAGTGATGGGATTTGAACTCATGACCTTAGAGATTAATTCACAAAGCTCTAACTACTTAACCATATTAATTCTTATTCTTATTTTCTCACCCAAATATTCTTCTTATCTAACCCTCAAGCCATCTTCATATTTTAACCTCAAGAAAAATTATCTTTTTATCCTTCCTACCCAATAAGCATATATAAGCCATTTAACCTATAAGCCACAATTCTAAAGCACATAAAATCATTCAATATATATATATATATATATATATTTTATGCAGAATAATATGATATGCATCCCAACCCCCTTACTTTACGGTTGGCTTTAGGTGGGGTTTCATAGCTTTCACTACTTTAGATCCTCTCTTTTCTTCCCTAAACTTTTATCAAATAAGTCATAAGCCTGATTTTCTTTTCTTCCTCGTGGCAAACCGAACACGCCGATTAGCAAGAGGACAATAATGTAGTTCTCATGGGGAAGGCAAATAGCTTGTGTTGCTGATTAAAACACTTGCACTTTTGGTTCTTCTAAGGTAAGCCAAAAATTGAATTCTAGCTGTTATGTATAGATGGTTTTGATGTAAATATGGTCGAAATATGAGATTGTGAATATTAAGGGTGTATCTTGTTTGGTAGGGTGGGCTAGAATAAGGCTAACTGATGCTTGAGAAGCTTTATCTGTTTTAGGATTAGATCTAATCTTTTCTGGGGGAACATAAGGAAAATCTGGAAAGGATTTGGTATGTGTTTTGTTAGATAGAATTATATAATCTAAATATTATGTGGTGGCTATGATTTCCCAATCTGTGGAGCAGTTTCTTCTGGGTGACTCCAGTATATATATATATATATATATATATATATATATATATATATATATGATATTAGTTGTTGCTAGTGGGAAAATTAAGTTATAAATAACTATAGTTGCTATTCTTGATGATATCGATACTACTATTATTACGGTACTGTTATTGTTGTTATTACTACAGCTATTGTTGTTGTTGTTGTTGTTGTTGTTGTTGTTGTTGTTGTTGTTGTTGTTGTTGTTGTTACCACTATTTTATTAATATTGTTTGTATGTTGTTATTTGATTACTTAAATAATTACTAAGCTTATCTATTTAATTATACAATTAATTGTGAATTCGTTAATGTTAATATTAAAATTATTATATTTCAAATATAATCCTTATGGTATAATTTAAAAATGTGTGTGTGTGTGTGTGTGTGTGTGTGAGAGAGAGAGAGAGAGATCTTATTATAATTATTAACAGAATTCATTTCTTACGTACTAGCATTATTTTTGTTATTAGTAGTTATTAATTACTAAATTATTAATCGTTATTTATTTATTACGCCATATTTATTAATAAGTGGTACCTATTTATTACTAAGTATATTTAACTATTTGATCATTTTGTTTATTTAAGAATTTGTTGAAGCAAGCTGTTCACCTAATATTATAGCATATATTGATTACTGGGTGCAAGCTATGTTATTATACTATATAAAGTGTATTATCCTCCTAAAGTTTTGACAATCATTTCTTGTTCATTTGTTGGAGTCCCATTTGTGGCTAGGAAGTTAGTGTTTGATTAAGGATTTATAATCTTCTTGTTTAGACGAGAGTGGGATCTAAGCGAGAGGAGCAACTCGTTAGCTCAAGGGTTTGGAATAACATAACCAGTAAGTCCTCACATTAAATATTTGATATAAACGCTCTGAATTGCAAGCCGTTTGGAAATGTTTATTATCTTAATGACGTGATTATCTGGATTGCAAGCTTGACTATTTTTCATTAAAAGTTTTCCAACAAATAAATAATTTATTGGAAAGTCACTTCTGAATGTTATGATTTTATAACTAATCATTCGAAAGTCATGCTTGCATGACTAAATATGTTGGAAATATTTTCATTGAGATTGGATTTTGATGCACTGAAATGTTGAGTACTCAATAAGGGTAAGCTTCTAAGACTAGCTTTTGAAAAGTAGGGCAAGTCTCTCAGTATGAGGCCACCTCTAAGAGGCAAATTCTATCTGGAAAATGTGACAGTCCTAGAAGGTTTGGCCGGTCCGCGCTAGCACCTCAGTCCAAGTAAGTTGTTGATCTGGGATGGATATCCAATAACATAAGATAAGAGATGGAGAAGTATTTTACCCAGTGGACCATACACCTACTACGCTATGATATAGGGTTTCACAGTGTTTGTCATTATGCAGGGTTTCATGGCAAGGCTATGACGCAAGGTTTCATAACAGCTTATTTTGAGTGGTTTTCGCATTAAAAATATCTTTGTGATTTTGTTCTATTGTGATAATTACCACTCATTTTCATATGTAAAATGTAAGACTTGCAAATTCACTCTTGATAAATGATTTCAAAGTGCATTCATGAAATTTATTTTGTTTCTCACATAGGGCTTATTGAGATATATTTCTCACACTTCCTAATATCATGTTTGTGGAACTACTAGCTTAAGCAAGGGTGTGTGCTACTAGAGATAGTTATCTTTAATTCTTTAATTTTTGTTTCTATTCGAGGATTGTTCTATTTTATGTAATTTGAGAGACTTGGAGACATTTTTTTTCTTTGTAATAAGATTTTGAGTTATTTCCGTTTTTGTTATTTCTTTACCTAGTTATAAAGACCCTGGTCCTTTGGACAGGACGACATCTATGCCGTTTTGGGCACCTGTGTTATGGAGTGTTACATTTGGTATCAGAGACTAGGTTTACGCAATAATGCACAAAAGATTTATGAGATTTATCTGTTTAAGTGTTTAAATTTTCTACTAACTTTAGGTGTTAGAAAAATTTGCCACCCATGTAACTAAGCATTTTTCTGAGATAAAAGACAAACTGGAAAATTTTGAGGGCATGGTTAGAAATATGGAAAGGCAAATTTGGTTTTTAACATATTTAGTGATAAACTCACTAGTAGGGGTAGAAGTACAACATGATTCAGCTGCTATTACACTAAGGAGTGGTAAGGAGCTGCCCAATCCTAGCATGGAACCGATACACTCTAACGAAGATAGGCCAGAACCAACCCCTATTACTGAACCTTTCAAAAAGTAGCCAAAAAACCAGATTTTCAGCCACTAGTACCCTACCCCACTGTCACAAACAAAATAAGAAAAAAATGCACAATTTGATAACTTTTTGGAAATATTCAAACAACTGCATATAAATATTCCACTTAGTGAAGCCTTAGTGCATATGCCCAAATATGCAAAATTTCTCAAAAGCATGCTTGTAAACAAACAAAAGTTGGAGGAATTATCCACCGTGGTGTTAAATGAAGAGTGTTCAACTTTCTTGTAGGACCAACGGATGATACCCCGAAAAGAAAGTGATCCAGGGAGTTTTTCTATTCCTTGTCTTGTTGGCACTCTTACATTTTGCAATGCTTTAGCTGACCTAGGTGCTAGTATTAATCTGTTACCTTATAAAAGCTTCAAAAAGCTAGGCCTAGGTGAACCCACACCCACTAGGATAAGTATTCAACTTGTGGATCGATTGATTAAATATCCTAGAGGAATAATTAAAGATGTCTTGGTTAAAGTGGATAAATTTATATTCTGTGTGGATTTTGTAATTCTTGACATGGATGAAGATTCTAAATTTTCTTTAATTATAGGTAGACCTTTTTTAGAAACTGCTGAAGTTTTAATTGATGTTCATGGAGGAAAACTGACACTTAGGGTTGGGGATGAGGAAGTCATTATAAAAATCCACAAAAGCATGAAACATCCTAGTTCTTGTGATGATTCTTATCTAAGGACTGATATTCTTGATGAACCTATCTTTAACTTAGTGCAAGAATCATTTGCCTAAGGTTATATGGAACAATCTATTGCATATTTGGAGGAATCAGTTGAGGGCCATAGGTTGGAAAATTTTGAGGAAATAGAAAAAGGCCGTTTGGGAATAATGAAGTTATCCATTGAGGAACCATCAGAATTGGATTTGAAAGACCTCCCTGAGCACCTAGAATATGTGTTTTTAGAGAGAGGTGAAAATATGCTATGATCATTGCCAAATACCTTACCTATAACCAAAAGACCAAATTGGTAAGTCTATTGGGAAAATATAAGAGACTAATTACATGAAAAATTATGGATATTAAGGGAATTAGCTCTTCCCTTTGTACTCATAAAATCTTGTTGGAAGAAAAAGCCAAACCCGTAGTGGCACCCCAATGTAGGATGAACCCATACATGAGTAATGTGATAAAATGTAAGGTGATTAAACTCTTAGATTCCAATATTGTTTACCCTATTTTTGATAGTATTTGTGCTAGTCCAACATAAGTGGTACCAAAAAAGGGAGGAATGACTGTGAGCCCTAATGAAAAAAATGAATTAATCCTAATGAGATTGGTAACCGGTTGGATGATGTGCAATGACTATAGGAAATTGAATGAGGCAACTAGGAAACACCATTTTCCTCTCCCTTTCATTGACCAAATATTAGAAAAGTTAGCTAAACATGAATTTTATTGATTCTTAAATGGTTTTTTAGGATACTTTCAAATTCCCATCGCACCAGAGGATCAAGAGAAGACTACATTTACATGCCCTTTTGGTACTTTTGCATATCGACGTATACTTTTCGATCTTTGCAATGGCCCCAGAACATTCCAATGATATATGATTGCTATTTTTGAAGGGCTTGTGGGAGATATCATGGAGGTATTCAGGGATGATTTCTCTGTTTTGAGTGATTCTTTTGATTTGTGTTTAACCAATTTAGAAAAGGTCCTTCAACGATGTGAAGAGACCAACCTCATGCTTAATTAGGAAAAGTGCCACTTTATGGTGCAAGTAGGTATAGTATTGGGACATAAGATTTCAAACAAAAGTATTCAGGTTGATAGGGCCAAAATTGAGGCAATTGAGAAACTCCCTCCTCCGACTTCTGTGAAGGCAATTTGAAGCTTTCATGGGCACGCAGGTTTTTATAGGAGGTTTATCTTGGATTTCTGAATGATTTCTATACCCCTCACTTCTTTGCTTGAAAAAGATGCTATTTTCGATTTTAATGAAAAATGTCTCAATACTTGTAATGTGCTTAAAACAAAACTAATTAATTCTCTTATTTTAATTGCACCGGATTGGTCTCTTCCTTTTAAACTAATGTACGATGCAAGTGACTATGCAGTGGGCGCAATTCTTGGACAAAAGAGGAATAAGCACTTCCAGCTAATTTACTATGCAAGTAAAACTCTTATGGCGGCACAAGAAAACTACACCACAACGAAGAAAGAGTTGCTTGCAATAGTGTTTGCTTTTGATATATTTCATTCTTATCTTATTTTGTCCAAAATCATTGTGTATACGGATTATTCCGCCCTTAAGTATCTACTAAACAAGCATGATTCCAAACCACGACTGATAAGATATGTTTTATTGTTGCAGGAATTTAACTTGAAAATTATGTACAAAAAGGGAGTTGAAAACTTAGCTGTGGATCACTTGTCCAGGTTGGAGAATCCTAACCTTGGGTTATTGGCCGAGGAAGACATCAATGACACCTTCCCGAATGAACAACTTTTACTTATTGATGGTGAGATTTCTTAACTTTCTTGGTATACAAATTTTGCTAATTACTTGGTTGTAGGAATTCTTTTGGATGACTTTGATGCCCAACAAAAGAAGAAATTCCTCTCCGAGGTAAAGCATTACTTTTGGGAAGAAGTGTACTTGTTTCGGTGTTGTACAAATCAAATCATTCGAAGATGTGTGGATTCCGTGGAAAGCATCAATATCTTGAAACATTATCATAAAGGACCCATGAGAAGCCACTACCAAGCTAAAAACACCGCAAGAAAGGTGTTAACGGATAGGAAAAGAAAGAATGCTTTAAGTTAATGAGTTGGATGAGTGGTGCAATGACGCCTTCCATAATTCGAGGATTTACAAAAATAAGATGAAACGGTGGCATGATAGGCATATTTGTTCTTCCCATAAGTTTCAAAAATGAGACAATGTGTTAGTCTTTAATTTTAGGCTTCGACTTTTCCCGAGTCAGTTAAGATCTCGATAGTTGGGGCCATATGAGATACATTAAATTTGTCCATTTAGAGTTGTTGCGGTTTGTCACCCAACTCAAGGGATGGTGAATGGAAGTAGATTAAAACCTTATGCGGGAGATGCACTTGACACCTTAGCGCATCTCGACGTTCTCTTTTATAAACCTTGACGATTCATTACTACTTTGTACTTAATTTTCTGTATTCTTTCCGTATGTTATTATCATGTTTATTTTCTTTTTCTAGATTTATGTTTTCTTTCCTTCTTTCTTTTGTTTCTTTTCTTTTATTAGGTACTCCTGTAGTGATCTCTCCTAAAGATGGATTCACCCTGATGGCACAACAATGTATTATAAGTATTTTCTTCACTTTATTCTTTTTCTTTCTTCATCTTGGTCTTCGTGGCTGTACCTTTATTCTTTTATCTTTGTCCATTAAGGACAATATCCAGTTTAAGTGGGGGGAGGGAGGGGGAGGGAGAATCAAAGTTGAAGAAATACTTTTCCATATGAATTTGATGAATATAGTTTGTGATTTGTGATAATTTTTCCAAAAAATTCAGTGGTGTCATTGTTAAGCAAGGTTGTAATTCTCTTTCTTACTTAGATATGTGTTTTGTCATTCATTAGGTGGAATTTGATGAAATTAGTTTTATTGGAAAAGATATCTGTCAAGACTTCAGAATTTTGATTAATCTTGTTTATGCATTGGTGTTTGAATATTATTTGACTTATCTAGTTGAAATATAGAAGATATGATGAATATAAGAAGAGTTTATTGGCTAACTTGTGTATTATAAGTTTAAATTTTGCTAGCTTTGAGTTATGATGAAAAAATGTGAGCTGTAAAAAGATATTTAAGAAGAAAGATGAAGGAGAATGTTGAAAATTATTATTTGAGTTGAAAAAAAATAATGAGTGAAAATAACACTGTTGTTGGTGTGAATTAGATAAAAGATTCTTATGGAAGATCTTTGAAGACCTTTAGTTGAAAAGGGGGTCAATATGGGGAGAAGTAGCAAGTGCATTCGGTGAACTCTCTTGAAGCTATCCTGAAGGCAAAAAGCCAAGCAAGAGCATAGAAAAAAGAATTGTGGAAAAATGGTGAGTGATGGCTGTAAAAGGGGCTAATATAGTGTGTGAAGAGAAATTTATCCACTTGAGGCTATCAATTTCCTAAGTCATTGAAAGCTCTGAGAGAAAAAATTTTGAGTTCTTTCCTTACATCTTAACTTAAGTGTGCAATTTTTGGATTTATAATGCTTAAGTTGATAGATGGCTTGACCTATGTGGTTCATATTATTTGTATTTTTACTTGAAAAGAGGAATAACTTTCTTAGACTATGGTATGCAATTGATTAATTTGACTTCAAAAGTTTTGTGATATCTTGGCCGATGTTTCAAGGTTTGAAATTGTTTTCTAAAGGTATGAATGACAAGGCTTGTATCTAAAGTTTGAAAGAAAAACATGATCTTTGCTATAATGAAGAAACTTTTGGAATGAGAAGAAAACCTTATGTTGTCTTGATAATTTTTCTTGAATAAAAGTGTTTTGCTTGAGGATAAGCAAATATTCAAGTATGGGGGTATGTGATCGGGATTAAAATCACCATTCCTTTTCTAGTTATTTGAGGTTGTTTTAAGATATATTTGTTGTAATAACTAGGCATATTCCTTCCTATTTGACATTTTGCTTGTAAAAGGTATTTTTGGAAAATATGTGCAGATTTAAGTAAAAATCGAGCAAAAAGTGCACAGAACCAGAATGTACCTAGTTCTAGGCCCAGCAAGTGGACCAAGAGCCGAGTCCATTCTATCCAGCAGTAGAGATTGAATGAGCTTCAGGAATTTTTCCATAACAGACTTAGCGCTAGGTCTGGCAAGTGTACCTGGCGCCGAGTCCATTCTGCTTGCTAAGGAAAAGACAGCCAAAAATAAAGCAAAACAGAGTTTATCTGGCACCAGGTAGGTTCTAGATGTGAAAATTCTATACGCGGAATTAGTGCTTATCCAAAGATTTTAGTATTTTCCTATTCCTACTCGGCTAAGACTTTCTCAGCCACAAAATAGGCATCCAAGAGGCCTATAAAAGTATAAGAGAACATAAGGGTTTGAGATATACAACTAAAAGAGGTGAATTAAAGGGCAGAAATTCTGATTCTCTCATTGAAAGAGGTGTTCACCCAAGCCAAGGAGGATTATTCAAAGGGAGCTTTCAAGGAAGAATAAAGAGGTTTCTCTATGAGTGTTTTCTTTTCTCTTTGTCTTCTTTTTCCTTAGCAATAATGTATTCAATGTTTTTATTGTAATTTAATATTATTTTGGGATTCATGATTTTGGATTAATTTAGTTATTTGATCAATTCTTTGTCATCTTTGGTATTTGATTACTTAATTTCATCGGTTATTGATGCGAGTTCTTATAATTGACTTTGACATAATGATGTTAGGAGTTTCATTGCTTTTATTTCGTATTTGTTAAATCTTTATAGATTTGAACGATGAAGTTAGAATTTGAGAACTAAGTGATCAAAGGTTATGTTAATTTCGCCTTGGGGTTATTAGCTAATTTTATGTTTATAAGGAATTGAGCCTAGTGTATGTTTTGGTTATGTTAGCTTGATTGACAAATCTATTAATATGAATCAAAATATAGGATTCCATGGATTGAGAAATGAAGTGGAATTTACCTAAGAAAAATCATGATTTGTGAGATGATTGAGTTTTACTATATATTCCTTCATGATGCCAAGATAATTAGTTGAGAGAATTACTAAATGGTTCATTGTTATGTTTTCTAGAAGACTTGTCTAAATTGTATAAATCTACATTCTTGAGTTGTATATGTTTCTTTAGTTTTTCTTTTTATTCTTTTCTCACTTTATTTAGGGTCGGTTAAACAATGAAAGATAAGTGATTAGTGTGTACTTATTCTTTTGAGGATCGGTACTCATTAATTCCCTATACTATGCTTACGATAAGTATATTTGCTCATATATGTATTTTAGGATTAATGTTTTAATTAAAACTTGATTAAGCGATGGATTTAAAATGGATGATTTTATATACCCAAAAGTTACGCATCAGCTACAGCATGGACGGATACCTTCATACCTGAGTATGGGTTGGTGGTTTGGCAAAGCTAGGGTCTTGTACTTTGATGCATGTTGGGTGAGATTTCTTTTGTGAGATCAATAACCTTGTACGTTGGGTGTATTACTCAAGTTAGTTAAGATGGACTCATGCAACAGAGTTTCTATGTCTCACTTTGTAAAGTTAAATCACCCCCTTGTGATTGTCCAGGATAATCTAATAATCCAGGGCCCTGGGAATGTAACTCTAGAATGTGTGCTTTTGGGTAGGTTCCATTGATAAACAAGTACATTGGAATGAGTCATGGATTATTGATGCATATTTATTTGGGTATAAGAATCATAAAAAAATAAGCACATTCCCAATCAAGTTGAAAGTAAAACATTAACCCTAAATTACACATATGAGCAAGCGTACTCATCATTAACATAGTATAGGGTTCAAACGAGTGTCGATCCTCCAAGAACAAGTACGTATTAATCACTTTTCTTTAATTGTTTAACCGACTCGATAAAGTGAAAAAGAAAATAAAAGAAAATAAAATAAAAGAATATATACATGTCAAGGATGGAGAATTATGTAACTTAAAACATTATTCTAGCAAACATGATCTTAAAGGACTTAATCATTATCATAATTAACTATTCTCTTAGCATCATGAAGGATTATGATAGATTCACTTCTTTTTCAATCCATGAAATCACTACCTTCTAGAAATCAGAATCACTTGGTCTCGTCTCAACTAATTTACCCAAAAGATGCATTAAACATAATCATTGACTAAATTCCCTTGGTCTCGACGAATTTAAAACATGAAATTAACCAATGAATCCTTGGTCTCGGCAAACATCAATTAACCTTTAATTACCAGTTCTTAGAAATTAACCCCCTTGGTCTCGGTGAGTTAATAGACAACAACTATGAAATTAATAAATGGAAACCACCATCAACCCCTTTGGTCTCAGCGAGTCAATGGAAAGAACCAATCAATTAATATCGTAATAAGCTCAAGTAATTAAATACCAAGAAGAATAATCAATTAATCAAAAGATCAAGTACTCTAAATATCATGAATACCTAAAACAATGTCAAATTACAATAAAACAATTAAAACATCATTGTTCAAGAAAAAGAAAACAAAGTAAAAGAAAGCACTCATAGACAAGCCTCATTTTTCTTCCTTTGAAGACCTTCTTGTACAACCCTCATTGATTTGAAGAATTCCTCCTTTGATTTAAGTGATTTTCTATGATGATATATGAATTCCCCCCCCCCCCTCCCCATTTTCTCTTGTGTTTTCTATCTATTTATAGGCTTAGAAGGTGCCTAACCTCGTTGGTGCAAGGTTCTTGGCTGAGTAGAAGTAGGAAGATACTAAAATTCTACAAATTATCAAAAATCGGGTAGAAAAATCAAGATTTCGTCTTATCCTCAGGGCACAGTCGGCGCAGCCTTGGCTGCTGGAGCCGACTCCGGCTATGTTCTGTTTCTTCAATCATTCACCGATTTTTCTCGATTTCAGCATAATATTGTCTAGAGTATAGCCGACGCCGCCATGGCTGCTAGAGCCGGCACTGGTTTGGTTTTGTTTTGGTCCTGTTTCAACAATTTTTTGTCGTCTCAAAGTGCATGCCAACAGCACGTGGCCAGCACTGTAACACCCTACTACCTAGGCCCAATAGGGCCAGGGATGTCGCCCCATCCAGAGGACAAGGGGTCTTTATAACTAGGTCACACAAACGAGAATAAAATAATACTTTAAAATTAAAACTTATTACAACCTAAGAATTCAAGACAAATTCATAAATACATTGATTACTCTCATCTCTTAATGCAATACATAAAGAAAATAACACAAGGTCTTCCAAGCAAGCAGTAAACTATCTACTAATCTCCATAGTAGGATTGACCTGAAAACATGGCAAAAGGGTGATGAGATAAAAAATCTCATTAAGTCCGTGTGTGCTTTCAGTGTTCAAGTAAAATAGTTCGTGAATGCAGGTTGTAAGACTTCATAAGAGATAATACTGGCAAGCAAAAAAGAAGGTTAAAATAAAGAGTGGCGTTTTCTTCTTTTCAAACCATACCAGTGGACAATAAACATAACCACTCAAATGAGCAGCCATGGGTTACTACACGTTGAGCCCCATGTCCGTATAACGGTCAGAATGCCACACTTTGTGTAGACTGACAAAAGGTATGTGTACGGCCTACTAGGTAAGATACTCCTCCTTCTCTACACCCAAACAAACCGGTTGTCCATTCTAGCAACATACAGTCCACATAATTAAAACTTGCTAGCTCGGACCGGCATGACCTATTGGACTGACATCTTATCCGGGAAGGACTTACCCCTCAGACGTGGCCACCTACTGAGAGATGTACCCTAACCCTTCAAAGACTGGTCCTAGTAGTTTACCCTTATTAAGTACTCAACATTGATTGTCCCACTTGGGAGAAAACAGATAAAACATTACTTTACCTAGAAATAGCAATTAAGGGTTTCTAAAATTCGTGTCAAAGTGGGTTATAGAAAGAGTTTAGTGTTTGAGCAAAATTGCTTGTTTGATTTTCAAAAGATTTATTTGACTGAACAAGAAAGAAGCAGTCCTTAATTGCCTTTACAAAAAGAGTGTCCATACACTTCACATTTAGCTTGCCACATTAACCTTTTGACTTCAAATAAGTTTATGCAGGAGCTTACCTGATCCTTGCTTGAGCTAAATCATAGATCTTCCAAAGTTGGCCTAACCCCGCCTGGGGTAAACATAAGCCATAATTAAACTCAAGCCATATTTGCTTCCATAAATAATCCTAGCTTAACTTATTACAATCATGACCCTAATGTCCTAAGTTTTAAAGCTAGATGATATATGTTTTATAAATAGGTCTAGCTTGATAACATGGTAACTAAGGATTGCAAAATAATTACTAATAAGTTATAAGTTTAAAATATAAACCTTTGATATTAATAAATAAACTAGAGTTTATTTGATGAAGGATCCTAAGTCCTAGATGTTATTATTAAAAATAATAACTTATTACTATTCTCTTAATTAATAATAATTAATAGTTAGAAAATAATTGATAAATTAATAAGTAATTATATATTTTGATTAAAAGATAATAAATAAATTTTAATAGTTTTTATGAATATAAGCCTTATAAGATTAATATTTTACCTATTATGATTACTTATATAAAAGGCTTTTTTAATATTATTATTATACATTTTATTTTTAATAAAGATATCATTTATTTGGCTAAAATTTCACAATTTCATATAACAATCCAATTCCAAATCTCCTTAGGGTTTTTGAAATCATTGGGAGGAAATATAGTATTAGAATAACATTTGGTTAATCAAAATTGCTCAAGATCAACAAGGTCATGATCATAATTCTCTTATTGCCAACAATAATCAAGAACATAAATTCTAACACTAACCATTCAATTCATGAATAAAGGCTTAAATCCATAGCTACCATCACATGATCTAAACTTCACTAAGCATAATCACAATCATGGCTTCAACAAGAATACAAGAACACAAAACCTTATTCACCAAAGGTGACATAATATCTAGCATGCTTAACCATCCAACTCACCTAAGACATGAAAAATATGCATCAATCCATAAGAAATACTATAGCACTTAATCTTGGCAAAACATCCGCATACTCCAATCTCAACTCCTTCATTCACAAGCATATACTCAACGCCCAAACATATTCCATCCTTTTCCAACAACAACTAAGAGACATGGATCTCGAATTTAAAAAGAAGGTTAAAGAGTCTTACTTGAATGATGACTACCTTGAAGAAGTCTCAAGACAATCCTCACGCTTGGAAAGCTTGATCCGTCCAAGGAGGAAGAAGAAAAGTGGCCATGGTTGGAACAACCATTTCGGCCGAGAGAGAGAGAGAGAGAGAGAGAGAGAGAGAGCATTAGTACTTTATTTTAAATATTGAAAAGGAATGGAAGATGAACATAATCATTCATGGTTACCTTGAGAGTGTTCTTGAATCCCTAAGAAAAATTCTAGTTTTTGATCCGATAGAAGAATTTTGTTTTCAGTGATTGATGTTATAAAATATAGAAATAGACTCTAGAGGGTGAGTAGACGAGATCTGGAGTTTTTGGGAGAGATTGGAGTTGTTTAGGGTGGTCTTAGGGTTGAAGAATGGTGGTGTGTGTTATTGGTGAAATGGAAAGAATGGAGAAAATAGAGAGAAAGCTGGACGAATTTTGCTGAAGGGGTTGGCCGAATGGTTAGGGGATTTTTGTGATTGAATTTTCAGATTAGGGAGAAGAGGGAAAGCTGGTTGTTTAAAATTCAAAAGAAGTAATTTAGGGAGTGAATTAAGGTAGAAGATATGGTAAGAATGGTTTAGTTGATGGAGGTCTTTGGGAGCTTCAATGGCCGACTGGTTTGGCTAGGATTTTGCTAAGATGAATGATGTTTGAATAGGTTATAGGATGGACAAAATTTAGAGTGTAATGGTGGATGATTTTCTGGTTGTTTGAAGCTTAATCCAAGGAGTTTTCATGGAGCAATTTGCTCGAATTTTGAATTTTAATTGGAGGCTTGATTGTAGTGATTGATGGAGTGATTTACGGAGTAGCCATGGAGCTTCATTCATGCAGACCAATGGAGGGGGTGAAGGAGTTCAGTTCATGGCTGAATTATGTTAGTTTCACAGAAAATTGGAGTGGTTTTTTGGACAAGGTTAGAGAAGGAACAAGGCTGGAATTTCTAGTTGTCCATTCGAATAGTTTGCTGGAATTTTTGTGGAGATTTTTTTTGCAATGTTCCAGCCGACTTGCAAAAGATTTATTTTATGGTTTTTGGACTGCTATGTTGTGAATTCTGCCCAGAATTATTTTATGGTTTGTACGGCTTTGTGCAGTCCGAATTTTGGCCAAACTTTTTAGTCTTCAAGTTGAGTAAATTGGCTATTTTTCTGGTAGTATTTGAGTGAGAAATGTGGCTGAAGATTTCGAATGTTGGACCGACCAAGAAGCTGGAAAAATTTTCTAGATTACAACATGAAGAAGATGAACACTTATAGGGTGGAGTTTGAAGATTCAACCATGGAGATTAATTCTCTTGTGAACTTCCTTAACTCTTTCCCTATTTTCAGCCAAAACTCCATTCTCTAAGAATTATTTTCAAGATTCCAAGGTTAATAAACCTTGCTGAAATTTCTGAAAATAAAAATGGCCTTGGGATGAATTGAACAACTTAATTGATAAAGAATTAAGGTAGGCTAGAGAGTAGAAGGACATAACTCCTTTAAGAATTCTTACAGGGCATAAGAATAGGATTAGGACACTCCTTTCATACCTCCTCTAGGACAACACTCTTATTTCTATTCATGTAGCATAAGGCTGAAAATCCCATTCCCCAAGCAAAAAAAAAATAATAATAATAATAAACAAAAAATAAAAAAAAAAATCATGCTAAAACTTAAATGATAGAATTTGAACTCAAGACCTCAAGGATTAATTCCAAAGCTCTAACCACTACACAACAACAACTCTTGTTTTTATTTTCTCTCCTAAATATTATTCCTATTTATTCCTCAAGCTATTTCTCTATTTTCACTTCAAGCAAAATTACCATTTTACCCTTCCTACTCAATAAACACAATTAAGCCTTCTAGGCTACAAATCACAATTCCAAAGCACATAAAATCATTCAAAAATATATTTATGCAAGCAAGAAAGTATGATATGCATCCCGACCCCCTTACTCTAGGGTTGGTTTTAGTTGGGGTTTCACATCCTCCCCTCCTTAGGAGAATTTCGTCCCGAAATTCAAGCATACCTCTATTTCAGATCGGGATACTTCCGCTGTACCCACTCTTCTGATTCCTACGTGGCATCTCATGTGCCATAATGCTCCCACTGAACCTTTTCCATTGATATCTGCTTGTTCCGGAGAGTCTTGATACTGCGGTCCAATATTCGCACAAGTTTCTCCATATAGCTCAGATCGGGTTGTAACACCAACGACACATTATTCAAAACATGACTGGGATCAGTATTGTATTTCTTCAGCTGTGACACGTGAAACACGTCATGAATTCCCGTCAATCCATCTGGCAAATCCAATTGATATGCTACCGGCCCAATCCTCTCATTTATCGGGAACGGTCCCAAATACCTGGATTCAGCTTTCCACCTTTCGGATGCTTCAAGATTCCTCTATTCGGTGTCAATCTCAGGAATACATTGTCTCCTACTTGAAATTCCAACTCTCTTCACCTATTATTTACATAGCTCTTTTGTCGGCTCTGAGCTGCCTTCAACCTTTCCTTGATTAATTTAACTTTTTCCAATATTTCCTGAACACAGACTTCTTCGATTTTGCTTATGTGTCCATCTTCTGACCAACTCCAGTACAACGGTACCTGACACTTGCGTCCATACAGGGCCTCATACGAAGCCATCCTAATTGAAGTTTGATAACTATTATTATACGACAACTCCACATACGGCACACATTCTATCCACTTATCCTCGAAATCCAGCACACAAGCTCTCAGCATATCCTCTAATATCTGTATTACCCTTTCTGACTGCCCATCGGTTTGCGAATGTGCCATCGTACTGAACTTCAGACTCGTCTCCATTGATTCTTGAAACTTGCCCTAAAATTGAGACATAAACTTCGGGTCTCGGTTAGACACAATGCTTGAAAGCACTCTATGTAGACGAACTATTTCTCGTACATAAGTCTGAGCTAACTTCTCCATGGAATCTCTTATATTCACTGGTATAAAATGTGCAGATTTGGTCAGTCGATCTACTACCACCCATATAGCATCCTTCTAGGTCATTGACATAGGAAGTCTGGTGACAAAATCCATGGTCACTTCCTCCCATTTCTATTCAGGTACTGGCAACGGTTGTAACAGTCCTCCTGACTTTTTGTGCTCTGCTTTGACCTTCTGACAAGCGAGACATGTCGAGACATATTTAACCACATCCCGCTTCATTCCGGGCCACCAATAGGCCCTTTTCAGATCCTGGTACATTTTGACTTCCCCTGGATGAATGGCGTACTTGCTCTTATGCGCTTCTTCCAATATCCTGTCCTCAACTGATGCTCCTCGGGCACACATAACCAATCTCTGAAATGCAAAATTCCCACTGCGTCTTGCCAAAATTCACTACCTTGCCGTCTAAGCTCATTGTCTTTGAAAAGCTAAAATTCTACATTACCTTGTTGAGCTTCCACAATTTCCTGCCTTAGATCTAGTGTCAACTTCAGGTTACTAACAACAATTTTCTTCTCTTACATTTCCACTCTTCTGTCCAACACATCTTGAACCACTTAAATCTCCTGCACTCTTAGTCTGGCCATGCTAACTTTTCTGCTCAGGGCATCAGCAATAACATTGGCCTTCCCGGGATGATAATTAATTGGACAATGGTACTCTTTCAAAAATTCCATCCATCTTCGCTGTCTCAAATTCAAATCCTTCTGAGTGAAGATGTATTTCAGGCTCTTGTGGTTAGTGAACACTTCATATTCTGCCCCGTACAGATAGTATCACCATTTCTTTAGAGTGAACACAATGGCTGCCAGCTCTAGATCATACGTGGGATAATTGACTTCATGAGGCCTCAACTATCGAGAAGCATAAGCGATCACTTTCCGATCTTGCATCAATACTGCCCCCAAACCTTCTTTCGAGGCATCGGTATATAATGCGTAAGGCTTATCTCCCTCCGGCAGACTCAATACTGGTGCTGTCATCAATCTTCACTTCAGCTCTTAGAAACTCTTCTCACATTTTTCACTCCAAACAAACGGAACATCTTTCCTCAGCAGTTGGGTCATAGGCGATGTGAGCGTTGAAAACCCTTTGATGAACCTCCTAGAGTAACCAGCCAATCCCAAGAAGCTTCGAATCTCAGTGATGTTTTTCGGCTGCTTCCAGTCCACAACTGCTTCAACCTTTGTTGGGTCTACCTTAATTCCATCCTTAGTCACCATGTGGCCAAGAAATGCCACACTATCCAGCCAAAATTCACACTTAAACTTGGCAAAAAGCTTATGCTCTCGTAGCTTCTCCAATACCAACTTTAGATGTTTTGCATTCTCCTCCAGACTCTTTGAATAAATTAGGATGCCATCAATAAAGACCACTACGAACTTGTCCAAATAAGGTCGGAATACTCGATGCATCAAATCCATAAATACTGCTGGTTCATTGGTTACCTTGAACGGCATTACTACGAACTCATAATGACCATATCTTGTGTTGATGGCCGTCTTGGGAATATCCTCCTCTTTTATCCTCACTTGATAGTACCATTGCCTCAGGTCCAGTTTGGAGTAACAGCTGGATCCTTGCAACTAGTCAACAGCTCATTAATCAGCGGTAGGGGATACTTATTCTTGATCATCAAATTGTTCAAGTCCCAATAGTCGATGCACAGTCTCAGAGTCCCATCCTTTTTCTTCACAAACAACACAGGTGCTCCCCAGGGCGACGTGCTAGGTCTGATATAACCTTGCTTCACTAACTCTTCTTATTGTTCTTTCAATTCCTTCAGCTCTGCCGATGCCATCCAATATGGGGTTCGAGATACTGGTTCCGCTCCCAAAACTAGAACAATGGTGAATTCAACTTCTCAGTTGGGAGGTAGAGAAGTAAGTTCCGCTAGGAACACATTGGAAAAGTTCTTCACTACTTCAGTGTCCTCCAGAGTGCACTGGTCCTTCGGCTTGTTTATCACATAAGCTAAATACCCTTGACATCCTTGCTTCAACAATTTCCAGGCCTTAGCCCCAGCTATCAAATACTTTGATTCCTTTACTCTCTTGCCATTGAATTCCAACACATCACACCCTGGCCTAATGAACTGAACCGATTTATTCTTATAGTCTACCCTAGCCCCATGCTTCGCTAGCCAATCCATTCCCAATATCAAATCGTAATCATCAATATCCAGCACTATCAAATCCCCCACCAAGCTTTCTCTCCCCACTTCAATTTTGCAATTTCGCACATACCGATTTGCTTGCACCATCTTCCCGAAAGGTGTACTCACCAACAAAGAAAAAGGTAGTTCTACTCCATCCCACCCCAAATGACATGCATAGTTCTTGTTTAAAAAGGAATGGGTAGATCCAGGGTTTATCAATGCATTAATGGAACATTCTTGGATAGTAAATGTACTTTCCACTACTATTGCATCAGTTCCAACCTCCTCTTGGTTGAGGGCGAACACCTTTGCTTTCACTTGAGGCTTTGGTGCTCCACTCCCGGATGCTCCCTTGGTATTGGTTTGATTAGCCCCCAGATTCTGAGCCGGATTTCCTTACCCGACTCGGTGTAGTTTAGGGCAGGCGTTCCGCTAGTAGTTCAGGTCCCCGCAATGGTAACATTCCCGCTTACCTCCCTTAGACCAATAGTTCTTCACTGTGTGGCCTCTTTTTCCACACTGCCGGCATGATGGAAGGTTCTGCGTAAGACCAGCCGATGCTGTCCGAGCTTGCTTTCCCCGATTCTGTCACTGCTGGTTGCCGGGGCGCTTGTGGGGTTGCTGTCTCTGGAAGTCTCCTTGCAGTTATCTTAGTGACTAAAAAGGTCTCGACACCATTCTGCTACGGTCCTCATTTTCTGTCCGAGTAGCTGCATCCACGGCCCCCGAATAGGTCGTTGGTGGAGAGGGTGCCAACACCCTCCTCAATTCTTGCCTCAGTCCCTTAACAAACTGCCTTGTTCTGTTTTGTTCGGTGTCCACTAGCCTCTTGTAGTACTTTGATAATTGGGTGAACCGTGCTGCGTATTGAGCTACTATCATACTTCCTTGCTTGAGGTTCTGGAACTCGTCTTCTCGCTTCTCCACTATCTACTGAGGGATATACATAGCTCTGAACGCTTCCACAAAATTGGCCCATGTCCATTCCTGATCAATCATCTCCTAATCATCCTAGACCCGCCGCCACCATGCCCGAGCCGGGCCCCTCAAACGGAAAGTAGAAAACTTCACTATTCGCTCCTCACTATACTGGAGCGTAGAAAATATGTCTTCCATCTATTCTATCCATTGTTCAACTTTCTGATCTTGTTCAGCTTCGCCCAAGAAGATAGGTGGTTGAAATTTCAAAAACTGCTCCAATGCTTTGTCCTCTCCCTTGGGATTCTTTCGCTCAGTCAGAGTCTACAGAATCTCTGCTATCTTGTTGAATGCTTGCCCCATCATCACCTCAACAGGTGTTTCAGACCCCCTTCCCAAATCTGGTTCACTTTCGATTCCCCGGTCGGGTGACGGCATTGGGTCGTTTCAACCTCTAGTGCCACAGGTTCTACCTCCGGAACTCTCCTGCTTGATGTAGCTACATGGTGCTTGGGTGCCATTCTAAACCATACCCAAATGATGAGTTTATGCATTCAACGATTAAATGATTTTAGTTGGGCATGCATTCACATTCAAGTTTAAGTAAAAGAAAATCAGATGCAGGTTTTGTATAAAGAGCTGCATATAAATTTGTCTCAAACCTTAGAGTACTCAAGTACTCCTATTTGCATAAATTTGAATTTAAAACAGCAAACAGAAATGAAATTCTTAACATAGAAGTCTACGAAAAGTAGTAAATAAACATCTTGATCATAACAGCTCTCAATCCCTCTAGTCCTTATCAGAATCTTCAAAGTCTGCCTCATGCAACCATCCCCTAGAATTCTTAGTAAAATCTATCCCTGCCCCACTTGCAAACCCCTCCATTGGCTCTTTCCCGGGTCGCCTAGAACTTTCCCCGGTCTCAACCCGGTTGGGGGGAGGTATGAAAGAAGGTCTTGGTGGAGATTCATAATCTATCTCCCCCGACTTATCACTATCAGTGACAAATCAATTACGGGACTAGGAGGGTGGGGAGCATATCCCATATCAATCTCCTCATCTTTACTGTCAGGACTCAAGTCTATTACAAATATTAGGGGTGGCTCATTAATCGGGACCTCATCGTCACTTCTATCTTCCAAGGGAATAATTGGCTGCGGTGTAGGTTGAGGCTCTGGTAGGTCTTTTGGGTATATAGGGACAGAAGGATGCCATTGTTGCCCCTTCCTTGCGGTTCTAAGCATCCTAACCATCCTACAGCATAAACAAGACAGGTTAGATATAAGATTTAAACTTAATAAAACAAAACATATACTATCAATATTTGCCTAAACTTAGGCTCTGATACCACTTGTAACACCCCACTACCTAGGCCCAACAGGGCCAGGGATGTCACCCCGTCCAAAGGACAAGGGGTCTTTATAATTAGGTCACACAAATGAGAATAAAATAATACTTTAAAATTAAAACTTATTACAACCCAAGAATTTAAGACAAATTCATAAATACCTTAATTACTCTCATCTCTCAAAGCAATACATAAAGAAAATAACACAAGGTCTTCCAAGCAAGCAACAAGCTATCTACTCATCTCCACAACAGGACCGACCTAAAAACATGGAAAAAAGGTGATGAGATAAAAATCTCAGTAACTCCGTGTGTGCTTTAAGTGTTCAGGTAAAACAGTTCATGAATGCAGGTTGTAAGACTTCATAAGAGATAATGCTAGCAAGCAATAAAGAAGGTTAAAATAAAGAGTGGCGTTTTCTTCTTTTCAAACCATACCAATGCACAATAAACACAACCACTCAAATGGGTGGCTATGGGTTATCACACGTTGGGCCCCATGTCCATATAACGGTCAGAATGCCACATTTTGTGCAGACTGACAAAGGTAGGTGTACGGCCTATCGGGTAAAATACTCCTCATTCTCTACACCCAAACAAACTGGTTGTCCATTCTGGTAAAATACAGTCCACATGATTGAAATTTGCTAGCTCGGAGTGGCATGACGACTTACCTCTCAGAGGTGGCCACCTACTAAAAGACTTACCCTAACCCTTCAAATACTAGTCCTAGTAGTCTACCCTTATTGAGTACTCAACGTTGATTGTCCCACTTGGGAGAAAATAGATAAAACATTGATTTACTTGGAAATAGCAATTAAGGGTTTCTAAAATTCGTGTCAAAGTGGGTTTTAGAAAGAGTTTAGTGTTTGAGCAAAACTGCTTGTTTGATTTTCAAAAGATTTATTTGACTGAACAAGAAAGAAGCAGTCCTTAATTGTGTAACACCCTACTACTTAGGCCCAACAGGGCTGGGGATGTCATGCCGTCCAAAGGATAAGGGGTCTTTATAACTAGGTCACACAAACAAAAATAAAACAATACTTTAAAATTAAACTTATTACAATCCAAAAATTCAAGACAAATCCAAAATAAAAATTGTTCACTCTCAACTCCTAAAGCATTACATAAAATAAATAACAGAATATCTTCCAAGCAGGCAACGACTAGCTATTCATCCCCACAGCAGGATCGACCTGAAATCATGGTAAAAAGGGTGATGAGATAAAAATCTCCGTAAGTCCGTGTGTGCTTTAAGTGTCCAGTGAAAACAGTTCATGAATGCAAGATGCAAGAATTTCATAAGAAAAAGTACTGGCAAGTAATAGACAATGTTAAAAATCCAGAGTGGCATTTTGGCTTTTCCAACCATACATGTACAATAAAATCAACCACTTAAAAGGGCGTCCATAGGTTACCACACGTTGAGCCCCATAATCATACAACAGTCAGAATGCCACACTTTAAGTAGACCAACAAAAGGTAAGTGATCGGCCTACCGGGTAAGATACTCCTCCTTCTCTACACCTAAACAAAATCGGTTATCCACTCCGGTAACACACAGTCCACATGACTGAAACCTGCTAGCTCGGACCGGCATGACTAAGTATTACTGACATTTCTCTAAGTTGAGTTCATCTTCTGGAGGTAGCCTCTTGCCAGAAGACTCACTCTTGCTCTTTAAAGCTAGTACTACTACCCTACCCTTATCGAGTACTCAACGTAGATTATCCCACTTGGGAGAAAACTGATAAAATATAATTTTACTTGAAAATGGCAATCAAAGGTTTCCAAAGTCCTTGTTAAAATTAGTTTTAGAAACAGTTTAGTGTTTGAATAAAACTACTTGTTATTTTTTAAATGATTGGTTTGACTGAAACAAGAAAGGAAACAGTCCCTAATTGCCTTTACCAAATCAGTGTTCACAAACTTCGTGTTTAACTTGCCATAATAACCTTTTTCAACAAACAAGTTTTATGCAGGAGCTTACCTGATCCTTTGCGCGAGATAAAATAATGATCTCCAAAAACTAACCTAACCCCGCCTGGGGTAAACATAAGCCATAATTAAACTCAAGTCAAAATTTACTTTCATAAATAATCCTAGCTCAACTTACTACAATCATGACCCTAGTGTCCCAAACTTTACGGCTAGATAATAAATAAAAGGTTTATAAAATAAATCTAACTTGATATTAAAATAACTAGGGTTTTTGAATTAGCTACTAATAAGTTGTAGGTTTAAATCGTGCTATAAATAAATTAGGATTTATATGATGAAGGGTCCTAGGTCCTAGATGATATTATTTAAAATAATGATTTATAATAACTAATGGTTAGAAAATAATTGGTAAATAAAATTAATAATAAGTAAATTTTAATATGTCTTGACTAAAATATAATAAATAAATTTTAATAGTATTTATGAATATATGACTTATAAGATTAATATTTTGCCTATTATGATTATTTATATAAAAAGGATTTATTTAATGCTATTATTATTATTATTATTATATAATATTTTTATATTTTAATTTTAATAAAAGGTACCATTTATTTGGTTAAAATATCATTAGTCCAAATCCACATTTTCCTCGGGTTTTCGAAATCACTAAAAGGAAATATAGTATTAATTTTTATTGATGAAATCAAATTGGCTAACTTAAATAGCTTACGAACAACAATGTCATGATCATAATTCCTATTTCTAACCATAGTCATGAACATATACTCTACACCAATCACAAAACATCTAAATCATGAATAAAAGCATAGATCCAAATCTGCCAACACATGATCCAAACTCCATTGAACATAATCATTTTCATGGCCTCAACAAGAATACAAGAGCATAAAACCCTATTCACCAAAGGTGACATAATCTCTAACATGCTTAAACATTCATACTACTCACGACATGAAGACATGCAACAAACCCTAAAATATCATAGAATCCAACCAAGATAAATCATCCTCATGCATCAATCCCAACTCTATCATATAAACACATACTCAATCTCCAAATATATTCCATCCTCATCCAACTACATCCAAGAGACATGAATCTAGAATTTAAAGAGAAGATTGAAGAGGCTTACTTGAATAATGACAACCTTGAAGACGTTTCAAGAGGATCCTCACGCTTCGAAAGCTTGATCCATCCAAGGAGGAAGAAGAAAAATGGCCATGGTTGGAGTAACCATTCGGCCGAGAGAGAGAAAGAGAGAGAGAGAGAGAGAGAGAGAGAGAGAGAAAGAGAACGAAAAAGAGAGAGTTTATTAGTATATTCATTAAGATCGAAGATGGAAGAAGATGGAGTTAATTGTTCATGCTTACCTTGAAAGTGTTCTTGAACCTTCAAGAAAATTCTGGTTTTTTTTATCCGAAAGTGAAACTTTGATCTCAGCGTTTGATGTTAAAAATTGTAGAAATGGATTCAAGAGGATGAGTATGTGTGATCTAGAGTTTTTAGAGAAGATTGCAGAGGCTTTGAGTGGTCTTATACGTGAGAATAGTGGTAGGTGTTCTTGGAGGTTTGGAAAGAATAGAGAGAATAGAAGGAAGATAGCCAAAATTTTGCTTGGGAAAGGTGGCTGAATAGATTGGAAAATTCTGGTGATTGGATTCTCATATTTGGGAGAAAAGGAGAGCTGGTTGTTTGAAATTGAAAAAGAATAATTTAAAGAATAAATTATGGTAGCAAATATGGTAAGAAGATCTTAGTTGATGGAGGTCTTTTGGAAGCTTCAATGGCCGGCTGTTTGGCTGGAATTTTTGCTGAGATGAATGATGTTTGAATGAGCTTTAGGGAGGCCAAAATATGGATGCAATGGTGAAGGAATTTTCTGGATAGTTGAGGCTTAATCCATGGTGGTTAGCTGGAACAATTTGTTGGAATTTTGGACTCCAATTAATGGCTTGAATGTAGTGATTGATGTGAAACCCCAGTGAAGACCAACCTTAGAGTAAGGGGGTTGGGGATGTATAACATGCTTTATTTCATGTTTAAATACGCTTTCATATGATTTTTATATACTTTGGATGTGAGTTTATTGTTTTGAAGTTTTGTGGGGGAATGTTGTGTGAGAAGGGCTAAATGGTAATTTTGCCCGAGGTGAAAATAGGGAGATAGCTTGTGGATTGAATAGAAAATAATTTTTTCTAGTGAAAGTATCAACAAGAGTTGTTGTGGTGTAGTGGTTAGAACTTTGGAATTAATTCTTGAGGTTTTGGGTTCAAAGTCCATCATAGAAGCTTTAGCTTGAGTAAATTTTATTTTTCTTGGGAAAGGATGGTTTCGGCCTTAAGGGCCTAGATTAATGTGGTGATGATGTTCTAGGAGAGACATGATGGAAGTAACTTCATTCCACTCCTTTTACTATTCTCGAAATTCTTATAGGGAAAATCATTCTTCCTTGATCTTTAGTTTTCCTTAGTTTCAACTCATTGGTTTGATCAAGATGTTCTAGCCTTTTTCTTTCCAGAAAATTCAGTAAGGTACTGAGGTCTTTTAGGATCGAAATGTCTTGGCAAAAGACTTCTTTTGGTTTGGAAAATATGGTAGATTTGTGGGAAAATTCAAGAGGAAAATCCCTCTTGAAAGCTTGCTGAAATTTTCCTCTATCTTAGTTCATCTATCTTCATGGAATGAACTGAAATTTTCCAGCTTGTTGTACCTTCAAAAGGGCGAAAATTCTAGCTCACATTCCCTCCCAAATGCTACCAGAAAAATGGTCTTTAGGATCAGTTTGAAACCTGAAAGTTTTTGTCCAATTTCGGACTGCACAAGCTGGAGCAAAACAGGAAAAATTCCTGTACGAAAATCAGCTTTGAGAGCTCCAAACCAAGCTATTTTCTCCCAGATTTTGTGCAGCACCTTAGCCATGTTTTTCCTCCATAAAGAAGGCTGGAAACCAGCCTTGAATACCCCTGAAATCCCCTTTAAAACTCGCTGCAAAATGGCTCTAAATAGCAGACGAAAATCTACCAGAAAAATCACTGTGCAGCGAAAATTCTGTGCAGATTTTCGTCCAGCTTGTTTCCTATCTCTCTTCCAGCCAAAACACCAACCTTAATCTGTCAAAACCTTCCTTAAACCTCCATCAACAGAGCTCCATTGATCCCCTTGAACTTCTACACGAAATTCCATTAATGGCTGTCCGAAAATCCCTCAACCAAATCCCTGCAATTTAGCTTGAATGCTTTCCAAAATTTCAGCCATCTTGTTTAACAACTTTCCATAAAATTTTGCTCAATTGATCAGACATCTTCTCCACCATTGTGCACCTTGGTTTCGGCCATCACAAGCCTCCTTTAACCAGCCTTAATTCCCCAGAAGAGCTGCACAATCCAGTCGGCCATAGGAGACTTCAAGCTGTCCAAACAAATCAAGATATTCTTAGGATATCTACTTTCCAAATTCACTTCCCAAAAATATTCTTCAAGGATTGTAACAACTAACCTTTCCTTTTCCCTTCCAAATCAGAGAATCAACTCCCTAAACCCTACTAGAATTCGGCCAGGCCTATTCCCACAGAAAAATCGGCAGCTGCACAAACCTTCTCTCCCTCTCTCGATTTTTTCTTCAAGCATCAAAAACACACACACACTACACCAAGAACACCCACTTCTTCTCTACACCTAATACCCCTCCAAACCACCTCAAACCCTCACGAAAATCTCCAGATTTAGTCTACTCATTGCTGTGAATCCATCAACACCATTATTAAAATCAAACTCCTCCAAACATCTTGCTACTTCGGATCAAAGCAGAAATTTCTAAACAAGAACATCTTCAAGGTAAATTCACTCTATCAACATCATCCTTTTCAAACTTGATCTCTAGTGAGAATCTATATAAATAATCATGCTAATAAATTCTTCTTCTTCTCTCTCTCTCTCTCTCTCTCTCTCTCTCTCTCTCTCTCTCATGGACAGAAATTCCCTCTCTTGGCCGAATGGTCTCTTCCTCCATGACCATGCTTTCGCCACCTTTCTTGAACAAGATTAGCCATCTAGGAGTTGAGATCTTCTCTGAACTCCTTCAAGTCATTCATAAACCAAGTAAGTACCTTCAATCCTCTCTTTAAACTTTAGAATCATGTCTTTAGGTTGATGTTGTGAGAAGATGAATGGCGATGGGTTTGTGTATGTGTTGTTGTCGAGATTGAAGCATGAGTATATGGATGATTGTGAAGGAGATGGGATTTATGCATGGAAGGATTATATTGGTGGATTGAATGATGAGTTGAGGTTTGATGCATGTCATAGGTAGTATTTGTGAAGAAGCATGCTAGAGATTATGTCACCATTGGTGAATAGGATTTGTATGCATGATTAGATTTTGAAGCCATGATCATGTTTATGCTAGTAGAGGTTAAAGCATGTCTTAATAAATTTAGATCTATGCCTATGTGCAAGATTTGGATGATTTGATGAATTGAAGGATTGAGTATGTTATTGATTATGGTTGACCATGGAATCTTGATCATGATCTAGTTGTCCCTAAGCAAATTTTATTTCATGAATAAAATATTTACTAATAATTTTTGCTAGAGAATTTCGAAAACCCTAGGAAGGGTAGATTTGGAATTATAATATATGTAAAGGATATTTTAGTCAAATAAATAATAACTTTTCTAGAAAATAAAATAAATAAATATTATTTAAAATAAAGAAATTAATTAAAGCCTTTATGGAAAAGATTTATACTTAATAAAATATTTACTAAATCAAAACCCTTAAGGATTTACTTATTATTTTCCAAGAAAGACTTATTAAATTTAATCTTAACTAGTTTTAGCTATCAATTATTTTCTAACAACTAAGCTATCATTAAATCACTATTTTACCTAGTACCACCTATGACTCCTGATCAAATAAACTCTAAATTTTCCTTAACAAGATTTAAACTTTCAACTTATTAGAATTTATTTCCTAATCCATTAATTATTTTAAATAACAAATTAAACTTAGCTTATAAACCTATTCAATTATTGTTTTGCCTTAAAGCTTGGGACACTAGGATCATGGTAGTAGTGAATTGAGTTGATTTAAAATTGAGGAAGTGGATTGTGGCTTGAATCTGATTAAGATTTGTATTTGCCCATGTGGGGTTAGGTCGGTTGTTCGAGACCTTGTTGTTGTGAGCAAGAATCGGGTAAGCTCCTGCATAAAACCTGATTGATGTGAAATGATTTCCTTATGGCAAGCCAAATGTGGAGTGCAAGGACACTCGGTTATTTGAAAGCAATTGAGGGTTGAATTCATCATTAATTCCAACGCTTAAATTATTTAAAAGTCTTTGAGCAGATTTTTCCAAACTTGAAACTCTTTCTAAAACTAATTTCTCCCAAAGCTTTGGAAACCCTCAAATTGTTATTTTCATGAAGAACAATGCTTTGTTCATTTTATCCCAAGTGGGGAATGTCGTTGAGTACTCAATAAGGGTGGACTACTAGGACTAGTCTTTGAAGGGTTAGGGTAAGTCACTCGGTAGGTGGCCACCTGCGAGGGTGAGTCCTTCCTGGATAAGATGCCGGTTCCGGTGAGTCGTGCCGGTCCGAGCTAGCGGTTTATTTTGTTTCGGTCAAGTGAGCTGTGTTTTTGCCGGAATGGACACCCGGCGGTTGTTTGGGTATAGAGAAGGAGAAGTATCTTGCCCGATAGGCCGATCACCTACTTCTGTCAGTCTGCACAAAGTGTTAGGCATTCTGACCGGTTATGGGGCCCAACGTGTGGTAACCCATATCCCTTTCTTTCGAGTGGTTGATTTCATTACTTATGTATGGCTAGAAGAGCCAAAACGCCACTCTTGCTTTTGACTAATGTTTATTGCTTGCCAATGTTTCTCTTATAAAGATTTCACACTTTGCATCCACGAACTGTTTCCACTAAACACCCAAAGCACACACGGACTTACTGAGATTTCTGTCTCACCACCTTTTATCATGATTTCAGGTTGATCCTGTTGTGGGTGAGTAGCTACCTTGGAAGAGAATGTGTTTTTTGATTTTATGTATTGCTTTGGGGAGACGAGAGTGGATGATTTTAATTATGGTTTTTGTTTTGGAATTTCATGGATGTACTTTTGAAGTATTTTGGGTTGTAATAAATTCTTTTTTTTTAGTTTGAGTATTATTTATTTCAGCAATTTTATTTGTGACCTAGTTATAAAGACCCCTTGTCCTTTAGACGGGGAGACATCCCCGGCCCTGGCGGGCCTAGGTTTTCCGGGGTGTTACAAATGGTATCAGAGAGCCTAGGTTATAGACAAATATTGATTATATATTTTTTATTTATTTAAGTTTAAATCTTATCTAACCTATTTTGTTGATGTTGTAGGATGGTTAGACTGCTTAGGACAGACAAGGAAAGGGCAGCGATGGCACCCACCTTACTATCTAGACCGGAGGACCTTCCAGTTCCCCAGCCTGCCCCTCAGCCAGTTGTCCCTATAGAGGATAACAATGATGTCGAGGATATCCCTATGGAGGATAACAGTGATGATGAGCTTGACTTGATGGAGGATAGCAGTGAGGACGAGGTCCAGATCCTTGAACCACCTCTAATCCCGGTGATAGATATAAGCTACGACGGTGAGGATGATGTTATGATAGTGGAGCTCTGAACCCCACCCTCCTAATCCCGAGGTGGATTTAGCGGCGACTAGTGATGACCGGGGAGATAGACTATGAGTCTCCACCCGAGACCTTCCTTTATTCCTTCCTTCGGCGAGTTGAGGCCGGGGAGAGTTCTAGGCGCCCTGGGAAGGAGCCTATGGAGGGATTTGCTAGCGGGGAGGGGGTGGATTTCTCTAAAAACACGGAGGTTGGATATATGAGGCGAGATGATGAGGATTCCGATGAGGAGTAGAGAGCTAGGAGTCATTTTGATTTGGATGTTTGTTTATTTACAGACTTTTCATGAATTGAGATGTTAAGAATTCTTAAAGTTCATTTTTATCAAATTTCGAAATTATGCAAGTCAATTTTTGAAATCGAAATTTATGAGCAATCCTTTAAATGAGTTGCATCTGACTTCTTTCTACTCATACTTGGCTATGTATGCATACACCACTAAAATGATTTGATACTTGAGTGCATACATTTAACATTTGGGGTATGGTATAGAATGGCACCCAAGAGACGTGCGGTTCCTTCCACCGAGAAGAACTCGAGAGGTAGACCGGGTAGCACTCGGAAGTTGAGCCGGAACAGGATGCAACCACCCCATCGAGCATAACGGGCAAAGTGATCCCGCGATGGGCATGGGGTACGATGCCCCGGTAGATGTGTCAATGGGTCGGACACTCGGCAAAGTGGCCGACATTCTTCGAGATGCTAACCGAGCGGAGGCACCCTAGAGGGAAGATGAGGCATTAGAGAAGTTCTTGAAATTCCAACCGCATATCTTTATGGGTGAAGCGGAACAAGACTAGAAAGGCAGAAGCGGTGGGTCGAGCAAATGGAGGATATTTTCGCAACGCTCCGATATTCGAGGAGCGAATGGTTAAATTTGCAACCTTTCGGTTGAGAGGACCGGCTCGGGCATGGTGGCGGCGGGTCCAAGAGGACTAGGGTAATGGATGAGCAAGAATGGACGTGGTCCAACCGTTGAATCTTTCGGGGCGGAGTACATCCCTCGGTGGATTGTGGAAAAATGGGAGGACGAATTTCAGAATCCGAGGCGGGGGAGCATGTACGTGGCTCAATACGCGGCTCGATTCACGCGGTTGTCAAAATGCTGCCGAAGGCGGTCGACACCAAGCGAGAACCGGACGAAGCGGTTCGTCAAGGGGCTAAGGCCGGAGCGAGGAGAGCTTTGGCACCTGCTCCACCGACAACTTACTCGGGGGCGGTGGACGTCGCTACTCGCACGGAGAATGAAGACACGCAGCGGGATGGCGGCCAAGCCCTTCCAACCGCCGAGACAACCGCGGGGACACTTCCCGAGGCGGCAATCCCACAAGCGCCCTACAAATCATCAGCGGCGAGCAGGAAAAGCAGGCCGGACAGCCACCGGCTGGACCACACCGAACCTCTCGTCCTGCAGGCGGTGTGGAAAGAAAGGCCACACCGAGAGGAATTGCTTTGGTCCAAGGGAAGAGATAGGAAGTGCTACCGCTTGTGGTGACCCGAACCACGAGGAATACCGCCTAAGGCTGCACCGAGTCGGGCGGAGAAACCGGCTCGAGAACCGGGACCCAACCGAGACCGACACCATGGGAGCACGGACCGGAGGTGGAGCGCCAAAGCCACAAGTGAAGGCCAAGGTATTCGCTCTCAACAGAGAGGAAGTTGGGGCCGATGCCGTGGTGGTGGAAGGTACGTTCACTATTCAAGGACGATCCGTTAATGCTTTGATTGACCCTGGCTCTACTCATTCCTATATAAACAAGTTGTGTGCATGTCATTTGGGTTGGGATGGAGTGGAGCTACCTTTCATTTTAGAAGTAAGCACCCCTTTGGGGAAGATGGTGCAAGCGGATCGGTATGTGAGGGATTGTAAGCTTAAGGTGGGGAGAGAAAATGCGGAGGGAGATTTGATTGTGTTGGACATTGAAGACTATGACTTAATTTTGGGGATGGGCTGGTTAGCCAAACATGGGGCTAGGGTAGACTGCAAAAATAAGTCGGTTCGGTTTGTCGAGACCGGGTTGTGATGTGTTAGAATTTAATGGAAAGAGGGTGAAAGAGTTGAAGTACTTGATTGCAGGGGCTAAGGCCCGAAAATTATTGAGCCAAGGTTGTAAAGGTTATCTGGCTTACGTGATGAACAAGCCTAAGGACCAGTGTACTCTGGAGGACACGGAAGTAGTGAAGGATTTTCCCGATGTATTTCCAGCGGAGCTTGATTCTCTACCTCCTAGTCGAGAAGTGGAGTTCACAATCGACTTAGTTCCCAGAGCGGAACCAGTATCGCGGACTCCGTACCGGATGGCGCCGGCAGAGTTGAAAGAGTTGAAAGAGCAACTAGAGGAGCTCGTTGGCCAAGGCTATATTAGACCAAGCACGTCGCCTTGGGGAGCGCCTGTGCTATTTGTAAAGAAGAAGGACGGGACCTTGAGGCTGTGCATCGACTACCGAGGGCTGAACAATTTGACGATTAAGAACAAGTACCCTCTTCCGTTGATTGACGAGCTATTCGATCGGCTGCAAGGATCCGGTTGCTATTCCAAGTTGGATGCGAGACAAGGATATTACCAAGTGCGGATAAGAGAGGAAGATATCCCCAAGACAGCCTTCAACACCGGATATGGACATTACGAGTTCGTAGTAATGCCGTTTGGGGTGACTAACGCTCCAGCAGTATTCATGGACCTGATGCACCGAGTATTCTGGCCTTACCTGGACAAGTTTGTAGTAGTATTCATCGACGATATTTTGATCTACTCCAAGAGTCCGGAGGAGCATGCGGAGCATCTGAGGCTCGTGTTGGAAAAATTGCGGGAGCACAAGCTGTACGCGAAGTTCAGCAAGTGCGAATTCTGGTTAGACAGTGTGGCATTCCTTGGTCATGTGGTGACTAAGGAGGGAATTAAGGTAGATCCGGCCAAGGTGGAAGCGGTATCAGACTGGAAGCAGTCGGAGAATATTACCGAGATCCGGAGTTTCTTGGGTTTGGCGGGATACTACCGAAGGTTTATCAAGGGATTCTCGACACTCGCATCGCCAATGACCCGTTTGTTGAGAAAGGATGTTCCGTTTGTGTGGAACGAGAAATGCGAGAAAAGCTTCCAAGAACTAAAGAAGAGGCGATGACAGCACCGGTATTGAGTCTACCAGAGGAAGGCAAATCTTACGCACTGTACACCGACGCTTCGAAAGAAGGACTGGGAGCGGTGTTGATGCAAGACAGGAAAGTGATTGCCTATGCATCACGGAAGTTGCGACCGCATGAAGTGAACTACCCTACTCACGACTTGGAGCTGGCGGCTATAGTGTTCGCCCTAAAGAAATGGCGACACTACTTGTATGGAGCCGAGTACGAGGTGTTCACAGACCATAAGAGCTTGAAGTATATCTTCACTCAGAAGGATTTGAACTTGAGGCAATGAAGGTGGATGGAATTCTTGGAAGAATACCGTTACCCGATCAACTACCATCCCGGGAAGGCTAACGTTGTGGCAGACGCCCTAAGCGAGAAAAGTTGGGATGGCTAGGCCGAAGGTGCGGGAAATGCAAGTAGTTCGGGACGTATTGGACGAGAAGGACGGAAGTGCGAGACAAAACGATTGTCATCGGCAATTTGAAGTTGGCACCGGACTTGAAGCAAGAAATAGTGGAATCTCGGCGAAGCAACGCCGAGTTTCAAATTTTCAAGGATAAGGAGCTTAAGCGACCGGACAGCGAATTCCGTCAGGATGAAGCAGGGGTTTTCCATTTCAGAGATCGATTGTGTGTACCGGAGAGCAACGGCTAAGGGACGAGAATTTTGGAAGAGGCACACAAGAGCAAGTACGCAATTCATCCGGGAGAGGTCAAGATGTATCGGGATTTGAAGAGAGCATGCTGGTGGCCCGGAATGAAGCGAGATGTGGTCAAGTACGTATCGACTGTCTCACCTGCCGAGAAAGTTAAAGCGGAGCATAAGAAGTCGACGGGACTATTGCAGCCATTGCCGGTGCTCGGAATGGAAGTGGGAGGAGGTGACTATGGATTTCGTCACCGGACTCCCTATGTCAAAGACTCGAGAAGGACGCCATATGGGTAGTAGTGGATCGGCCGACCAAGTCGGCCCACTTTATCCGGTAAATGTAAGGGACTCCATGGAGAAGGCTGGCTCGGACATATGTTCGAGAAATAGTCCGACTCCATGGAGTACCTTCGAGCATAGTGTCGGACCGAGACCCGAGGTTTACTTCTCGTTTTTGGGGAAAGTTCCGGGAAGCAATGGGATCGAATTTGAAGTTCGGTACGACGGCGCATCCGCGGACGATGGGCGATCGAAAGGGTGATCCAAATATTAGAGGATATGTTGAGGGCCTGTGTTACGGATTTCGGGGACAAGTGGATAGAATGCGTACCTTACGCGGAATTATCTTATAACAACAGCTATCAGGCCTCGATTGGGATGGCACCTTACGAGGCTTTGTATGGGCGCAAGTGTCAAGTACCGTTGTATTGGAGTTGGACGGAAGATGGACACGTGAGCAAAACCGGAGAGGTCTGTGTCCAAGAAATGTTGGACAAGGTGAAACTGATTCGGGAAAGGTTAAAGGCGGCTCAGAGCCGGCAAAAGAGCTATGCGGACAACCGGAGGAGGGAATTGGAATTTCAAGTCGGGGACCAGTGTATTTCTGAAGTTATCACCCAACCGGGGATTGTGAAGCATCCGAAGGGTGGAAAATTGAATCCGAGGTATTTGGGGCCGTTTTTTATTAAGGAAAGAATCGGACCAGTAGCTTACCGGTTGGACCTACCGGATGGGTTGACGGGTATCCATGACGTGTTCCATGTGTCACAGTTGAAGAAGTATAATGCGGATCCCGGTCACGTGTTGAATGAGGAACCGTTAGTGTTGCAGCCAGACTTGAGCTACGTGGAAAAGCCTGTACGGATATTGGACCGCGGTGTCAAAACCCTCCGGAATAAGCAGATACCGATGGTTAAGATTCGGTGGGAGCACCATGGCACGCGAGGATGCTACATGGGAATCGGAAGAATGGGTTAAGCGGAAGTATCCCGAGCTAAAATAAAGGTATACATGAATTTCGGGACGAAATTCTTCTAAGGAGGGGAGGATGTGAAACCCCAGTCAAGACCAACCTTAGAGTAAGGGGGTTGGGGATGCATAACATGCTTTATTTCATGTTTAAATATGCTTTCATATGATTTTTATATGCTTTGGATGTGAGTTTATTGTTTTGAAGTTGTGTGGGTGAATGTTGTGTGAGAAGGGCAAAATGGTAATTTTTGCCCGAGGTGAAAATAGGGAGATAGCTTGTGGATTGAATAGAAAATAATTTTTCTAGTGAAAGTATCAACAAGAGTTGTTGTGGTTTAGTGGTTAGAGCTTTGGAATAAATTATTGAGGTCTAAGGTTCAAAATCCATCATAGAAGCTTTAGCTTGAATAAATTTTATTTTGCTTGGGAAAGGATGGTTTCGGCCTTAAGGGCCTAGATTAATGTGGTGATGATGTTCTAGGAGAGACATGATAGAAGTAATCTCATTCCACTACTTTTACTCTTCTCGAAATTCTTATAGGAAAAATCATTCTTCCTTGATCTTTAGTTTCCTTAGTTTCAACTCATTGGTTTGATCAAGATGTTCTAGCATTTTTCTTTCCAGAAAATTCAGTAAGGTGCTGAGGTCTTTTAGGATCGAAATGTCTTGGCAAAAGACTTCTTTTGGTTTGGAAAATATGGTAGATTTGTGGAAAAATTCAAGAGGAAAATCCCTCTTGAAAGCCTGCTGAAATTTTCCTCTATCTTAGTTCATCTATCTTCATAGAATGAACTGAAATTTTCCAGCTTGTTGTACCTTCAAAAGGTCGAAAATTCTAGGTCACATTCCCTCCCAAATGCTACCAGAAAAATGGTCTTTAGGATCAATTTGAAACCTGAAAGTTTTGGCCCAATTTCGGACTGCTGAAGCTGGAGCAAAACAGGAAAAATTCCTGTACGAAAATCAACTTTGAGAGCTCCAAACCAAGCTGTTTTCTCCCAGATTTTGTGCAGAACCTTAGCCATGTTTTTCCTTCATAAAGAAGGCTAGAAACCAGCCTTGAATACCCTTGGAATCCCCTTCAAAACTCGCTGAAAAATGGCTCTAAATAGCAGACGAAAATCTGCCAGAAAAATCACTGTGCAGCGAAAATTATGTGCAGATTTTTGTCCAGCTTGTTTCCTATCTCTCTTCTAGCCAAAACACCAACTTTAATCTGTAAAAACCTTACTTAAACCTCCATCAACAGATCTCCATTGATCCCCTTGAACTTCTGCACGAAATTCCATTAATGGCTGTCCGAAAATCCCTCAACCAAATCCCTGCATTTTAGCTTGAATGCTTTCCAAAATTTCAGCCATCTTGTTTAACAACTTTCCATAAAATTTTGCTCAATTGATCAGACATTTTCTCCACCATTGTGCACCTTGGTTTCGGCCATCACAAGCCTCCTTTAACCAGCCTTAATTCCCCAGAAGAGCTGCACAATCCAGTCGGCCATAGGAGACTTCAAGCTGTCCAAACAAATCAAGATATTCTTAGGATATCTACTTTCCAAATTCACTTCCCAAAAATATTCTTCAAGGATTGTAACAACTAACCTTTCCTTTTCCCTTCCAAATCAGAGAATCAACTCCCTAAACCCTACTAGAATTCGGCCAGGCCTATTCCCACAGAAAAATCGGCAGCTACACAAACCATCTCTCCCTCTCTCGATTTTTTTCTTCAAGCATCAAGAACACACACACACACTACACCAAGAACACCCACTTCTTCTCTACACCTAATACCCCTCCAAACCACCTCAAACCCTCACGAAAATCTCCAGATTTAGTCTACTCATTGCTGTGAATCCATCAACACCATTATTAACATCAAACTCCTCCAAACATCTTGCTACTTCGGATCAAAGCAGAAATTTCTGAACAAGAACATCTTCAAGGTAAATTCACTCTATCAACATCATCCTCTTCAACCTTGATCTCTAGTGAGAATCTATATAAATAATCATGCTAATGACTTCTTCTTCTTTCTCTCTCTCTCTCTCTCTCTCTCTCTCTCTCTCATGGACCGAAATTCCCTCTCTTGGCCGAATGGTCTCTTCCTCCATGACCATGTTTTCGCCACCTTTCTTGAACAAGATTAGCCATCTAGGAGTTGAGATCTTCTCTAAACTCCTTCAAGTCATTCATCAACCAAGTAAGTACCTTCAATCCTCTCTTTAAACTTTAGAATCATGTCTCTAGGTTGATGTTGTGAGAAGATGAATGGCGATGGGTTTGTGTATGTGTTGTTGTCGAGATTGAAGCATGAGTATATGGATGATTGTGAAGGAGATGGGATTTATGCATGGAAGGATTATATTGGTGGATTGAATGATGAGTTGAGGTTTGATGCATGTCATAGGTAGTATTTGTGATGAAGCATGCTAGAGATTATGTCACCATTGGTGAATAGGATTTGTATGCATGATTAGATTTTGAAGCCATGATCATGTTTATGCTAGTAGAGGTTAAAGCATGTCTTAATAAATTTAGATCTATGCCTATGTGCAAGATTTGGATGATTTGATGAATTGAAGGATTGAGTATGTTATTGATTATGGTTGACCATGGAATCTTGATCATGATCTAGTTGTCCCTAAGCAAATTTTATTTCATGAATAAAATATTTACTAATAATTTTTGCTAGAGAATTTCGAAAACCCTAGGAAGGGTAGATTTGGAATTATAATATATGTAAAGGATATTTTAGTCAAATAAATAATAACTTTTCTAGAAAATAAAATAAATAAATATTATTTAAAATAAAGAAATTAATTAAAGCCTTTATGGAAAAGATTTATACTTAATAAAATATTTACTAAATCAAAACCCTTAAGGATTTACTTATTATTTTCCAAGAAAGACTTATTAAATTTAATCTTAACTAGTTTTAGCTATCAATTATTTTCTAACAACTAAGCTATCATTAAATCACTATTTTACCTAGTACCACCTATGACTCCTGATCAAATAAACTCTAAATTTTCCTTAACAAGATTTAAACTTTCAACTTATTAGAATTTATTTCCTAATCCATTAATTATTTTAAATAACAAATTAAACTTAGCTTATAAACCTATTCAATTATTGTTTTGCCTTAAAGCTTGGGACACTAGGATCATGGTAGTAGTGAATTGAGTTGATTTAAAATTGAGGAAGTGGATTGTGGCTTGAATCTGATTAAGATTTGTATTTGCCCATGTGGGGTTAGGTCGGTTGTTCGAGACCTTGTTGTTGTGAGCAAGAATCGGGTAAGCTCCTGCATAAAACCGGATTGATGTGAAATGATTTCCTTATGGCAAGCCAAATGTGGAGTGCAAGGACACTCAGTTATTTGAAAGTAATTGAGGGTTGAATTCATCATTAATTCCAACGCTTAAATTATTTAAAAGTCTTTGAGCAGATTTTTCCAAACTTGAAACTCTTTCTAAAACTAATTTCTCCAAAAGCTTTCGAAACCCTCAAATTGTTATTTTCATGAAGAACAATGCTTTGTTCATTTTATCCCAAGTGGGGAATGTCGTTGAGTACTCAATAAGGATGGACTACTAGGACTAGTCTTTGAAGGGTTAGGGTAAGTCACTCGGTAGGTGGCCACCTCTGAGGGGTGAGTGCTTCCTGGATAACATGCCAGTTCCAGTGAGTTGTGCCGGTCCGAGCTAGCAGTTTATTTTGTCTCAATCAAGTGACTGTGTTTTTACCAGAATGGACACCCAGCGGTTGTTTGGGTGTAGAGAATGAGGAGTATCTTGCCCAGTAGGCTGATCACCTACTTTTGTCAGTCTGCACAAAGTGTTAGGCATTCTGACCGGTTATGGGGCCCAACGTGTGGTAACCCATATCTCTTTCTTTCGAGTGGTTGATTTCTATACTTATGTATGGCTAGAAGAGCTAAAACGCCACTCTTGCTTTTGACTAATGTTTCTTGCTTGCTTATGTTTCTCTTATAAAGAGTTTACACTTTGCATCCACGAACTGTTTCCACTAAACATCCAAAGCACACACAGACTTACTGACATTTTTGTCTCACCACCTTTTATTATGATTTTAGGTTGATCTTGTTGTGGGTGAGTAGCTACCTTGGAAGAGAATGTGTTTTTTAATTTTATGTATTGCTTTGGGGAGACGAGAGTGGATGATTTTAATAATGGTTTTTTGTTTTGGAATTTCATGGATGTACTTTTGAAGTATTTTGGGTTGTAATAAATTATTTTTTTTAGTTTGAGCATTATTTATTTCAGCAATTTGATTTGTGACCTAGTTATAAAGACCCCTTATCCTTTGGACGGGGCGACATCCCCGGCCCTGGCGGGCCTAGGTTTTTCGGGGTGTTACAATTGATGGAGAGATGTTAGGAGCAGCCATGGAGCTCTTTTCGTGCAGAACAATGGTAGAGGTGATGAAGTTCAGCTCATGGATGACCAAGATGAGTTTTACAGAAAAATGGAGTAAGTTTCGGATAAGGGTGAAGAGGGAAACAAAGCTAGAATTTCTGGTTAGTCTTTCGCATGGTTTGCTGGAATTTCTGGGCAGATTTTTCTACCATGCTTCAGCCAACTTGCAGAAGGTTTGAAAGAGTTTTATAGGGACCTTTAAGGCTGGTTTCCAGCCTTCTTTATGGAGGAAAGAAAAGGTTGAATTGCTGGTTTGAAAGCTGGAGGAATAGCTTGGTTTTTCAGACTGCTAGGTTGCGAACTGCCCAGGATTTTTTTCCTGGTTTGTACAGCTTTTGTGCAGTCCGGTTTTGGCCTATGACTTCAGACTTCAAGCTAGTCAAGATAGCTATTTTTCAGGCAGTATTTGGGAGGGAAAGATGGCTGAAAATTTCGACAATTGGACTGGTCAAGAAGCTAAAAAACTTTCCAGATTACCACGTGAAAAAGATGAATACTCATAGGGTGGAGTTTGAAGGTTCAACCATAGAGGTTAATTCTCTTGGGAACCTTCCATAACTCTTCCCCATTTTCGGTCAACAAGGTATCCTCACATAGACATTTTCAAAACTTCATGTGAAACCCCACCTAAGACCAACCCTAGAGTAAGGGGGTCGGGAATGCATATCATATTATTTTGCATGAAATATATGTTTTTGAATGGTTTTATGTGCTTTAGAATCGTGGATTATAGGTTTAAATGCTTAGTTATGCTTGTTGAGTAGGAGGGGTAAAATGGTAATTTTGCTTGAGGTCAGAATAGGGAGATAACTTGAGGAGTAGATAAGAAAAATATGTGGGTGAGAAAATAAGAACAAGAGTTAGTGTGGTTTAGTGGTTAGAGCTTGGTGAATTAATTTCTAAGGTCATGAGTTCAAATCCCATTATTTAAGTTTTATCATGATTATTTTCATTAAGTTTGAATTTTTGTTTTCTTGCATTCCATAAAAATAGGAATGTTGTCTTAGGGGAGACATGAAGAGAATGTCCTAATCTTATCCTCATGTCCTAAAAAGAATTCTAGAGGAATTCTTGTCCTATTTATTACCTCTAGCTTGTCCTAACATCTTTATAATTCAAAACCATTAAATCCTTTCTTTTAAATTCCAAAAAAATTCTGGGATAACTCCTCCACCATGAAATTCGAAAATCAGCTATGGTGGTTGGGTAGTTGGCCGAAAATAGGAGGGTAAATAGGAAGGGTTCCAAGAGAAAATCAATCACCATGAAAGGACCTTCAAATCTACCTTCATGTTGTTCATACTTTAGTGGAAAGAAATCTGGAAATTTTCCAGAATTGTTGCGACCCTTTCTTCGAAAATTCAGGCCATAATCCCATTCATTTGCTGCCAAGAAAATGGTCATTTTATGTGGCTTGGAAGCTGGAAAAACTATGCAAATTTCGGACTGCACAAAACAGCACCAAACCAGAAAAAAAAACTGGGCATTTCGCAGCTTGCAATCAAGGAAATGAAGCTGTTTTTAGTTCACCTTCAAGCCAGCAAATCTCTTCTGTATTTGTCCAGAAATAAGGCTGAAAAACCAACCTTGGAAGACCCTCAAACACCCCAGAAGAACCTCTGAAAATCGAGCTAAGAGTGTGCAAAATTCTGCACCAAAAATTCTGCAATCTTCGAAAATTCTGAACAACTTGAAACCAGAATTTTCCAGCCTTGCTTCCTTCTAGCCTAAGGCCGAAAATCATCTTCAACCTCTGTAAAAATTGAGCTTGCTCAGCTGTAGACTGAACACCATAAACCCCACTCTTACCTTGAGCATAAGGACTCCATAGCTGCACCACAAAACACTCCTAAGATCACTCCATTCAAACTCTTTTGAACTTCAAATAATTTCAGCATTTTACTCCATTAAAACCACTCTTGCATTAGGCTAATTAACCAGAATTTTCTCTGCCTTCATGGACTGAATTTCGGCCAGCCTTGAGCAACATTAACCTTCAATCATTTCAGGAAAAACTCCATGTTCAGCCGGCACCATTGAAAGACATAGAAACCTCTCTTGATCAAAACACCATAGCTAACCTCTTACCTTAAACCTCTCCACTATTTCCTCCATTTAAATTTCAAAAAAATCTGATCATCCCCTCTCTTTCTAGCTGAAAACCGAAACCCTCATTCATTCCATACCATTCGGCCAGCCTTCTACCAAAATTCGTGCAGCATTCTTCCAAATTCTCTCCATTTTCACCTAGAACACCAAGAACACACACTAACCTTCTTCAAGCCTAACCCTACTCCAAACACCTCCAATCACTCTCAAACACTCCAAATCAATTCCATTTAATCCCTAAACCTCATTTCTGGTATTTATAACACAAAACCTCGCAAACAAAAATTTTCAAGCGGATCGAAATCAACCTTTTTCTTAAAGGTCTCAAGAACATCAACAAGGTAAGTCAAGAACAACTTTCTTATTCATCTTCTTCCATTCGATTATATCATTCTAATGATCTCTCTCTCTCTCTCTCTCTCTCTCTCTCTCTCTCTCTCTCTCTCTCTCTCTCTCTCTCTCTTCTAACCGAAATGGTTGATCAAACATCAACCATGATCGTTTGTTTCGTTGGACCATTCAAGACACTCCATCGCGCGTGGACCTTCTTTTGTCTTCTTCAAAGTACTCGACAATCAAGTATTCATTCTTAAATCTCTCTTATTAAATTCTGAAATCATGTCTCTTAGGTGTTGATAGGGAGATGGAATATGATTGGGAGATTGAGTATATGCATAAAGGGATTGGGGTTAGGACATGATGATTGTTGTATATGACTAGGATATATGTATTTTCCTTTCGAATCATTGTATGTTCTTCATGCTTAATGAATTTTATGGATATTTGAAGCATGATTAGATATTATGACACCAAAGGTGATTAGGCTTTTATGTTCTTATTGTTCCATGGAAACCATGATTGATGATTATGCTTAGTAGGATTTTGGCCATGTGATGGTATGCGATAGTTCAAGTGTATGTTCATGAATGGAATGGTTTATTGTTTGATGATGGAGAATGTGATCATGAATCTTTTCTAGCACTAGGAAAATCATGATAAGAGATTATTTTCTTATTAATTCTAGGTTATATTCATTAACAAAATTTATTACAAAAAAATTAGAATTACTACTATAGTTTCCTTCAAAATTCGAAACACTAGGGGATTTGGATTGGAATATTTAATTAGACTATTAATATTTTTATTAAACAAAAATTTAATAAAATTCATTTATTACTAATTTTATTTATTACTAATTAATTATTATCTATTAAAAAAATTTTTAATTAAAAATTATTTAATTTATTATTTATTTATAAGAAAGCTATTTTTAAATTATCATTTATTAAAATTATTTAGGACTTAATATTATTTAAAATTCAAACCTTAGTTTATTTATTATTAATAACACTCAAGAATTATTATTTGAGTCTATAATTTATTAACAATTATTTTAGAACCCCTAGTTATTTTAACTTATCAAACTAGACTTATTTTATAAAATTCTTTAGCATCTAGCCTGAAAGCTTAGGACATTGAGGTCATGGTTAATCATGGTTGTAACTAGTTGAGCTAAGAATTATTTATGTAAGGCAGGTATAGCTTGAATGTGACCTTATGTTTTGTGTTTACCCCAGGCGGGGTTAGGTCAGCCTTGGAAGACTTTTGAGTTTGAGCAAGCAAAGAAGCAGGTAAGCTCCTGCATGGAGTTTTGTGAAGACCAAAAGTTATTGTGGCAAGCAAATGCAATGTATATGGACATTTATTTGTAAATGCAATTAAGGACTGTTTTTCCTTTTTATTTCAGTCAAGCAAATCATTTGAAAATTGAACAAGCAGTTGTACACAAAACTAAACTTTTTCTAAAACCCAACTTGACTAGACTTTTGGAAACCCTTAATTGCTATTTTCAAATAAAGCAAAGTTTGATCAATTTTTTCCCCTCAATTTTCTCCCAAGGGGAAACAATCAACGTTGAGTACTCAATAAGGGTAGACCACCAGAACTAGTCTTTGAAGGGTTAGGGTAAGTCTCTCAGTAGGTGGTCACCTCTGAGGGGTGAGTCCTTCTTGGATAGGATGCCAGTCCGGTAGGTCATACCGGTCCGAGCTAGCAAGTTTCAGTCATGTGGACTATATGTTCTGGAGTGGACAACCGGTAAGTTTGGGTATAGAGATGGAGGAGTATCTCACCCGGTAGGCTGTACACCTACCTTTTGTCAGCTTGCACAAAGTGTGGCATTCTGACAGTTATTTAGTCATGGGGCCCAACGTGTGGTAACCCATGGCTACCCATTTGAGTGGTTGTATTTATTGCGCACATGTATGGTTTGAAAAGCAAAACACCACTCTTTATTTTCAGCATTCATTTATTGCTTGCCAGCACTTTTCTTTATAAAACTTTTACAACCTGCATACATGAATTATTTTACCTGAAACACTCAAAGCACACACGGGCTTACTGAGATTTTTATCTCACCACCTTTTATGCCATATTTTCAGGAAGATCCTGTTGTGGAGGTCATTAGCTAGATTGTTGCCTGTGCTTGAAGACTCATGTTATTTACTTTAAGTGTTGTTTGAGAGATTGTTGCAAACAATTTATTTTGGATTTATTCCAGTACTTATCTTTTGGGTTGTAATAAGCTTAAATTTTAAAGCCTTTATTTTATTTGATTTTATGTAACCTAGTTATAAAGACCCCTTGTCCTCTGGACGGGGCGATATCCCCGGCCCTGATGGGCCTAGGTAGTGGGGTGTTACAAGTGGTATCAGAGACTAGGTTTAGGCAAGTATTGATATTATATGTTTTGATTTATTAAGTTCAAATCTTTTATCTGACCTGTCCTGTTTATGTTGTAGGATGGTTAGGATGATTAGAACTACAAGGAAAGGGCAGCAATGGCACCCTCCCATTCCTATCTACCCGGAGGACTTACCAGTGCCTCAGCCTGCACCCCAGCCTGCACCCTAGCCAATCATTGCCCTGGATGATAGTAGTGACGATGAGGTCCAGATCATCGAGCCACCTCCAATACTCGTGATCGACTGGGTTACCGACAGTGAGGACGAGGAGATAGACATGGAATATGTTCCCCATCCTCCTAGCCCCATAGTGGACTTGACTGTTGACAGTGATGACCCAGGGGAGATAGATTATGAATCTCCACCTAGACCTTCCTTTGTAACTCCACCCAATCAAGTTGAGACCAAGGAGAGTTCTAGGGGACCTGGGAAGGAGCCCATAGATGGGTTCGCAAGTGGGGCAGGGATGGACTTTACTAGAAATTCTGGGGGGTGGTTATATGATGCCGACATTGAAGATTCTGATGAGGATTAGAGAGGCCAAGTTCTGCTATGTTTAGGGCGTTTTATTTGCAATTTTTCATAAACTCCTATGCTAAGAGTCCATGCACCTTTATTACTTTATTTCAAAATTTATGCAAATAAGAGTACCTCGGGTACTCTAAGTTTTGAGAAAAATTTATATGCAATTCTTCATACAAAATTTGCATCTAATTTTCTTCCACTTAGTTGAATGTGAATGCATGCTCAATTTGGATATTTTTAACTTTGATGCATAAACTCATTATCTGGGGAATGGTTTAGAATGGCACCCAGACGTCGCGCAGCCACATCCAGCAGAAGGGTTCCTGAGGCAGAGCCCGTGACACCAGAGGTTGATGCAACTCAAATGTCATCACCAAATCAAGGGGATGAGAACGAAATGGGGCCGGAGATTGGATCAGAAGAACCAGTTAGCGCGACTATGACGCAAGCATTCCACAAGGTGACCGAGATTCTGCAAAATTTGACTGAGTGGAGGAATCCAAAAGGGGAAGACGAGGCATTGGAGCGGTTTCTGAAGTTTCAACCTCCTATCTTCTTGGGAGAGGCCGAACAAGACCAGAAAGTGGAACAATGGGTGGAACAGATGGAGGACATCTTTGCTACGCTCCAGTACATCGAGAAACGAATGGTGAAGTTCACTGCGTTTCGGCTGAGGGGTCCAGCTCGGGCATGGTGGCAAAGGGTTCAGGATGACTGGGAGATGATTGACCAAGACTGGACATGGGCTAATTTTGTAGAGGCATTCCGGGCAGAATATATCCCTCAGTGGATAGTGGAGAAACGGGAAGATGAGTTCCAGAATCTAAAGCAAGGAGGCATGACGGTAGCCCAATACGCAGCACGGTTCACACAGCTGTCAAAGTACTGCAAGCGGCTGGTGGATACTGAACAAAATAGAACAAGGCAATTCGTTAAGGGATTAAGGCAGGAGTTAAAAAGGGCGTTAGCACCCTCTCCACCGGTGACTTATTCGGGGGCTGTGGACGCAGCCACTCGTACTGAGAATGAAGATCGCAACCGGTTGGCTTCACGACCGTTCGTACCGACAAGACCGCCGCCAAGACCTTTTCAGAGGCAGCCACCTAACAAGCATCCTGCCAACCAGTAATGGTAGAATCGAGGAAAGCAAGCCTGGACATTACCGGTTGGTCCGGCGCAGAATCTTCCATTATGCCGGCACTGTGGAAAAAGGGGCCACATTGAGAAAAATTGCTGGTCCAAAGTAGTTGAGCGGAAGTGCTACCACTGCGGAGACCAGAATCATCTGCGGAACGCCTGCCCTAAACTTCTCCGGATCGAGCAGGGGAACCCAGCTCAGAACCCGGGACCGAGTCGAGCCAACATCTCGGGAGCTTCTGGGAGCGGAACGAAGAAGCCGCAGATGAAAGCAAAAGTTTTCGCTCTCAACCAGGAGGAGGTTGGGGCTGATGCAGCAATAGTGGAAGGTACGTTTACTATCTAAGGTCATTCCGTTAATGTATTGATAGACCCTGAATCTACCAATTCCTATTTAAATAAGAGTTGTGCATATCAATTGGGTTGGGATGGAGTAGAAGTACCTTTTACCTTGATAGTAAGTACGCCTTTGGGGAAAATGGTGCAAGCGGATCGGTATGTGCAGAATTGTAAAGTTAAAGTAGGGAGAGAAAGCTTGGAGGGAGACCTAATAGTTTTAGCTATTGATGATTATGATTTAATACTGGGGATGGATTGGTTAGCGAAGCATGGTGCTAGAGTAGATTGTAAGAATAAGTCAGTTCAGTTCATTAGACTGGGATATGATGTGTTAGAGTTCAATGGTGGGAAAGTAAAAGAATTGAGGTTTTTGATAGCTGGGGCTAAAGCCCGAAAATTGTTGAGGCAAGGATGTCAAGGATATTTGGCTTATGTGATAAACAAGCCGAAGGACCAGTGCACTCTAGAGGATACTGAGGTGGTAAAGGATTTCCCCGACGTGTTCCCTGCAGAACTCACTTCTCTACCTCCCAAGCGAGAAGTTGAGTTCACCATTGACCTAGTCCCAGGAGCGGAGCCGGTGTCTCGAACCCCGTATCGAATGGCACCGGCGGAGTTGAGGGGAATTAAAGGAGCAGCTAGAGGAGTTGGTGAGGCAAGGCTATATCAAACCTAGCACGTCACCCTGGGGAGCACCTGTGCTATTTGTAAAGAAAAAGGATGGGACTCTAAGGTTGTGTATTGACTACCGAGGCTTGAGCAACCTGACCATAAAAAATACATATCTTCTGCCGTTAATTGACGACCTGTTCGACCAGTTGCAAGGGTCCAGTTGTTACTCTAAACTGGATTTGAGGCAAGGCTACTACCAAGTGAGGATAAAAGAGGAGGATATTCCTAAGACGGCCTTCAATAGGAGATATGGTCATTACGAGTTTGTGGTGATGCCTTTCGGGGTAACAAACGCACCCGCGGTATTTATGGATCTAATGCATCGAATGTTCCAGCCTTACTTACACAAGTTCGTGGTGGTCTTCATCGACGACATCCTTATATACTTTAAGAGCCCGGAGGACCATGCAGAACATTTGAAGTTGGTACTAGAAAAGCTAAGGGAGCACAAGCTTTACGCCAAGTTTAGCAAGTGGTAGTTTTGGTTGGATAGTGTGGCGTTTCTTGGTCACGTGGTGACTAAAGAGAGAATCAAAGTAGACCCAGCGAAGGTTGAAGCCGTATCAGACTGGAAGCAACCAGAGAACATCACCGAGATTTGACGCTTCTTGGGTTTGGCTGGCTACTACCGGAGGTTTATTAAGGGATTTTCGACGTTAGCATCTCCTATGACCCGGCTGCTGAGAAATGACGTGCCCTTTGGTTGGAACGAAAAATGCGAAAAAAGTTTCCAAGAGTTGAAGCAGAGGTTAATGACAGCGTCTGTGCTGAGTCTGCCGGAGGCAGATAAACCTTATGTCCTATATACTGATGCCTCAAAGGAAGGCTTGGGAGCAGTTTTGATGCAAGATAGGAAGGTGATCGCCTATGCTTCCCGAAAACTGAAGCCGCACGAAGTCAATTATCCCACGCATGATCTAGAGCTGGCTGCCATTGTGTTCGCATTAAAGAAATGGCGAGACTATTTGTATGGGGCGGAATATGAGGTGTTCAGTGATAAAAAAAGCCTGAAGTACATCTTCACCCAGAAGGACTTGAATTTGAGGCAGCGAAGATGGATGGAATTTCTGGAGGAGTACCGGTGTCCTATCAACTACCACCACGAGAAAGCCAACGTCGTTGCTGATGCCCTGAGCCGGAAAGTCAGAATGGCCAGGCTAAGAGTACAAGAGGTTAAAATGGTTCAGGACGTGTTGAGCTACCTGATCCTTATGCAAGAGCTTACCTGATCATTAAGCTTTTTGGGCAATCATTAACACTAGGATGGCTAGGGAGCATCGGTTCAAGAGCATCTTCTCAAAATGATTGCCTATTTCAAGAAAGCTAAGGTCCTAAGCACAACAATAGATCTTGAGAGCCAAATTAACATGGTTCTTGAAACTCTGCCTGATTCATATTCTCAATTCAAGTTAAACTACAACATAAACAAGTTGGATATGAATCTAATGAAGCTTATGAAAGAGCTCTAGGTAGCAGAGAAGATATTGTAGCCCGTGTCAATGGTTTTGGTCTCTCGTTCTGCATATTCTTCTGGAATTAAGGCAAAGCCCAAGAAATTCTAGAAGAGGAAGGTTCAAAATAATGCAGGGGTCCAACCCAAAGCATCTGGTCAAGCTAAACCCAATGAGAAGCCTAAAAGCAAATGCTTCAAGTGTGGCAAGAAAAGGCATTGGAAGAAAGATTGTCCGGACTTCATAGCCAAGTCTATTTCAGGTATTGCCCTAGACCTAGAGTCTATTTTAATAGTTGGATCAATATCTTCTTGGATAGTTGATTCTGGAGCCACTGACCATATCTGTAACTCTTTGCAAGGGTTCAGAAGACAAGAAGACTCAGCGAGCATGGAGTTCAAGTAGGCAATGGAGTAAGAATATGGCTGAAGCAGTGGGAGATCTTGAGCTTTTTTTTTTTTTTTTTTTGTAATAGGAAATTAATTTTAAAAGATATTTTATATGTTTCTTATTTTAAATAGAATTTTACTTCAGTTTCCAAATTGATGAATGAAAGATATTTTGTTTCCTTCCATTTTGGTGTTTTCATCAATAGAGATGGTAATTTAATTTGTATAGAAAACATTTATGAAAATCTCTTTTATGTACATCCCATTAGAAATCAATTGAACAATATTCAAACTGAACTTGATAATGAAAAGAAAAAGACCATATTAAATGACTCGCATTTATGGCATCTAAGATTGGGACATAAAAATACCAATCAGATTCAGAGGCTAATCCATGATGGGCCTTTAGGTTTAGTGACATTGGAAGAATGGCCTCAGTGGGTGAATCTTGCCTTAAAGGTAAAATGACCAAAAGGCCCTTTACCAAAAAGGTAGATAGTGCTATGGAAATATTATCACTAGTTCATACAGACGTTTGTGGTTCGATGACTATACCAGCTAGGGGAGGCTACGAATACTTGATCACTTTCACGGATGATCACACTCGTTTTGGTTATATATATTTGATGAGGCACAAGTCTGACTCTTTGGATAAATTTAAGAAGTTTAAAGCTGAAGTGGAGTGTCAAACATGTAAATTAATTAAAACTTTGAGATCAGATCGTGATGGAGAATTCTTCCTTGGTGAGTTTAAGGTTTACATGGTACGTCACGATATAGTATCTCTGTTAATTACGCCTGAGACTCCCCAACAAAATGGAGTAGCTAAAAGAAGAAATAGAACTTTGATAAAAGTGGTCAAAAGCATGATAAGTCATTCATCTCTTCCTATTTCATTTTTGGGAGGTATGCCTTAGAAATAACGGCATATGTTTTGAACTTAGTACCTTTCAAATCAGTACCTATGACACCTTATGAAAAATGGACTAGACGAAAGCCCAATCTGAACCTTCTCAAGATATGGGATTGTCCAGCTTATGTGCTGACAAAATGAAGTAAACTAGAATCAAGATCAGAGTTATACTATTTCTTTAGGTATCTAAAAGGAACGAGTAGGGGATATTTCTATCATTCTTAAGAGCATAAGGTACTTGTTAGTACTACTGCTACATACTTGGAGGATGAATAAGGTACTTCCACCACGGTTTCAAGTAGAATAGAATTAGAAGAGAAGTTGGTCACTGATTCAAGTTCAGGTACTTCTAATACCCCGATCGAGGAACCAAGAGAAACACTACCGAATGTTCATATACAAACTGAGCCTCGTCGTAGTAGGAAGATCATAAGAGCTCTAGAAAGATGGACTAAAAAGATCTATGATCTAGTCTCTGATCATCAGAATAAGATCCCACTAGATACGAGGAGGCCATTATTAATACTGATGCAGACAAATGGCAGCTAGCCATAAATGCTGAGATTGAGTGCATGTACCTCAATCAGGTTTGGGATTTTATCACTACACCTGATGAGATAAAACCCATTAGGTGTAAGTAGGTATACAGGAGGAAAAGAGGTGCAGATGGAAAGGTTGAAACCTATAAAGTAAGGTTGGTTATTAAAGGTTATACTCAGAAAGAAGTGATCGATTATGATGAAACCTTTTCACCAGTAACCATGCTTAAGTCTATTTGAATTCTCTTAGCTATCACATGGCATTATGACTACGAGATATGGCAAATGGATGTTAAGACGGACTTCTTAAATGGCTATATTAGCAAAGACATCTATTTATCCCAGCTAGAAGGTTTTGTTACTAGAGGTCAAGAACAAATGGTTTGTAAGCTTAAGAAGTCCATCTATGGACTTAAGTAAGCATCACGAGCATGGAACATACATTTTGATGAAACTGTGAAAGTTTATGGTTTCATTCAAAACGTGAATGAACTATATGTGTATAGGAAATTAGACAGTGGCAAAGTAATTTTCTTGATACTTTATGTAGATGGCATTCTACTCATTGGAAATGATGTAGGGACATTATCATTCGTTAGGGTTTAGCTATCTAGTCAATTTAGCATGAAAGATATGGAAGAAGCTAGCTACATTCTAGGTATTAAGCTTCTTAGAGATAGGAAGTAGAGAATGTTAAGCTTATCCCAGTCTGCTTATATTGACAAGATATTGGTGAAGTATGGCATGGATCAATGTAATTGCACTATTATACCCTTTAGACATAGATTATCCTTATATACCAAACAATGTCCTTAGACACAAGAAGATAAACAGAGAATGAGCAAGATCCTTTATACCTCAGCTATGGGAAGTCTCATGTATGCTATGCTTTGTATTAGGCCAAATATCTACTTTGCAATAGGCATAGTTAGTAGATATCAGTCAAATCCAAAAGAAGATCACTGGCAAGCCATAAAGCATATACTCAAATATGTCAAGAAAATGAGAGATTATATACTTGTATATAGTGCTGATGATTTAGCTCTTACCGATTATACAAACTCAGATTTTCAGGCGGATAAAGATAAAAGAAAATGCACTAGTGGATTTGTTTTCACTTTGTCTGGATAAACTATTTCATGGAGAAATATCAAGCAATTCTGTATTGCTGATTCTACCATGGAAGTTGAGTACATTGCTGCTTCAGAAACTTCTAAAGAAGCTATGTGGTTTCGAAAGTTCCTCACAGAACATGGTGTAGTACCACACATGGACAAACCTGTCACAATTTATTGTGACAGTAGTGGAGCGATGTCACAATGCAAGGAACCTCGAAATCATAGGAAGGGCAAGCAAATAGAGAGGGAGTATCACATCACCTCAGAATTCAACCAAAAATGGGAGATTGTGGTCGATCAGATTGCCTTGGTCAACTATCTGGTGAATTCTTTAACCAAACCTTTGACAAAAAAGGTATTTCACAGATACTTAGATGTTATGGGGGTAGGCATTTGTTGACTTTCTTATTCTTTGTAGTACAATTAGGAGGTTATTGGAAAATATACCTTCAAAGACTATATATTCTGCGTAAATGTATTGCAATAAAATGTTTATTCATTCAATTTAGTTTATTTCTTATATTATTGCTTGTTTAAGGTCTATGTATGACAAGTAATAGTCTATGTGTTGGGTCATTCTTCACAGTAAGGTATAAACCATGTGCACTTGCCATACAACTAAAAATAAGCTCTTAGCCATTTGATGGAACTGGGCATTTCATCAAGGTTAGATTATTATGCCATAAGTTCCAATGAAGAATGGTTTACCTTGAATCAGTAAGTAGTTCACTCACATCATTGGCTTAAGCAGATTTCTAGTACGTAGAATTGGACCTGTAGTGCTCTCTCTTAAAGTACTATAATTATAGAGGCCAGACTATTACTACTACAGTATGGACAAATACTTTCATACTTGAGTAGAATTGGTAGTCGGCGAAACTAGGGTCTTGTACTTTGATGTATGTTGGGTGAGATTTCTTTTGTTAGATCGATAACCCTTGTATGTTGGGTGTATTACTTTAGTTAGTTAAGATAGAATAATGAAACAAAGTTTCTATACTTCACTTTGTGAAGTTAAATCAACCCCTTGTGATTGTCTAGGATAATCTAATAATCCAGGGCCCTGGGAACGTAATTCTGAATATGTGCTTTTAGGTAGCTTCCAATGATAAGCAAGTACATTCAAGTGAGTCATGGATTATCGGACTAGAGATCTAAAGATGGTAGGTATCTTTGAGATGGGTGTTAGTACATTTATCATGTCTTATTGATGGGTGTTACATAGAGAGGTATTTATGTCATTTCACCTATAGGTCAGAGATATTGCTTTAGCAATATCATTCTTGGAGTCAATATTTTCATATAGTGGTAAATGGGAATATTTAAATTGGTAAAATATGGCTATTTAATAGTAAGGGCATTTTGGTCATTTTAGTAGTCATGAATAATATGTCTCTTTGTCCCCAGAGTAGCTTAAGTTACCTTGGTGTTGTTTAGACACAATCAAAGCTTAATGGATAATTATTTAGAAGAGAATAAAATTTATTCTAAGAGTTCAATTAGAATTTATTAATTAGTCTTAGTTTTTCTAAGGTCCGAAAATGATAATTAATTAATTAAGAGAATTGGGCTGGAATAAATTAATTAATTGGGCTGATATATATTAACATATATTACAAGTCCAATTCGAATTAATTAATTAGTCTTGGGTATTTAATGAAATCCAAAAAAGATAATTAATTATTTAAGAGGATTGGGCCAATCTTGGATTAGTTTTGGAGCACAACACCAAGCCCAAAAGGGCTTTGTGTTTTTTGGCCATTAGGGCTTTAACAAGCCCTAAGGCTCGCTGAAATTTAGATGAGTAAGAAAGGAAAAAAAAAAAGTGGTTATCTGAGGTTTTTTTTTTCCCTTGCCAACTGTGCCATCTCTCCATCTTGTTCTCGCCCTTCTCTTCTTTCTCTCTGGGAGATTTTTTTATTATCTAAAGAAGGAGTTTTCACCAAGCTAATCAAAGAATAAGATAGGGTTATACTCTGGAAGATGAAGAGAAGAAGTTTAGAGACGTTTAATGCGTAGGAGTAGAAGATTGGCGGGAATACCGGTTGAACTGTAGGCGCCTCTTTCTCCCCTTCCAACTCAAGTTCTAGTGCAACCCGGCCCCTTGTTGGTTAATCCGCAACAAATACAAAAAAGTAAGTACTCTTTCCTAGCTGTGGTTCGAAAAACTGAAAAATTTTCCATTGTGTTTCCTTTGATGTTTTCCATTTTCAACCTTGAAGGATATCTTCTCCACTTTGCAATACAACAAGGAAAGGATGGTTAAGTTCACATCTTTTTTATTATGAGGGCCAGTTTGGCCATGCTGGCAATGCATCCAGGGGGAGTGGAGAAGGATCAACCAAGAATGGACGTGAAGCAACTTTGTTGAGGCATTCAAGGTAGAATACATCCCTTAATAGATCATGGAGAAGAGGGAGGATGACTTCTGAGGATTAAAGCAGGGAAGCATGACAATGGCAAAGTACGCTGCCCGATTTAGCCAACTCTCAAAATATTACAAATGTCTATTGGATACGGAATGGAATCGCACGAGGTAGTTCATCAAAGGGCTAAAACAAGACTTGAGGAAGGCCCTAGCACCATCTCTGCCAACAATGTATGCAGTCGTTATGGACACGGCAACCCAAACTGAGAATAAGGACAAGCAACGAGTGGTACCCAAGCCCACAGACGAGGCAGCCAGTATGTAATACCCCACAACACAAGTGCCCAAAGAGGGCAAGGATGTCGCCCCGTCCAAAAGACTAGGGGTCTTAATAACTAGGAAAATAAATATCCAAAAGATGTAATAAATCAAATCTTATTACAAAGGGAAACGAAGTCTACAAATCTCCCAAATTACATAAAACGAAACAATCCTCAAACAGGAACAAAATTGAAGAATTCTAGCTGGTAATCCACTAATATGGCACAACCTTGCTAAAGCTGGCAGATCTTGAAATATGACGTCAAAGGAGTGTGAGAAATACATCTAAATAAGCCTTGTATGTACTCATGATTGAATCAAAATAAATTTTATGAATGCACTTTTAAATTGTTCAACATAAGTGAATTGCAAGTCATACATTTTCCATAACAGAGTGAATGATAAATATCATAATAGAACAAAATCAAAAATATATTTATTATACGAAAAAACACTCAACATAAGCGGTTATGAAACCTTGCATCATATCATTGCCATGAAACCCTTCATCATAGTGTAGTAGTAGTATTGGTAGTAGTAGTATCGGTAGTAGTAGTATCAGTAGTAGTAGTAGTAGTAGTATCACTATTATTATTTGTAATACCCCGCCCAAAACCACCTTTGACTATGGGGAAAAGTCATGCATTGCAGAGCATCTTGCATTTTATGTGGTAGCTAGAATAATTTTATTTGCATGGATGCATGTGAATTTTTCCGTTGTTCTTGCATTTAAATTAATTGATGTGAACTAGTTATGTTGTTAAAGACTTGTTTAAGGGAGGTTTGGTCGAAGATTTGGAAGGATGAGTATTGGGGTGGTAAGAACTTCTTGTAGAAAAATTAGCATTGGAGTTGTTTTGGAATAGCGGGGAGGTTGGTGATTTCCTTTGGTGACCCGAGTTCGAATCCTACCTTTTGTGAAGTTAGTTTCTCTTCTTGAAATTCTTTTCTTTAGACCATTTCTTGTCTTGGCCGAAAAAGAACCTAGCTATCCTAGAGAAATTTTAGTATTTTTACTCCAAGGAAATAAGTCTCTATATTTATTTCCTAAATTCAAGGACTTTGATGTGAATAAAGTTCACCTTTAATTTTCAGCTTGTGTTCCTTAGGATTTTCGGAAAAAAAAACCCCTAGCTATGTGCCACTTTGAAGAATTTCAAATGGGATAAAACTCTTCTTGATGAATATTAGAGTTAGGGAATATATTAGGGAAAAATCTTATCTTACCTCTTCAACAATTCTAGCCATAATCCTTTTATTTATTTAATTGTTTTAGAGAAATATTTTAACTAAAGTCTTAGCTATTTTCTTTGGGTTTAAACGCCACTTCCATAGGAATAAGACTCTATATTTAACTCCTAAGTTCAAGGATTTTAGATAAGGATAAAATTTGTTTTATTTTCAGCTTTTGTTCCCTTGAATTTGCAGAAACCATAAGCTGGAAAAATTCTGGAAATTTTTCCAGATTTTGTCCGCCACCTTGGAGCACCTTTAGCTCAATCTAAACTCTTCTAAGACTAGAGGAAATCCTATCCAAATCCTTGATAATATCAGATTTTATTTCAATCCAAATTCAACTAGGATTTTCTTCCTTTTCCTAGCTGAATTTCGGCAGCTTTGTATCAACATAAGCTGTCCGAAAATTCCAGCTTCTTAGCTACAATCCAACCCTGTAAATCCTAGCTCAAAACACCTAAATATTCCTCATCAATTCAAGGTACCTTAGCTGCACAAAACCAGAATTTTATTCACACAAAAACACTGAAATTCGTCCAGCTTATGCACGGAAAATTCGGTCAGCTTTGTGTTCCTACTTCAACCGAAATTCTACACACATCATTCACTGAAAAACCCCAGCTGAACAAGCTATTTTTAGCACCCAAAACCCTCAATTTTCCTCTGGAAATTTCGGTAGAATTATAGCAGCCAAAACAGTCCAAACCTTGCTACACTTGCACAGAATTTTCTCAGCACTTGCACGAGATTTTTCAGTCATCAAAACTCACTCAAACTCTTCCTTGTTTGGCCCAAAATTCTGAACACACTTAGCCCTTCCTTTGAGCAGTAGTTCGGCCAGCTTAAAGGAGCAAAATTTCAGAATCTTTTCCTCCATTAAACTCCCCTAAAATCGGCATCAAGGAGACGCGCAACAAGCTGAAATTTCGCCTTTGCTATCCATGAAACCTAAAGCCATTAGGAGTCTATCTAGACATCACCATCTAACCCTAAGCCAATCTTCTCCAAATTTAAATCCTAGCAACCGTCTACCCTCTCCATTCTACACAAAAATTTCAGCAACTTCTCTCTGCAAATTTTCGAAAACACAAGAGCTATTCTAAGTCAAAAGTCGAACACACCTTAAGGTAAACACAAATCCTTTCAACCTCTTGATGCCGTTTTCTCTAATGATTCTTTTCTCTTTCTTCTACCCTTAAATCACGCCCTATAGAGGCAGATTTCCTCTTCTTCCTTAATTTTCGGTCAAGAGGAGCAAAGGAGGTAGCTTCTCTCTTCTTCTCAAGCGAACTCAGGACAATCACCATAGGAGCATCGAAACCTCATTACCCGGTAGTTGCAAGGTAAGGGAATACCCTCCCTTGACGCCGAAAGTAAAGTTTAATGGTGTTTATTAGCGAGATAAACATGTGGTCGTAGTATATGACCTTTGGGGATTAAATAGTTTACTTGGAATTAAATAGGGGATTGCGAATTGTTGTGAAAATAAATGGGATTAGAGCATGTTTGAATTAATTGAGACCCTGATCATGATATTATATGGTTTAGATCAGGAGGATAATTGAGGAAAGCCAGCTGTGAATTTATCACATTTATTTGAGGTATATCAAGTAAGTCCTTGCATAAACTCTTTTATTAAACGGTGTGATGGTAAGTCCTTTTATAAACTGTTTTATTAAATGTTGTGATGGCAAGTCCATGTTGTGAAGCTTGGTAAAGCTATTTTTAAACTATATTTTCTTGGGTTGTAAACGTGGATATTTATTCTTTAAACGGTTTTGTCAAACTAACGGTTTTATCAAGAAAACTATCATTTTCCTTAAATTTTTAGAAATCTCTTCTAAAGAAAACCACGTTTTACAAAGCCAAGGTTTGGAAATATTTTGAATCTGGAATTGACGGATATGTTCGTTGAGTACTCAATAAGGGTAGGCTAACAATACTAGTCTTGGAGGGCTAGCGTAAGTCTTCTGGTAGGAGGCCACCTCCAGAAGATGAACTCTGCTTTAAAAGGCGACAGTGTTGATTGGTCAGGCCAGTCTGAGCTAGCATTATACCTGAAAGGTATTATTTATATTCCCGGCATGGACACCCGGATGGTTTTGTTGGGTGTAGAGATGGAGGAGTATCTCACCTGGCGGGCTGTACACTCACCTTGATCAAAACGCCCAATGTGTGGTAATCTGGTCCGGACAAGGTGCACAAAGTGTGGTGCCTTGGCCAATTTGTTCTCATAGAGCCCAACGTGTGGTGACATGACTTTTATCCGAGTGGAGGATTTATTTTGTACATAGTGTGACAATGAGAAAAACCCACTCCTTACGAAAAGAGATTGTTTATGACTTGCCAAATTATTTTTACAAATGTTTTACACTTTGCATACATGAACTATTTAAAACACCATGTGCACACACAAGACTTACTGAGATTTATTCTCACACCGTTTTACATCATGTTTTCAGGAGATAGACCGTGCTGAGTCAGCAGGGCATGTAATAGTTGAAGCTTTTGCTATTTTTCTCTATCTGTTCTAGGAGACATTTGTTGCTTATGCTTCTAAACAATATTTTGTTTTATTCCGTTTTACTCCAAGTTGAGCCTGATGTAATAAGAATATTTCTTTACTTATCTAAGTTGATCCTTTTGGAGATTGCCTTTATATTTTATATCTCGTTCTAAAGACCCTTTGTCCTACGGGACGGGGCGACATCCCCGCCCTTTTAGGGTACGTAGTCGTGGGGTGTTACAAGTGGTATCAGAGACTTGGTTTAGGCAATTACTTGACTTATGGGGTTCTATTTTCTTAAGTATTCTGACCTGGTGCTAATTTTTATCTTTTGTTTATAGGATGGTCAAAAGAGTTGTACCGGTTGTCAGAGACTGGCCCGCTGGTTGCCATCTTGGTATTAATTATTGTTCAAAGAGCCTCTTGCTTTGCGGGCCGACTCTTATCCGCAAACATTGTGGCTAGTGATGTGTTGATATCATATGCAATTGCCATGTGCTCATGTTTGGATTGGAGCATATTTGACATAGAAACTAGTATATAGCATTGTGTCATCTCATCAGCCTTTTTCTTTACCTTCTCAGCCCCACACTTCCCATCAATGGAACCTTCCCCGATCACAGGACAGGTCTAGTAAATGACATACTTATATTCATCGGCTGTAACATTGTGGCTAGTGATGTGCTGATATCATATGCAATTGTCATGTGCTCATGTTTGGATTGGAGCATATTTGACATAGAAGCTAGCATATAGCTTCGTGTCATCTCATCAGCCTTTTTCTATGCCTTCTCAGCCTCACGCTGCTCAGCAGTGGAATCTTCCCCGATCACAGAACAGGTCTCGTAAATGACATACTTATATTCGTTGGTTGTAAGTATTATGTCCAGGTTCTTTTTCCAGTCCATATAGTTAGACCCCGTTAGCTTATTCTCACGAAGAATAATGGCTAAAGGACTGAAAGAACCTCCGCTAACCACTTCTAAAATTTGGAAAATAAAAGAAATTCTCATATTTGTGAAAACAAAATAATTTTGTGCACTTTATCATCATATTAAATTGATAATAGCTAACCCTATCACTATTATCTTTAACATGATTAATTTGGCTCTTAGGAAAATTGATATAACTTCTTGGGAAGATTAACAGTTTCCTAAGTTAAGCGTGTTAACCACCACAAATTAATTTTCCTTCTAGGTAATGATCTAGAAAATAACTCTATCGAGCGGATGGCTATTTCTTCTCATTTTCAATGGACATACCTTCCACTATAACCTCCAACGTGGCTGACTAATCATAGTACATGTCCCGGGTTATTTATTATATCCTTCCATTAGTTCTAAATTCCTATGGTATCTCCATCCTATACGGGTTCACTCCCAAGGTGATGCAAGGACATCCACAATCTCTAATTAGGATCGTGATGGAAGCCGTAAGGCCATTGGAACCCCTCTCCCACTTAGTTTTTTAAATAAAGGTTTTCTTGGAAAAATGTTATTTGAAAATATTCAATTAAGTTCTCTTTTAACTTGAAAATAAAATATCTAAATGCATAAAAATTTCTATATCAAGGTTTACACCCTTTGAGAAATTTTCCTCATGGATTAATTTAATTTAAGTTAAGAACTTAATAATTTCAAAGATTTTTCCATTTAAAACTTTCTAGAGATTTTGATCTCAATGGTTTATTTGACCAAAAATAATTTTCCTTTGCTAAAATAAATTAGAATGGTTTTCCATTTTAACTTATAAAAATTTCTAAATCCAAAATATTTTCTACGTCAATGATAAAAACCTTGAAGAAAAAATAACCAAGGATTAATTTTTTTTAAGTTAAAATAACCATTTAATTAAAGAAAAATATTTTTTCTTGTTAGATAAAATTTCTCAAAGACTTTGATCTTTGAGAAAACGTGCATATAGGAATTAAAATAAATATCATGCCAGAAAACTGTAAACTTTTTCATGCTTTTCTATTTTTAAACCTAAGTGCCCAAATAATAGAATTAAATACATTAATTAATTTAATTAATGATCTTGTTTAATCTTAAAAATCTTTTGCAATTATTTTTCATGCAAAATATTCAAAGAATATCAACTATTGCAAGGATAATAACTTCGCCTAGTATGTGACCAAAAAATTAAAAAGAAATAGCCCAAAAGATACAAGGAAAAAATATTTTTTTTCCTTCTTGATCTTGTGCACCTGCCACACTGGATCATGGCCCCCATGGGAAGACCCATGCCTATTAACTGCCGGCGGGTGCCCGCAACCCATGGGCTACCCCAGCCAATATGGTTACAACAGTGACCGCATCCTGCCCAGGATGCATTCAGCGTCTACCCAGCTAAGGATCGGCTCGGCACTTGCTATGGCTCTTGAGTCGCGGCTTGTATGAGCAACTCCTCGGCTCCTCTCCCACTGAGCTGCTGTTGGTCAGCTTGGCACGAGCTGGTAGCTTCGTGGCTCGGTCCTTCTTCTTCCACTTTTTTTTTTTTTTTTTTTCGTTTTCACCTATGAATTTTTTCCAAAACTCTGCAACTTCGGTTCACGATCAATCCAGGCAGCCTTTTATTGCATTTTTTTTCCATCAAAGTAAATAACACATCCACCTATACCCTTTCAAATTGGTTTACATGATTGCTAAATAAAAAAATAGAAATTACATGGTTTCCTAAACCTCAACTGTAAGGTGTGCAGAAGACTATCCCATATGATAAACAATGAAGGATCATAGGCTTTAAATCACACAATTAACTTGACAATTTTATTCTCTAGCATGCATCATTCCTAAGCCATTCAAAGCATCATTGCTCTGATACCACTTGAAGCAAATGAAACCATACAAAAGGCATGCATGCTACAAAGACGAAGCCAAAAAACCAAAATGACGCAGAAACAACACAACAGAAGCATTACAATATATATATATATATATATATATATATATATATATCTGCATGTCTCTGGCTCGTATGGCCGTGAAAAGACTGATTGAACCGCTGGAACAGCTTCTTCTTTGGATGATGATTCCGATTGAAATCCTGCGATCCTTCTACTTCCTTTATTTTGCATGAATGCAAACCCTTCTTGTGAACACAGAATATTCGTCCACCTATTTTCTTGTTGGAGAAGTAATTTAAGCGAGGAAAATCTAGTCTCAAAATAATTCTTGAACCTTGCTATGGATTAGCAAAATCAAGAAAACCAAAAGGAAGAAAATATGAACGGGAGAGAGAGAAGCAAGAAGAAGGACAAGCTCTTGGTTTTTTTCTTCCCCCCGTGTGTATTCTCTGTGTGTGAAAAAAAAAAAAAACACATGACCACACTTTTTGATAACCAAAACACCGGGGTTTTGAAATTTCAAAACATCCAGAGGCTATCAATAGAAAAGGTTTAGCTTAACCTAAACTCTTCTGGTCCGTGAATTAAAAAAACCTTTTGGTTCAAGCTATTAGGCCATTAATAATTTATTGTATTCCTTGGACCCAATGAGCCCAAAATAATAACCATTAATTATTTATTTTTTTGTCCAATTAAAATAACCCAATAAATAATTAATGAGCCCAAATGAACCAAAAATAATAATTTAATTCTTTTTATTAATTAGTTTAGGCCCAAGTTAATTTTCTAATTATTTAATCTGGGCTTAGGCTATGAATAATTAATTAACCAATTAAACTAGATAATAAATTTAATTTCTCTCGTTCTTTTATTTTATTCCAGTCTAAAAATAAATTAGATTTCTTGAATAAAATAAAATCCTTTTAATTGAGACTATTTCCTCGACCTAAAACTAATTAAGACTTACGAACTATTCCGAAAACTAAAAAGACACATCGCATTGGCTACTAAAATGATCAAAATACCCCAACTATATAAATATTTGTATTTTTTATTTTAAATATTTTCTAATATCACCATAAGAAAATATTAATCCTAAGGATAATACTACGTTAGCTATTCTTCAAACTACAGGTGAAATGACTAAAATACTCCCTACACCTCGCCGTGTATTTAGAGAAGAAAGAGTGTACTACTACCTCTTTAAAAGACATCTACCATCCTTAGGCTTTTAGTCCAATGATCCACTGTCGGATTGTATGCCCTCTTAGACTAGGTTTCTGATGTAAAATCGAATATTTTAATGAAAGAATTTATTTTCAGAAATTGTTTGTGAATTTACTTTTTGTTTGTGCACGATTTTCGTTTGGAACAGACCCATTGTGTTTAAATAAGTGATCCATGTGAATGGTGGTCTTTTACAGTAAGGTATGGATCACGGGTTATTTAACACATAAACATTTGTTCTTAACCTATTGATGAGACTAGAAACCTCATCATGTTTAGGTTATTATGTTATGAATTCCAAATGGGGAATGGCTTACCTTTAGCCAGTGGGTAGTCCACTCACTTCATGACATAAGCATATTTCGAATACGTAAAACAGGACCTGTAGTAGTGGTTTCTCAAAGTACTATATGGTAGAAACCTAGACTACTACCGCTACAGCGTGGACTAGTACTCTACGACTTGAGTATGAGTTGGTGGTCTGGCGAAACTGGAAGCATATACTTTGATTTGCTGTAGTTGAGGTTCTATCGTAGGGCCAATATACTTGTATGTTGGGTATGTGTGACTAGTTAGTTAAGACAGACTTATACAAGATAGTTTCTGCACTATATCGCCCCTTATGGTTGTCCGAATAGTCTAAATTATCCAGGGCCCTGGGAAATATGACTTGGATGTTTGCTTTAGGGTATCTCCCTTAGAAAGCGGAAACACTCCAGGAAGTCGTGGATCATTGGACTAGAAGCCTAAGGATGGTAGATGTCATTTAGAGTGGTGTTAATACACCTCTTCCTCTCTAAATGTACGGCGATGTGTAGAGGGGTATTTTAGTCATTTCACCTGTAGGTCGGAGACTTTGCTATCGCAGCATTGTCCTTGGGGTTAATATTTCCTTATGGTGATATTAGAAAATATTTAAAATGCAAAATACAGTTATTTATATAGCATGGGTATTTTGGTCATTTTAGCAGCCAAGGCGATGTGTCTTTTTGGTCCTCGGGATAGCCCGTAAGTCCTAACTACTTTTGGGTTGAGGAATCGGTCTCAGTTGAAGAGGATTTTATTTTATTTTTTATTTTATTTTATTTTATTCAGGAAGTCTAATTTATTATTGGACTGGAATAAAATAAATAAATAAATGAATAAAATAGGAGTTGAGAGAAATTAATTATCTAGTTTATTTGGTTAATTAATTATTCAGGACCTAGGTCTAGTATGAATAATTAAGAAATTAACCTGGGCTTAAACTAGGAGAAATAATTAATGTTTAATTATTTATTGGGTTATTTATATAGGCCCAAGAAATAAATAATTAAAGATTAATTATTATTGTTCATTTGGGCTTATTAATTATTTATTGGGTTGTTTTATAAGCCCAGGAAATAAATAATTAATATTTATTATTTTGGGCCTTTTAGGTCCAAGAAAAATAATAAATATTTTTCTGGCTCAATAGCTTGGACCTTAGGGTTTTTTCCAGATACGGTTAAGAGGAGTTTAGGGTTAGGCCAAACTGATTCTCAGGATAACATCCGGGTGTTTTGAAATCTCGGGGATATGTTTATCAGATAATGAGAGACCTATTTTGGCTAACCAATAAAACTAGTCTCTGGTAGAAAATAAACCCTGATTTTTCAAAACACGTGAGAGAACTCACGTCTCTCTCTTGCTCTCTCACGCTACTTCCCTCTGTGTTTTCTTCTTATCTTCTTTGCTAACTAATAGCAACTGAACCAAGGAGTTTTGAGTCCATACTTCTTCTCCATAGTGTTCACCAACTAGAGGTTAGGCTGAGGAATATCCCGAGAGCTGGAGAGCTAAGCGTTAATGCAAACAAGGCAAAGTAGAAGGCTAGCGGGTGTTCAACCGGAAGCTCCTTCATGGAGGTATTGAGTCTTGTTCACACTGATGTGTGCGGCCTATTGTCTACACCAGCTAGGGGAGGTTTTGAGTACTTCATCACGTTCACGGATGATTGTACGAGGTATGGTTACATTTACCTGATAAGACGTAAGTTTGACTCTTTTGACAAGTTCAAAAAGTTTAAAGCTGAAGTGGAGCGTCGGACAAGTAAATTAATCAAAACCTTACGATCGGATCGTGGTGGAGAGTACCTCCTAGGTGAATTCAAGGACTACATGGTACATCATGGGATAGTATCCCAGCTCTCTACGCCGGGAACAACCCAGCAGAACGGAGTAGCTGAGAGAAGGAATTGGACGTTGATGGAAATGGTCCAAAGCATGATGTCTCATGCTACTCTTCCAGTGTCCTTTTGGGGATATGCCCTGGAAACAGCAGCACATATTCTGAACTTGGTGCCTTCCAAGTCAGTACCTAGGACTCCCTATGAGATGTGGACTGGGCGTAAGCCAAGTCTGAATCATCTCAGGATTTGGGGATGTCCAGCTTATGTACTAATCAAGGGAGACAAGTTGGAATCAAGATCAGAATTATGTTATTTTGTTGGGTATCCAAAAGGGACAAAAAGAGGCTACTTTTATCATCCTAAGGAGCAGAAGGTACTAGTCAGTACCAATGCTAGATACTTGGAAGATGATCAAAGTACTTCCACTAAAGGTTCAACGAGGTTGGAACTTCAGGAGAAGTTATCTACGGAATCAACTTCTTCTGACCCGGTAGTGGAACAAGAAGAGGCACAGCCTCAAGAGCCTGTGCAAATGGAGCCTCGTCGTAGTGGGAGGGTGTCTAGGGTTCCGGATAGATGGACTAGTGAAGCTTTTGAGCTGGTCTCTGACCATCAGGAACAAGACCCTACTAGATACAAGGAGGCTATTACTGATGCCGATGCAAATCTGTGGCATGAAGCAATGAAAGCCGAGATTGAGTCTATGTAACTCAATCAGGTTTGGGATCTTGTAGCTTCACCTGAAGGGATAAAACCCATTGGGTGCAAGTGGGTATATAAGAGGAAGAGAGGAGCGGATGGGAATGTGGAAACCTTCAAAGCTAGGCTTGTGGCGAAAGGGTATACTCAGAAAGAAGGTATCGACTATGAGGAAACCTTTTCCCCGGTAGCCATGTTTAAATCCATCCATATCCTCCTTGCCATCGCATGTCATTATGACTACGAGATATGACAAATGGATGTCAAGACGGCATTCTTGAATGGCCATCTTAGCGAAGACATCTATATGTCCCAACCGGAAGGCTTCATTGCTGAAGGCCAGGAACACATGGTTTGCAAGCTTAAGAAGTCCATTTATGGACTTAAGCAGGCATTGAGAGCATGGAACATTCGTTTTGATGAGACCATAAAGTCTTATGGTTTTATCCAAAACGAAGATGAACCATGCGTGTACAGGAAACTTGAAAGCATTAATGTGGTTTTTCTTGTCCTCTATGTGGATGACATTCTACTCATTGGAAATGGTGTAGGGACATTGTCATCTACAAAGGTTTGGCTGTCTAGTCAATTCAGTATAAAGGACTTGGGAGAAGCCAGCTACATTCTCGGGATTAGGCTTCTTAGAAATAGGAAGCAGAGAATGTTAGGATTATCCCAACCGATATACATTGACAAGATGCTGGCCAAGTACAGCATGGACTCATGCAAGGGAGCTCTAATCCCTTGCAGACATAGGTTGTCATTTTCTTCGAAGGACTGTCCTAAGTCTCAAGAAGAAAAGGACATAATGAGTAGGATTCCCTACGCTTCGGCTGTGGGAAGTCTCATGTATGCCATGCTATGTACTAGGCCAGATATCTGTTTTACCGTGGGCTTAGTTAGCAGATATCAGTCAAACCCAGGGGAGGTTCATTGGCAAGCTGTAAAGCATATTCTCAAGTACCTCAAGGGAATGAGAAATTATATGCTGGTTTACAGGGCTGATGATTTAGTTCCTACAGGATACACAGACTCAGACTTCTAGGCAGATAAGGATGAGATAAAATCCACTAGTGGATATGTCTTCACTTTGTCTGGAGGAGCAATTTCATGGAGGAGTATTAAGCAGTCTTGCATTGCTGACTCAACCATGGAAGCTGAGTATGTGGTAGCTTCGGAAGCGTCCAAGGAAGCAGTTTGGCTCCGGGAAGTTCCTTTCAGAACTTGGAGTCGTATCACATATGGACAGGCCGATTGTGATGTATTGCGACAACACTGGAGTAGTATCGCAATCTAAGGAACCTCGGAACCACAAGAAGGGGAAACACATCGAGAGGAAGTACCACCTGATCCGAGATTTCATCCAGAGACGGGAAGTCGTGGTGGAGCATATTGCCTCAGAAAACAATCTAGCAGATCCATTCACCAAGCCTTTGGCGGAGAGAGTCTTCAAGAGACACTTAGACGCCATAGGGGTGGGTACCTATGGACTTACCTAGTCTTAGAGTGCAAGTGGGAGATTGTTGGATTGTATGCCCTCTTATACTAGGTTTCTGATGTAAAATCGAATATTTTAATGAAAGAATTTATTTTCAGAAATTTTTTGTGAATTTACTTTTTGTTTGTACACGATTTTCATTTGGAACAGACCCATTGTGTTTAAATAAGTGATCCATGTGAAAGTGGTCTTTCACAGTAAGGTATGGATCACGGGTTATTTAACACATAAACATTTGTTCTTAACCTATTGATGAGACTGGAAACCTCATCATGTTTAGGTTATTATGTTATGAATTCCAAATGGGGAATGGCTTACCTTTAGCCAGTGGGTAGTCCACTCACTTTATGACATAAGCGTATTTCGAATACGTAGAACAGGACCTGTAATAGTGGTTTCTCAAAGTACTATATGGTAGAAACCTAGACTACTACCGCTACAGCGTGGACTAGTACTCTACAACTTGAGTATGAGTTGGTGGTATGGCAAAGCTGGAAGCATATACTTTGATTTGCTGTAATTGAGGTTCTATCGTAGGGCCAATATACTTGCATGTTGGGTATGTGTGACTAGTTAGTTAAGACAGACTTATACAAGATAGTTTCTGCACTATATCGCCCCTTGTGGTTGTCCGAATGGTCTAAATTATCCAGGGCCCTAAGAAACATGACTTGGATGTTTGCTTTAGGGTAGCTCCCTTGGAAAGCGGAAACACTCTAGGAAGTCGTGGATCATTGGACTAGAAGCCTAAGGATGGTAGATGTCATTTAGAGGGGTGTTAGTACACCTCTTCCTCTCTAAATGTACGGCGATGTGTAGAGGGGTATTTTAGTCATTTCACCTGTAGGTCGGAGACTTTGCTATCGCAGCATTGTCCTTGGGGTCAATATTTCCTTATGGTGATATTAGAAAATATTTAAAATGAAAAATACAGTTATTTATATAGCAGGGGTATTTTGGTCATTTTAGCAGCCAATGCGATGTGTCTTTTTGGTCCTCGAGATAGCCCGTAAGTCCTACCTACTTTTGGGTTGAGGAATCGGTCTCAGTTGAAGAGGATTTTATTTTATTTTGTTTTATTTTATTTTATTCAGGAAGTCTAATTTATTATTGGATTGGAATAAAATAAATAAATAAATGAATAAAATAGGAGTTGAGAGAAATTAATTATCTAGTTTATTTGGTTAATTAATTATTCAGGACCTAGGTCTAGTATGAATAATTAAGAAATTAACCTGGGCTTAAACTAGGAGAAATAATTAATGTTTAATTATTTATTGGGTTATTTATATAGGCCCAAGAAATAAATAATTAAAGATTAATTATTATTGTTCATTTGGGCTCATTAATTATTTATTGGGTTGTTTTATAAGCCCAGGAAATAAATAATTAATATTTATTATTTTGGGCCTTTTAGGTCCAAGAAAAATAATAAATATTTTTCTGGCTCAATAGCTTGGACCTTAGGGTTTTTTCCAGATACGGTTAAGAGGAGTTTAGGGTTAGGCCAAACTGATTCTCAGGATAACATCCGGGTGTTTTGAAATCTCGGGGATATGTTTATCAGATAATGAGAGACCTATTTTGGCTAACCAATAAAACTAGTCTCTGGTAGAAAATAAACCCTGATTTTTCAAAACACGTGAGAGAACTCACGTCTCTCTCTTGCTCTCTCACGCTACTTCCCTCTGTGTTTTCTTCTTGTCTTCTTTGCTAACTAATAGCAACTGAACCAAGGAGTTTTGAGTCCATTCTTCTTCTCTATAGTGTTCACCAACTAAAGGTTAGGCTGAGGAATATCCCGAGAGCTAAGCGTTAATGCAAACAAGGCAAAGTAGAAGGCTAGCGGGTGTTCAACCGGAAGCTCCTTCAAGTGTGCAAAGCAAGGTGATTCCAGCCGTTCAATCTGTTCCTACGCAACCTAGGAGAGTTAAGAAATGCAAAGGTATGATCTTCACGCTTCCGCATAACTTTTAAGGCTCGCGTTTTATTTTTCTCCAATTTTTTTACGTATACAGCATGCTCCCCTGTTTTTCGTTTTCCATCATCCACGACGTCTTAGAATATTTTCACTTTCCAATGGAGCTATCCTAAAGTAAATATCCAAGTCATGTTTCCCAGGGCCATGGATAATTAGATCATTCGGACAACCACAATGGGCAATATAGTGTAGTAACTATATTGTGCAAGTCTATTTTAACTAACAAGTTACATATACCCAACATACAAATATATTGGTCCTTCTAAACAACCTCAACTATAGTATATCAAAGCATACGCTTCTATCTTTGTTAGACCACCAATTTATACTCAAGTTGTAGAGTACAAATCCACATTATAGCAATAGTAGTCAAGTTTTCTATCACATAGTATTTTTGAAAACCATTACTATAGGTCTAGTTCTAGTTCTACCATCTAAACAATAGAATTCAAGATAAACCTTAGAAAAACAAAATAACTAAGACCCAATCAAGAGAAACCAAATTGGATTATCCAAATGTTTTAGAGACTCATTTAAAGGGAGGACTAAGCTCTAATCAAAGTCTTGAACAAGATGACTAAGGAGGTAAAAACCTCTCAAAGCTCTCTTTCACAATTTGAATAAAGTAAGTTGAATTGTCTTGTCAAATCACAAAAGATGTATTTATATTACCCTAACCATAACTTAGTGATTACTAAAGTCCCAAGACAATTTAAGGGCTTAAAAGATCTTTACAAAGTGTTTAAAATAGAGAGAATGCAGAGAAAATAGTAAACATTGACCAAAAAGGAGTTGGTCCCCAATAGGGGCTGGCTCCGGCTCTGGCTCCGCGCTGGAGCTGGTAGTCAGCGGTAGATTGAGGCTAGCGCCGATTTAGTTGACCGGGACCAGCACTGGCTTGGCTCTAGAGCAATCCAATTTTTCCTCTTTCTTCTGGCACAGGCTTGAGTTGTAGTTTGGGCTTCTTTTGGATGACCATCAAAATGAGTTATAGGCTGCCTTCGTCATCCTTCCAAATCTCTTCCATCTTTAAACATTGTTGTAGGAACAATTGTATCTCATCTTGTTGCCTCTTGGTTCTTGATCTTGTCATTAGCCCTTGCAATGTCGTTCCCCCTTCTTGAGATTGAACTTCTTAGTTAGCTTGATTCCTATCATTTTTTCCCTTCTTGAAGTTGATTCTTCCACGAATCATCACCTACATCAAAAGGAGTTAAGTCACTAAATTTAAACGTAGCACTAACTTTATACTCATCGGGTAAATCGATCTTGTAGGCATTATCTCCAACTTAGCTAATGACCTAAAAACGTCCTTCACCTCTTGGATCTAACTTGCTTTTCCTTTGAGTAGGAAATCTCTCCTTACAAAAGAGCATCCAAACCTAATCGCCAGGCTCAAATGAAATCATTTTCCTTCCTTGGTTGCGCTTAAGTGTAATGTCTTTATTTCACTTTATAATGGTTGCCTTTACTTTTTCATGGAGTGCCTTCACCACATTTGCATTCTTGGCTCCGTCAAGATTCATGCATTCTCTTATAGGTAAAGGAACCAAGTCTAAAGGTGTTAGAGGATTAAAATCATACAAAACTTCAAAAGAAGAATAAGAAGTAGTAGAATAGATAGCCCGGTTATAAGCAAACTCAATATGTGCCAAGCACTCTTCCTAATTTTTCAAGTTTTTTCTTGATAATAGTCCTCAAGAGTTGGGTGAGTGTTCGGTTGACCACTTCCATTTGCCCATTCATTTGGGGGTGAAAAGCTATTGAAAAAAAAAAAAAAAGATTAGTGCCAAGTTTATTCCACAAGACCCTCCAAAAATGGTTAAGAAATTTAGTGTCCCTATTCGATATAATAGTCTTTGAAATTCCATGCATCCTTACCACTTCTTTGAAGAATAAATATACAATATATGAAGCATCATTAGTCTTGGAACAAGCTACAAAATGAGCTATTTTTTAGAATCTACCAACAGCTACAAATATGGAATCCTTGCTCCTTTTGGATCTAGGCAACCGTAAGATAAAGTCCATTGAAATATCAACCTAATAAGTATTTGGAGTGGGCAAAGGAGTGTACAATCCAAGTGGAAGTGACCTAAATTTAGCTCGCCTACATGTTATGCATTGAGAACTATGTTTCTCTACATCCCTTCTCATTTTAGGCCAAAAGAAATGTTTCTTAAGGATGCCTAAGGTCATTGCAACACCTAAATGTCCTATTAATCCCCTATTGTAGGCCTCCTTGACTAGCAATTCCCCAATGGACCCTTTTGGAACACAAAGTCTTGACTTCCTAAATAAAAATCAGTCATGCGTATAGTATTTTGCAAATGCACATTTTTCACAAGCATGAAATATTTCACCAAACTTATCATTTTCATACAATCTCTTCACAAACTCAAAACCTAGATTTTTAACATCCAAATAGTTTAAAAGTGCATAACTTCGAGATAGTGCGTCCGCAACCACATTGTCTTTACCTTTTTTATATTGAATGACATAAGGAAATGTCCCAATGAACTCCTACCACCTTGAATGCCTCTTATTCAACTTTGTTGGATTTTGAGGTGCTTAAGAGTTTCACAATCGGTGTGGATAACAAACTCTCTTGGTAATAGATAGTGTTGCCAATACTCTAAGGTCCTCATTAAGGAAAAAAGTTCTTTGTTATAGGTGGAATAATTAGTGGCTATCCTGGATAATTTCTCACTAAAATAAGCAATGGGTTTTTTATCTTGAATTAGAATCGCACTTATCCTCTCCCCACTTACATCACACTCTATTTCAAATGCTTTTTCAAAGTCAGGTAGGATGAGAATTGGAGCTTGGCTCAATTTATCTCTAAGGATTTGAAAGGCTTGTTGTTGGATTTCCTTCTACTTAAATCCCACCTTTTTCTTCACCACTTCAGTTAGAGGAACTGCTAGGGTGCTAAAGTTTTGGATGAATCTCCTATAGAAACTTACTAACCCATGAAAACTATGAACTTCAATAATGGTGGTAGGAGTGGGCCAATTTGGATGGCTTTCACTTTTCTCTCATTAACCTCAATCCCCTTAGCACTCACAATATACCTAAGAAATATAATCCTCTCCAAACAAAAAAATTACTTTTCCTAGTTAGCATACAATCTTTCCCTTCTAAGAGTAACAAGCACACATTGAAGATAATTCAAATGATCCACATATAATTTACTATAAATTAATATGTCATCAAAATACACAACAACAAATTTCCCAATGAATTCTCTTAAAACATAATGCATTAAACGTATGAAAGTACTAGAAGCATTAGACAATCCAAAAGGCATAACAAGCAACTCATACAATTCTTGTTTGGTTTTGAAAACCATTTTCCATTCATCCCCTTCCCTAATCCTAATTTTTTGATAATCGAATTTCAAATCAATTTTAGAGAAAATGCATGCACCAAACAATTCATCAAGCAAGTCATCTAGCCTAGGAATAGGATAGCGATAATTAACCGTGATGTTGTTGATGGCACGACAATCCACACACATACGCCAAGTCCCATCCTTCTTGTGAACTAGAAGAACCGGAACCGTGCAAGGGCTTAGGCCCTCTCTCACATGTCTCTTTTCAAGTAATTCCTCCACTTGTTTTTGTAATTCTTCGGCCCCCTTCGAATTGGTTCTATAGGCCGGTCGGTTGGGGATGATGGCTGCGGGTAAGAAATCTATTTGGTGCTCGATTCCTGTTTTGGGTGGCAATCCTCCGGGCACCTTGTTAGGAAAACATCATCAAACACTTGGAGAATGACTGCAATCCAGATATGGACAGTTCCAATAAGATTTCATTATTGAACAAAAATCTATTTTTTTTATTTATTTCATCACTTGGCAAAGACAAGGTAGTATCATTAGTAGAGACATAAGATTCTTTGCAAAGAAGAAGAATAACCGGTTATTTAGCTTCTATTATCTCTATGATCTCACTTCTTTTTGCAAAATAATTCATTCTTCTTTTACCTCTCCTCTCTTGTTCTTGCTCACTCCCATCCATGATGGTTAATGAGACTTGTTTTCCTATTCTCTCTCTCAACTCTTTCTATTTCCTCTCTTATTGTTTTCTCTTAATCTTTATTTTTACTTGGCATATTGTGCTCCCTTTTTTCTTTTCTCTTTCCCTTATGGTTTTTTTGTCTTTATTCAATTCACTTGGAGGCATAGGAGTTAGAGTGAATTTGGATCCCTTATTGACAATACAATAGGTGTTCTTCCTCCTATCATGCTTTATATTCCTATCGTATTGCAATGTCTTCCTAAGAGCAAATGGCCCGCTTGCATAGGCACTACATCACATAGCATATCATCTTTGTAGTTCCCCATCTCAAAAGATACTAAGACTTGCTTGTTGACCATCAATTATCTTTTATTATTCAATCATTGTAGCTTGTAGGGTTTAGGGTGTTTAATCCATTTTACACCCAACTCATCAACCAAATTTACACTAATCACATTAGTGCAACTTCCACTATCCTCATTGATACTACAAGGGATCTTGTTGATTAGACACCTTGTCTAGAATATGTTTTCCCTTTGTTGATGGTCTTGGTCTTTAATGCCTTAGGAGTTCAATGATCTTCTCATAACTCCAACTAAAGAATACTCTTGGCCAACCATTTCCCCTTTATTACTTTTATCTTCTATATTTTCTTTTTGGTCTCCTTGGCATCGTTATCCCTCCTCTTCTTCTTCATTAGTTAAGACTTCTCCATAAGGGTTAGTGTACATAACCCTTTTACTTAGACACTCGTGGGAAGTATGCTCATAGCCAAGACACTTGAAGCACTTGATATCTCTACTTCGTCGTGGTCTTTCCAATGCTTTTCCATAATCCTTGTTCCAACCTTCCCTAAGCTTCCAATCTTCCTTAGGCTTCTATCCTTCCCTTGGCTTGTTGTACTCACTTTGAAAAGGTTTAGGAGCATCATCTTTCTTGATTAGCATCTTGCTAGTGGTGTTCAGATTTTGAAATGCAGGCTTAGCAAACATCCTTCTCGTTAGTTGCTTTTCAATCTTGGCAGCGGCATGAACTATGTCCTCAAGTCGGTCATAGGAGTACAACTCTACTAAATTGGCTATTTTCCTATTCAATCCACCCAAGAATTTAACCCTTGTTGCCCTAGGGTCCTCTTGGATTTGGGCACTCAACAACATTATCTCCATTTCCTTATAGTAGTCCTCCACACCTTTATTCCCTTATTTAAGTGATTGAATCCTTTATTAGAGGTCTTGGTAGTAGTAGTATGGGACAAACCTAGCCCTCATAATGTTTTTTAACAAGTTTCAATTTTTCACGTCTTCTACTCATATTTGCCTTCTTTAAGTGCTAACTTTTCCCGCCAAACCAATGCATACTCTGAAAACCCCAAAATAGCTAGCCTTACCTTTGATTTTTCACTATAGGTATGGCATTGAAAGTGTATCTCCATTTTGCTCTCTGATTTAAAATAGGTTTCGGGATCACTCTTCCCATGGAATGTTAGTGGCTTCAACTTGATATGGTTTAACTCCCTATCCTCATCACTCCCTTCTTTCCTACCTCTTCTATTACCCCATCCTCTATTGAGTTTCTCATATACATCACCATGTTCTCCCCCAGACCATTCAGCAACTCCATTAGATTCTCTTTCTAACCCCTTTGGATTGTTTTCTCTATTCTTTCCTTGACGCCTACCTCGTCCTCCTCTTACTCCATGTCTTTTCCCTCTCATGGGAGCTTGTTGGAAACTCCTAATTGAGTGCTCATCCCAATCTTTACTTTGTTGAACATTTACTGGAGGAGTGTGGGTATCACATTCGATCATTCTAGGGCTAGGAGCTTCAAACCATTCTTGTCCCCTTCTTTGAGCCACGGTGGAAGACTGACCAAAATGTTACCTCAATCTGGTAATCTCCCTTATCGTATCTTTCAATATACTATACATTATCCTTATCATAGCATTTAAATCCTCTCGCAAAGCCCTAGCATCAAGTGGTTCTTCTTGTGGCCTACTAGGACCACTTAGATTAGGCCTTGGAAGTTCTTGTTCATGGGCCATGGCAATGGAATTACTTAATGAGTTATACTTGCAAAAGAGATTAATAAAAAAGAAGTAGTTCCCCTCTTCACTCTCTTGCGTGTTTACTCTCAATAGTTTTTACTCCACACTCGTATTTACTCTCTTTGGCTCTTTTGACGTTAGTCTCTCTCTCTCTTACCTTTTTCTAAATTCTCAAACCTTCTCATTCAATGTAATTCTCCCCAATAGCTAAGGATTTAGTCCAATCAAGTGAATCCACAAAAACCAACGAATTTTTCAATTAGGAGGTCTTAGGGGAATTTCAACGAACACTTGTTGGGCACCCTAAACAAACAAGTTTTCCAAGCAAGAATTGCAAAGAATGAGGACTCAAATAGTGCAAGACAATCACTAAAACATAAGAAGCATTTTTAAATAAGAAACGAATAAGAATTAGCAACAAACAAGAAATAAGAACAACTTGTATATAGGAATAGGAAAAATAAGGCTACCACAAATGTGCAATGGCAAAAATGTGTTGAATGAGCATGGATTTCAATAATAGAGTAGTATATCAAGTCCCAAAATCACAAGGAATGAAAATCAAAAGTCAATACTTACATCTATAGCCATAAACATCCTCATAGAACATTTATTAAACACCATGGTTGCAATCTCGTCACTCAAGAAAAACCAATATTTTCACCTATATTCAAGCTCATTTTCACCACAAACACAAGACAACTCTATTCCCAAGGATGATAATAACATCAAGGGGCAATTTTCTCAAGGAAAAAATTAAGAGATAGCAAAGATTTCATAACCTTTTTGGAGCATGTTTTTTAGTTACGGGATTCCCCTGTTTTTTTCTTCAACTTTGTAGGGCTCCTTTTCTTGCTTTCAAGCTTTGATGGGAACCAATGCTTTCCTTGCTTTGATACTAAACTCTTTGATATGATCTTGTGTGGGAAAATTTATGGAACAATATTAAAAAAAATGGACAAAACCCTTGGCTCAACTAGTATAACCCAAACTGTGGAAATTTGTGGCAAAATGAAAAAAAAAAAAAAACTATCTAACTATTCCCTAGCAAACCTTTGAAGAACAAAGCATCAAAGACCTACAAGAAATATAGAAAGACCTACTATAAATTCACCCAAATATCCTTGATACAACAAAGAAAATCAAGAATAAAAGAAGTAGAACTATAGGCATTCAAGTAATGAAATTCAAGATAAACCTTAGAAGAACAAAGGAACTAAGACCCAATGAAAAGAAACCAAATTAGATTATCTAGAGGTTTTAGAGACTCATTCAAATGAGGATTAAGCCCTAAGTAAGGTCTTGAACAAGATGAACAAGGAGGCAAAAATCTCTCAATGCTCTCTTTCACAATTTGAATAAAGTAAGTTGAAATGTCTTGTCAAATCACAAAAGATATATTTATACTACTCTAACCCTAGCTAAGTGATTACTAAGGCCCCAAAACAATTTAAGAGCTTAAAAGGTTTTTACAAAGTGTTTAAAATAGAGGGAATGTGGAGAACAAAGTAAAAATTGGCCAAACAGAGGTTGGGCCCCGACAGGGACCGGTGCCAGTGCTAGGGCAGGCGCCGGCTCTGCGCTGAAGCTGGCAGTAAGTCGGCAGACTGAGGCTAGTGCTGGTTAGTTTACCAAGACCGGCACCGACTCGGCTCGGCTCTGGAGTGATTCAGTTTTTCCTCCTTATTCTGACACAAGCTTGAGTTGTAGTTTGGGCTCTTTTTAGATAACCATCACAATGAGTTCCTAGCTACCTTCATCATCCTTCCAAATCTCTTTCATTTTTAAACATTGTTGTAGGAACAATTGTATCTCATCTTGTAGCCTCTTGGTTCTCGATCTTGTCATTAGCCCTTGCAATGTCATTCCCCTTTCTTGAGATTGAACTGCTTGGTTAGCTTGATTCTTATCACATTCTCTATTTAGAATTCATAACGTAATAACCTTACCATGATAAGATCCCCTTTCTCGTTATTCAATTAAGAACAAAACTTTATGTGTTAAGTAACTCATGGTCTATACCATACTGTAAAAGACCTCCATTCACATGAACCATTTAATTAAACACAATGAGTCTTTTCTAATGAAAATTGTGTATAAATATAAGGAAGATTTCATAAACAATTTTTGAGAAAAATACTTTTATTAATACAAGTCAAAATTACATTAGAAACCTAGTCTAAGAGAACATACATTCCAACAGATACTGAAAAAGAAGAATGGAGAGAGCAAGAGAAAGAAAGAATTACCAGATGGCTTCAGCACGATGAAAACTGTGGCCCAAGAAAGAAAACTATAGAGAAATGAGAAGCTCAGCCATATAAAAGTAGACATCAAACTAAAATCTCAGCCATCAAGCAATTGCAAAGTAAAGGGTGTAGTATATTTCATGCAGGGTAATGCCCATATTCAATATCCAAAACTCCTGATTTATCCTGGTAAGGCAGCCATCTCATTATTACCAAACCTCTCTTCATCATAGAAGTAGGCACGGACCATTTTCCCACAAAATAAGTGACCTTTAGGATCAATAAGAGCTTTAGTTTCTTGTGTTACATTCTCAAACTGAACAAAGATTTTGACTGCTTCATCCACAAGGAAATTTTGTTATGTTATCTTAAATATCAAGACATGAGTCATTGTTCCATATGTGTTATATTCCTCCACTATCTCCCCTTCCAAGAAATCATTAATTTCTCCAGGTTGGACCTTGAAAAGAAAAAACCAATCATATCACTCTTAATTTTCATTTTGCACTAATTTTCTCGTATAAAATGGAAGATCAGAGCAAAAATCACAAAATACAATGTTAAAAAGTCAATAGAAGTGGTTCATTCATGATAATGTAGCTGGTTTGCAGGCTTAGAATCCAATACAGATGAGCATATAAACAACTAATAAGAAACAATTGGTGTACTTCAATAGAACTGCAAAATATCTCAGCTACTGTGTTGAACTAACTAGGCTAAGATGGCATTATCTGTGTAAACAAATGAAATTGTGTTTAACTCAGCACTACCAATAAATAAAATGAGGAGTTTTGAGGCTAAAAATATATATATGGAGTTTTTTCCTCTTTGTAGTTGGAAGACCAAAAAATAATTATGCTAAGATGTGTGAATGTCACATGATTTCCAATTACTAATAGTGTTGTCATGGATTGTTTTAGGCTAGCAAGAATTCTTAAAGCTTTAAAAAAAAAGGAAAATACCCTTTAAGTGTGTGAAAAATACCTAGAAATTTTTTAGTTTTTAGGAAATTTGTTTTCTTATTAGTATTGGATAAGGAAACTACTACCAACAAACTTTGTCTCGTCTTACCTGTTACATGTATGAGAGATTAGTAACTCAGTTTATAATAGTTATTCCTGCTAATCTATAACTAATTTGAAATCTAAAAAGCCCTAAATATGAGAAGATCTACAAAAAAAAATAGAATGAATCTGTTGCAAATGTGAAAATCCCATGAAATTGTAAGGAAAAGAGAAATTTTAAATGAAGATAACAAGTCAACTATCTGAATATGTTGCAAAGCTGCAAATCCCATTCTCGATTAATCAAGAATTAGCTGTGTATTTGGCAAATCAGAATTTTTAACTTACCCAAAACTCATAAATTTAGTCTCCATCTTTATTGAAATCAGAACTCTATTCCGAATCATAATCAGATTCTTCTTCTTTTTCTTCACGTTCTTTTGAATCAAAATTAACATCTTCTTTCCCCATAGCGTCTAAGTCAAAATCAGCTTCTTCTTCTCACACAACCACTACATCAACTAAAACATCACTTGGATCAACCAGAATTACCTCCCCTATCTCAATTGGATTCTCCAATGGAACAACTTCATGCTTTTGGAAATCATGATCACTAGTTGACATCTCAATTGTGGCCCTTGCCTTAACAGTGTAAGCCACCAGCTAATCTATCATTTTTTTTTCTTTTTGCTTGGATAAGGTACATATTATACTTGGATAACTTGTTTTGCAAAAACAAAAGGATCATATTTTGTCCATCTCTTTCTTTTATTTAACTCAACAATCCCATAGTTGGGGTTAGCCATAGTGGTTGTATCATACCAGTCACATTTGAATAAATATGTGATCAAATGTGGCTATCCAACATATTGCAACTCTACAACTTCTTGAAAAATGCCATAAAAGTCACCAAGTAAGTTTCCAAAATTGCTCCCTTTCACACACACCAGTATTTGTAGTTGACTTCCCAATAGAATGTTCTAAGATATGAAAGTTATGCTCATTAACAAACAACATTGGATAAGTTTTCACTTTTCTCATTGGGGCCCATGAAATACTTTTAATAATCTCATCCTATACATTATTCCTTGGATCATTCACCTACAGCAAAGATAAAATGGTTGGAGCTAAGAATATAGATATATATGGTCACAGATAAAGATATAATTACGTACCTATTTTTTAAACCAATCTCCGAATTCTCATCAATCAAACGAGACTCTTCATCTTCATCTTCATTAATCCCATAGCTTTGCATCTCCCTTATAAATATACTACAATATTCAAGTATTAGTCGTTAGTTAATAAAATTTTTAAAAATGGTACTCATAAAAAATAAATATCATTAAGAGTGAGAGCAGCATATTTGATAGCAAAGATACTTACTCTAGATATGGTTGTACTTTATCACAATTCAACAAGACATATAAAGTGGTAGAATTATATTCTTGTTCCTCCAAAAATCACTCAGTTGGATGCCCATTGAGACGTCCAAGAGAGTTAAAAATTGAGAATTCTGAAGTACTCTCTATTTAACTACTATCATCATTCTACCTAGCTCTTCTAGACTTTGTCAAAACATCTTTTTGAAAATAATGACTACAAAATATAGAAACCTCCTCCACTAGGTATTCTTGACATATTAAACTCTCCATATTCGCTTTATTCTTCACTTTCTTTTTCAAGTGGTAGAGAAATCTGCAAACAATGAAATATAAAAAAATGGTTATTATAGTAATTGAAAAATGAATTTTGTATTCAATGTATGACAGGTAAAAAAAAAATAATGAAATTACCTTTCAAATGGAAACATCCATCTATGTTACCCTGGACCACCCATTTCAGCTTCATATGGTAGGTGAACACGAAGATGCTCCATGGAATCAAAAAAACCAGGTGAAAATATTCTTCCTAAGTTGTATAGTATGGTAGAAATAGACTTATCCATTGATTGAACCTCAAAAACTAGAAAATTTTTTGAAGTTAAATTCTTAAAAAACACACTAAACTCTATTAATGCCTTCCACACAGGTTCAGGGACCATGTCTCGAAATGTAATAGGGTTGAGATGTTGCATAAAGACATAACGTTCGTGGCTCTGTCATGTTTTGCAACTTAGTAGAGTTCTTATCAACACATCTTGACAAATTCAGTGCATATCCATTAAGAAAAGCTAAACCATTCACCCATTCAAACACAAGGTTCGTACTCTCTTTATGAAGATAATAACATTCTTTTAGCTTTCTTCTCCCACCATCATCAATCTCCAATTCACGTCTCTGGTAATACTCTTTCAAATCGTTTCGTACATTGATATTGTCTTTTGTCTTCTCCTTGACATCTATCACAGTATTAAATAAATTATGAAAAAGCAACTTTTAGTGATATGCATAATGTCTAAATTGTGAGGAAGTAAGAGACTTTGCCAATAAGGCAACTCCTAAAAAAAATGCTTTGTTTTATCTAATTATATGACTCACCAAACCCTGGAATTTTATGCTTTCCCCTGTATCTTTCACTTTTGGCAAAGTCCTCACTCTTTGCCATAAGTCTTGACCAACTTGTTTCTCGTAAAGGCATTTCTGTTTCTTCGATATACATGATCAGCCGGTAACAATTATCTATGGAAATCAAAGAAACTTGTTTTTTGGCTATATTTTACGGTGAAACTCTTAATATTCTCCATGCAATATGGGCATGATAATTTTCCAGCTATGGTCCAACCTGATAGCATCCCATATGCTAGAAAATCGTTAATAGTCTATATAACTGCAGCCCTCAATTAGAAGTTCTGTTTCAATAACACATCATATGTTAATCCTCCTTCATTCCATAGTTGCTTCATTTCATTAATCAAGGGTTGCTAATAAATATCAAAGTTCTTCTTTAGATTGCGAGTACCTGGAATGATGCATGTCAAAAACATTTACTCTGTCTTCATACACATCCATGGAGGAAGATTATATAGTGTTACAATCACAGGCCAACAAGAATACTACTTTCTTGATTGTCCAAATAGTGCAAATCCATCAGTGCGTAAGCCCAACCTTATATTTCGTGGCTCAGCTTGGAAAGACGGATGGCTTATATCAAATGCTTTCCATGCCTCAGCATTTGAAGAGTGAATCATCTCACCTTCAACGTGTTCATGTATCTTGTGCCATCTCATATGTTTAGCAGTTGTTGGTGAAGCATATAAATATTGTAACTTGGAATGAGTGGGAGGTAATGCATTACAGCATAAGGCATATTCTTCTGCTTTCTTGAATTCCCACATTTTAGTTTCCATCTAGAATGTTCACAAAACTTATAATGTTTCCAAAATCGAAACTTACCCAGATATAGCTTACAACCATTAGTGCAACGTTGTATCTTCTCATATGGTAAACTAACACCTACAGTCAATTTCTTAGCATTGTAAAAACTCTTCGGAACATGATTTTCAGATGATGTTGGAGTATCAGCCATTAATTAGGCCATTTGGTCAAAACATGCACGAGGACTATTGTAATTAGATTTTATAGTTAGCATGCTTGTTACGACTTCGAGTTGTGTTAAATTATTCTTTCCACTATACAGTGGTTCAAAAGAAGCTCTAAGCAAATCATAGAAACTTTTTTGCCTGTATATTTGGTTCTTCCTCCATAGGATCATCTTGATTGGCCATGAAAAATGGACCTGCCACATCCATCACCATTTGTAATAGATATCAATTCCTCTAATCAAATGCAGATTCATTCACAGGGCTTGTACTAGTATTAGTATTAGGCAGCAGGTATTCTTCCTCATGAGATATCCAGCGATAATAGTTATGTATGAAACCATATATGTAAATATGTGTCTTCACATTTTCCACAATATCACATTTACAAATTTGACACCTAAAACACGGACATCTTAATCTTCTTTCTACTCTATATTCATCTTGAGTGCATGCAAATTGAATAAAAATTTCAACCCCTTTAATAAATTCAGGAACAAATGACTTTCGTCCATTTCTAAGATGATTATACATCCACTGTCTATCTTCTTACATTTGTCGATACTAAAAAAATTAATTATGATCATAATAATGACTGACATAGTAATCTGAAGAAGATAAAGCAACAACAAAAGTTTACAGTTTTCAAGTTCAATTTGAGTAAAATACTACAAAGAAAAATCTCAACAAAAGTTTCTTAAAGCCATACTGAGTGAGGATGAAAAATGTATGTTAACATAACAAATATTTCAATGAATGTTTTGAAGAAAGAAGACTATAAATCTGAATCGGTGCACAAACTCAGGTACGGCTCGAACAACAACGACACGAACTCAGCTACTACTCAAACAACAATGACACGAACTCAGCTACATTGGCCATTGAAATGCGATGATTGCAAGTGGGTTTTGAGTGGGGTGCGAAGAATGGGTGCGAAGGACGTAAAGTAGGATTTAAGAAAAATGTAAATCTGAAGGGGACCAAGAAGAAGGATCTGCGAAAATGGAAAGCTTAGGGGGAGTACGAACAATGATGGGTTGAAGTATTTGGGGAGGGGGGGGGGGGCGGGGGAGGAATTGTTTTTTGGGCTGAAGAATTTGGGGGAAAATGGATTTAGGGAAGACCGATGCATTTTTTTTTTTTTTTTTTTTTGTCTCCTCTTCATCCTTCATCTATGAATGTACTAGATTTCAGAAATGTTAAATTTCTCAAATGCCACCAAAAGCATTTTGCTAAGTCTAAATTGAGACCCTCTTATTTAAAAATCAAACTTGTCTCTAATTTCTTAAAATTAAAATTTGATAATTTTTTAATTTTAATTTTATTAAATTATTAATTATTTAGTTAAAATTAAAACCCAAATTTGTCTCTAATTTTTTAAAATCAAAATTTGATAATTTTTTTATTTTTATTTTTATTAAATTATTAATGATTTAATTTAATTAATCAACAAATTTGTCTCTAATATTTTAAAATCAAAATTTGACAATTTATTTACTTTTTATTTTTATTAAATTGTTAATGATTTAATTTAATTTAAAATCAAATTTCTTTATTATATAATTTTATTAAATCTTAAATTTTAAAGTAATGCATAAATTTATATAGAACAACTATCTTTTTAACCACCATCTTCAAGGCATCAGCAAGGTATATTTCAAGAATATGCTTAGAATGCTATCAATAAGGCATATTTCCAAACCACACCTTCACAGATTTGCACTAGGACTTTTGTGTTTGCAAGAAAAGGTGAAAAGAAAGGGCACAAAATTGTTTCCACAATTTAAATAATGCCTTTTGCAATACATGTCCACAAAAAATGCCTTTTCATATAGTCATGATAAGAATGCCTTCTGCAATACATGTCAACAAAAAATACCATATGTAGTATCTATGCTAAGAATTCCTTCTGTAGCACAAACTTAAAAAATAACTTCTACAGTACATATGCTAAAAGTGACTTCTGCACTATATCAACAAAAAATGAAGGCATTTCATGCTAATAATTCAAAGAAATCAAAAGCTATAGTTCTATACAAAATGTTAGCCTATACATTTGGCTTCCAAAAGACCTTCTCTACCTATTTATTTCCAACAGTAAAGTCTACAAAACACGAAACTCATAGCCTTCATCTCCCTTTACTCATAATTTTCAGACATATCATTGTCATCATCTTTTTTTTTTTTTTCTTAGCAAAGGGCATAGGATTGACACCCATCCTAGTGCACAATCAATGTACTGTGATTTTTGAATTTGAAATAGTTATGCTATGCATTGCTCTTGTCGATTTAGCAAATCATGAAGCTACTGCCTTGTTCAAATTGTTTTTCATGCCGGTACTTCTAATCGTTTCAAAAGAGTTCTAAATGATGCATCCATACTTGGATCCCATGTAAACCTTGCCTAAAAATTGTGTATTAAAGAAACTATATAATCTTTAAAGCATCCATAGGATATACATGATATTTATAGTTAAGCATATTGTAAGCAAGTTTGTAAGATACTTTGTGTCCAAAGCCATTATAATGGTGCTGGCACCAATGTAGGGTATTCTAAGATTTTATTATTATTATTATTATTTTGGCAGATAACCTTTATGAAGCCAACAAAAATCTGGAAATCACAAAAACGGAAAAGTCAAACTGATGAATACTAATTAAAAAATTACTCAAAAAAAAGAGAACCAAATGTCCACGTCAATACATATATAGCAACATACATCTATTTCCACAATAATCAAGATTTAACTATGTATAATTGTAAAATGTGAACACACTATTAACTTACCCAAAAAATAGAGAACTAAATATCTCTTGTTGACAAAGGGATTTTGCTCTAATAAGGATAAAAATCATTATACTTTGACTGCCACGCCTTAGGAACTTCTCCTATTAATTAATATCTTTACCTTTTTCATCATATGCAAGGGGTCTACATTGATTTAATTCATTAACATATAAAAGTAACCAATTCAGTAGGAGATTTCACCAGTAAAATGAGCTAAAAAAGAGAAAGTAAAAAAAGAGAAATAAGTTTTAACTTACGTTCCAACCGGAGCAAAGAAAAGTTTAATAGTTTCATGTGTTTGTTAAGTTTTAACTCAATGCTTTGGCTGTTACACTGCACTAAGTTAGGTACATCTTCAGTAGCATATATATCTTGTTGAACCACATTCTCTCGAGTACAATTGCTAGCCACCCCTTCAATATTAGATACATCTTGCATGACAATACTTATGCATTCTTCATGACCATTGTTTTCTTGAAAAATTGTTTGCTTTTGCATTCCTCTATTCATCACACCAGTTGGTTGCACAAACTAAACAACATTAGTATAATTTTTTACACGCAACAAATGATGCATTCTCAAAAAATAAATAAAAAACATAAATTTCTCCAACTTTCTCCATGCTAAAAATCATAAATTCAGTCTGGCTGCAAATCTATCCCGTACTGGTTGCAAGATTTCTTCTTTATCTAATTTCATCTACTCCAAATGCCACATTGGTTGTCTCAGATGGTTTAGAAGGATGGCTACTAACCTCATCTCCCTTCGTCTTTCCACAATAAACTATGTCTCTGGACCTTGGTCCATTATCGTAGCTGACATCGTCAACTACATGATTAATCTCACCACTACTTAGTGCTCTCCACCATTCATTAAACATGTCTAACGTAAACCAATTAGGTGTCATATGCAAATCAAAGGAAAAGAATGTCAATTTTTTCTCTAATTTGGAAAATGTATGACATTTATAATAAAATATGATTTGTCAGCATTAATTACTTACGAAGTAGGGCATGCCTTCCAAGGTAAACCTTTCAAGCAATCTTGGGAAACAAATAGGCATAATAGGGAGCATACATCATGCACTCTACTACACCTGATTGTTGGGGAACCTAAGAATAAATTAAATTTCAATTAGTTGAAATATCCATCAATGCAATAATTCAAGTAACAAATATGCAGCCTTATGTTATACTTGCCTTTGGTACCAAAAAGGATATTTCATTGGCTTTCATATCATTATTCGACCTACCCACTGCTTCATGTATTTCAACAATAAACCTATGAATCATAGAATTTAATTTAGTAACAAATTTGAAAGCTAGACATAGGATTCAAAATAGTCTTATTTCAAAAACTCACTTTGTTATCAAGGTTACGAGACCGTTGTTATTTCCTGATTGAAATGAGTCCAACAAGATAGCACACTTGTTCACTGACTCATCTGCCACATAGAATCCACATAATATCAAAAGGCTCCAATGATTCCTGTTCATTTTAATTTGAGCAGTCCATTACCATATAATCAGAAAACCAAGACACCATGACCAAGACTATATATGTACAACATAAATTTGATAACTTCTTACCACATGACAATAGGTACAATGACATAATGTTTGCATAACGTATTACCCTTTATTATCCACTGTAATGCCTTTTCTTTGCTCTGACATGCATAGACATTGAACCATAAAGAATCCAAATAGAGGAACAAGTTGGACATTTCCTCTTGAATGATTTTCAAAATCATCCTGCATTTATATTACTAATATTGGTGAAACAAATTCATATATTAGGTAGGGGTAGGAGTTGTAATCTTAATATAAAGCAAGAATTCAGTAAGCACTTACTTCAAATAGTAATCAAAGATGTTTGAGGTTAACATCTCGGAATTTGAAGGGCATGAGTTCCCTATCTACCTTTGACTTACTAATTTCATTTCTGGATTTTTTGCATCTTCCCTCTTCTGTCCTTTTTTTTTTCTTTTCTTTTCTCCATCTTTCCAATGTCTAGCTATTAAACCTATTTTAATTTTTAAAAAATGTTTTTAGATATAAAACATTTAAACCCCTCCCCTCACAAGAAAAAAACACTAACAAAAAAAAAAAAAATGGTAAAACCGATAGAATACTTATGCATCATATGTGGGCTTCTGATAGTAAACCATCGTTGCTTAATACAAAGTGTTAAGGAACACCCAATATACTTAGTACATAATTAGATCCAAATAAAATGCATAATAGAACACTTTTTTAATAAATCTTTACCACTTCGAAATTCATAAGTGGAAATTCATAAGTTTACTACATATGAAAGTTTAGAGTTTTGTTACTACTCAGAAATACTTGTGCATCATACGTGGGCTTCTGATGGTAAACTGATAGAATGGCAGGAGGCTTGGACAGAGATTTCCTCAGTTCTCACCTTAGGCATGAACACCAGAAAAATAAACTTATAGAGACAAAGCAAACACTTGAAGAACTTAAAAAAGAGAATGTTGTAAAACCAATAGAATGCCAAGAGGCTAGGAGGATTTAAAATGCTTGAAGGATTTAAAGTGGGATTTCAGAAAAATATAAAGTTGAAAAGGAATAACAGGAACCGTGGATTGAAGGATTTCATAGAAAAACGGTACCTTTTTATATTTTCTAGCTTTGTGGTTCTATTGGTGAAGAAAATGGGGAAATCTAGATCTCCTCTCACACTGCTTCTATTCTCTGCGATCAAAGTGGAAGAAGTTGTTCACTACAATCGAAATAACCATGGTAATTTAAGAATTTAAAGTAAATTATAAGAAAAATGGACAGTTGAAGAGAATAAGAGGAACATTTTGGGAAGGATCCATGGAAAAAACTGGCACTTTTCTGTTGGAGAAGAAATGATTGTCAGAGAAGAAACCTCACTAGGAGAAACAAAAAGTCTTTTTTTCTTCTTCTTTTTTTTTTTTTTTTTTGGCTAAGTAAAGGAGAAACAAAAAGACATGGTTCTGTAAGCGAGGTGTTTGACCGAGACTTTGACACCTTGAAATGTATCGATTTTCTTCTTCCTAGCGCGAATTTTATTCTTCTCCCACCAATAGTAATGTAGAGACAATTTAGAAACCATTTTGAGATGATAATTTTATTATTGTCTCAATTTCTATCAAAATTGTCTCTATTTTTAAAAATCAAAATTTGACAATTTTTACAATTTTCTTTTCACTAAAAGACAAATAATTATGTTTGTTTGTGCAAAAGTTTTCTTTTTTTTTTCCCTTAAAAAATATTTATTATGTAATTCAATTGAAAATATAATGTATAATTTATGGATAAATTTAATCATCAAGTATTATATAATACTACTATTAATAAATATGTAAGTAATTATCTAAAGATTTCCTTCAAAATGTTTTTTTGGCAAATATTGAGACAAAAAGGAACGAAAATATTAGGATAAAAAGGAAATAGCATTATAATTTCTTTAAATTTAATTAGTAACCAATGTATTGTCTTCTTTAAAAAAAAAAATTAAAAGTACTCCATCCATCTCAAAATATAAACCCCTTTGACATTTTTTTTTCAAAAATTAAAAATATAAAAACCTATACACTTTCTAAGTTAAACACATAAAACTCCCCAATTAAACTATTTATATCCTGAGTAATTTAGTTGAGTATTTTTTTTTTATTATTTTCATTTAGAAAGTATATGATTATTTACATATTAATATTTGCAAAAAAAGTCAAAGAGATTTATATTCTGAGACGTAGGAAATATTGTCTAATTTTTGTTTGCAAAAAGCACATTAACAAATTTTATAAACTACAAAATTAAGAAAACAAAATACGAAAGAATTCAAGAAAAAAAAACATTACAAATTTATTTTTAATACAATTTATCCAATCAACTCTATATTTAATTAACCATTGTTGAGGAATTAAATACTACTCTCCATCATCCAAAATTGAATATTCACATTTCTATTTTTGTGATATTTAAAGTGAATGTTCATTTTCTAAAAATAAACATCTTTTTATCATACCACAAATAACCACCAAATTTGAGGGATTAATTCAACTAACACATGTGAGTCCTACTACTATCTACCTTAATGCTAATGGAGGTAACCTACTTACTCTTATTAATTTTAGTAATTGAATATGTTTGAAGATGATCAGATATGTTTTGTCATATGATCTAGCATATTCTCTATATAAAAGCCCAAAACTTAACGCATTTATAAAAAATAACATATCAAATTAATGATCTAATTGTTAGATTTGTTAGAATTTAAAAAAAAAAATGAATTATCGCCAAATTTGAATGTAATCAGATATATTTTGACACATAATCTAGCATAATCTCTATATAAAAGCCCAAAATCTAACGCATTTAGAAACACAAGGATATCAAATTAATGATCCAAGTATTAGATTTGTTAAAATTTGCTAAACAAACGTATTATGCCCATATTTGAAGGCAATTGGATATGTTTTGCTACATAATCTAACATAATCTTTACATAAAAATTCAAAACCTAATGCATTTACAAAGATTAGCATAGCAAATTAATGATACAACCGTTAGATTTGTTAAAATTGCTAAGAAAAGTATTATGGCCAAATTTGAAAGTAATTGGATGCGTTTTGCCGTATAATCTAGCATAATTTCTACATAAATGTCCAAAACCTAACACATTTACAAACATAAGGATATCAAATTAACGATCCAACCATTAGATCTGGTAAAATTTATAGATTAAAAAAGTATTACGGCCAAATTTAAATGTATTAGAATTTATTTTGCCACATAATATAGCATAATCTCTACATCCCAAAACCTAATGCATTTATGAATATTAGCATATCAAATAAATGATCTAACCGTTAGATTTATTAAAATTACTAAAATAAGTATTATGGCCAAATTTGAAGGTAATCGGATTTGTTTTGTCATATGATTTATCACAATCTTTACAGAAATACCCAAAACCTAACGTATTTAGAAACATAAGGATATCAAATTACCGATCAAACCATTAGATTTGTTAAACTTCATAGATTAAAAAAGTATTATGGCCAAATTTAAAGGTTATTGGATAAGTTTTGCCACATAATCTAGCAAAATCTCTATATATAAGCCTAAAACCAAATGCATTTATGAATATTAGTATATCAAATTAGCGATCTAACCGTTAGATTTGTTAAAATTGCTAAAATAAGTATTATTGCTAAATTTGAAGGTAATTGAATTTATTTTGCCAAATGATCTATCATAATTTTAACATAAAAGCTCAAAACCTAATGTATTTATAAATATTAACATATCAAATTAACGATCCAACTATTAGATTTGTTAAAATTGTTTTTTTTTTTTTTAAAGTATTATGTCCCAATATAACGGTAATTGGGTATGATTTGCCATATATTCTAGCATAATTCTACACAAAAGTCTAAAACCTAACGCATTTACAAAAATTAGCATACCAAATTAACGATCCAACCATTAGATTTGTTATAAGTTCATGTTTAGTTTGCAATCTCCTATAATTAATATTATTTTGACATAATAAAATTTTTTTTAATTTGTCAAATATACTTAGAGATATAAAGATGAC